>JAJLXL010000005.1:55288-590996 GCA_030571255.1 Nakazawaea sp. yHDR128 | reverse complement strand
TTTTTTGCAAAGCGATGCCAAAAGCATCAAGTCAAGAACTGGCGGTTACAATAAGTAAGCAAGCTAAAACACAGGGCAGGTGGATATTTGAACTTATCAAGGTCAAGTTGACAAGTTTAAGTTAACAGCAAAAAGGTTACGGCAAAAGTTCACAGCAAAAGTCAACAAGTTCTAGGCTTTCGTGCTACTTTCTTTCCGTGCTATTTCTACTCACACCACTGCTGAACCTCCCAGATCTCAGCCAACGCAAACGCATGAAAATTCATGTACTCAACAGCTGCAATCTGTATCACATTCAGTTTATTGAGCCTTGTCCTGTCATCGGACGATATATCTGAACCAGAACCTCAAAGTACATCCACAGTGAATTACTTAAGCACAAAGCTCTCGAGCAAATACCTAGTCGTCACCGCGATCTCTACAGTTGTCCTCATTGCCGTCACGCAAATACTCCAGTCGGGAGAACCAGATAAGAAAGGACACAAGAGCACCAAGATACGCGACTCTTTGAACCAGTTATCCTCGGTAGTCATGGAGGGTTTAAACTATGGCAAGAGCAGATTGAACGGGTCCAGGTTCAACAATTTAGGTGCAAATTCCAGAGATCCGGAATACAAAAGGCTGATCGATGTTGCCACCAAGTCAGGGGCCATTGGCGGTTTGGTGAATGATGGAAACACCTGTTTTATGAACTCTGTGTTGCAAAGTTTGGCCTCATCTAACGAATTCACCGAATTTTTGGACCGTTACACCGAACTGAATGCGGATTCTCAAGAACTCAAGTTCTCAAACTGTTTGAAGACGTTGCTTTCCAAGATCAACGGCAAACACTTCAACAACTCCGGGTATTACAAGACAAAACCGTTGATGAAACTGTTACCCAACGGCCCAAATCGTAACATGATCTTGGGTTACGACCAAGAAGACCTGCAGGAATTCTACCAGATGGTGTTGAAGGAGTTGGAGAGAGAATATACAAAGACGTTGCCCGATTACTCCGCTGAAAAGAAGCGGGAATCGACTCCTTCGAACTTGTTTACGCACCGAACCAGCGATATGATTTATGGATTGGACAGGTTGGGCGATATCGGCGACGTGTATGTGCCTGCACTGCAGATCGATCCGAATTATCCGGATCCCGAGAACTCGGTTTACCCGATGCGGTTGGTCACCCCTGTAGACGGCTTGTCGCTGGAGAGAATTGGGTGCACTCAGTGTGGAGAAATCGGAGGAATACGGTACTCTGTGATCAGTGGGTTGAGTTTGAACTTGCAACTGTCGCAAAAGAGCTCGTATACTTTGGACGAGTTGTTGTCTGACTGGATCGAGCCGGAAATTATCGATGACGTCGAATGTAACCGGTGTGGATTGGTGCAGATGTGCAAGATCTTGGAAGCGCAACTGAAGTCGCTGACCAACGAGAAGTTGGCAAACTTGATGCAGGCGCGGTTGGAGGAGATCCAGCACGAGTTGACCAAGCCCGTGATCAGTGACGAGCTGTACCTGAGACTCCACACGAAGAACCACATCCAGAAATCGCGTAAAATCAAGGAAATCTTCTACAGTCGACCACCGCTGTTGTTGACGATCCACATCAACAGATCTGTATTTGACCCCAGGACGTACATGATCCGCAAAAACGGGGCGCTGGTGGATTTCCCGATGCGGTTGGACTTGGGTCCGTATGTAGCGGAATGTGACGACATCAACATGGATGCCAGGTTGTGTTTCAGGAAACAGGACCAAAAGGCTGCTGCTGTAGCAGAGGCTGCTGTCTTGGAGAGAGATGATGCAGATGCAGATGATGACAAAGTTCCGGAATTGACGGTGGATGAAGTGGAAAGAGTAGAGGAAGAAGAGGAGTTGATGGAGCAAGAGATCCAGGAAAGACCAAAATACGATTCCTTGGGTAACGATATCCTGTACTCTGATGCGTCTTCAGAGGACGAGTTGATCGATGTTCCAAGAAACTTGAACGGCTCTGGATCGAAATTTTTGCAGCAACCTTCACCTCCAGAATCTGTTGAACTGGAGAGAACCGTTGAAACGCCAACTGGACCCTTGACTTACTCTTTGAAAGCTGCAATCTCGCATTTCGGGACCCACAATTACGGACATTACATCCTGTTCAGGAAATACAGAGGAATCTGGTGGAGAGTCAGCGATGAAACTGTGAGAGTCACTACAGAGAGAGAAGTGTTGAACACCAGTGGAGTGTTTATGTTGTTCTACGAGTTGAGTTCCAGAAACGATGCCAAAGATGTGATTGACCCGGAACTCTTGGTGGAGCTGGACGTGGATATTGACCGGGAATCCGATCCGGAACTGGCTGATGAAGAAAAGAAACAGTCGTCAGATGACGAATTCAGACCGGATTATCCGTCAGATGAAGATGAAGAAAAGAGACAAGAATTGTTGAGCTCAAGTGAATCAAGTGACGAAGCTAATGTCATCTCCGAGGAGGAAGAGTTACCATGAGGATAAATATACTATTAATAATATTAACACAGCCTTTCGGAATGCAATGGCTGGTGATATCTCTATAAATTTTACGGTAATAAATAACCTTGTACATGCATGGAGAAATGAATGAAGCGCAAAACAATATGGCAGCGCCTTGCAGTGCCATGGCAATGATCAAGGGCCTGACCATTTCAATTTCGTCAACTCTTTCAAGTCATAAGCAGACAATTCCCAATCGTCGACTTTACCACCTTTCGCAATATGCTCTTTCAACTTGGTGTCGATGATTTCTCTAATTTTATCAATATCCAATTTCTGGTCCGAAGGTTTCTTCTTGGTGACGTTGATCCACTGGCCCATACAAGAACTGCCAGAGTTTTCGATCTCTTTCGACAACTCTGGGCAATAACAACGGCACCCGACACCGTTCAAAGCAGGGGTATCTGGTGTATACGGTTTATAGAGGCCCTCCAGACTCTGCAGTGCCTTGTAGGGTAGCTGATTATCTGGAGAATTCATCGGACAATGACGCAAAGTGGAATGCTTGTACCCGATATCTCTAAAGTAATGGATATCCGAAACGTTCAAGAATAAACCCACAGCCAACGAATGTACAGGCAGATCCCCCCATCTCTCTTTGTAAAACCCGCCAGATTTCTCCAAGAAATCGATATACAGGTCATACAAAGGGTTGTCAAAGATATCTGTGCGTGCAATCTCGAAATTCGACCAGAAATGGCAGAGATTGTACTCTTCCATATCGAATTGGTCTTTCAAGACGCGCGGCAAACCTTCAGGACCACTCTTTTCCACCAAAGTTTTCAAGAAATCGTCATCCAATTGATCGGAATCCAACAACTGTGAAATCTTGACGTCATTTGTGATTCCCGCAATGAGATCTGGCACGTCCTGAACACCTTTATAGAAATCCTTGTTGTTCCCCTCATAAAAATCCAAATCTTTGATGAACAATTTCCACAGATCCCCGTACTGGAGTCCGTTTTCAGCCACAAAAGCCTTTGTATAACGGAACAAATTTGGAATTGTGTTGACCAATTCCCTGATCATCACGGTGAAACCGTATTTTTTCCCATGCAGCAGCATCTCTTTGAAAGGATCATAAGTCAAATCACAGTAAAATTCCACATCTGGTTCCACTCTCCAGTACCAATCCAAGTCTCGCACCAACTCGTGCTTGAAAAACAGTCTCGAATAAAACCGGCACATCTTGTGGTAACTCTCCATCTGTCCATACATGATTCCCCTGTCTCCCTGATTCACAATATGCTCTTTGAACTCGTCATCTTCGCCATTTGGAAATTCCCACTGCTGCTTTTCGATCGTGCCAAAGGAAACACTGGCATTTGTATATTTTTTCACCGTCTCTTTGAACTCCTCTGAATGCGCGTCGTCATTTAAAAAGATGTACGGATACTGGAACCACTGGTTGAAATGTCTCTCTAGACTCTTCATGGACTTTATCACGCCGTCAAGTTCTTTGTTTCTCGATAACACGATTAACGCCGCGTTCAATCTATCCTGGCCCAGATCCACAGGGATATCGAGACATCCTTCTGCGAAAACGCTATCGATATCGCTGCTTATAGACCGCTGAGGGATCGGCACTCTGAACAATTCTTCCTTGGTGAGCAAAGACTCGTCCATTTCCAAATCGATAACGGTGGTTATGGTGTTGGGGATCCTGGAAAACACCAAGATCTTGACGAGTAACACCACCAGGGATATCACGCACGTGAGCACGAACCAAAGCCGCACGGAATACCGTTTCCCGACGCGGACGCGTCTTCCCAAGAGCCCGGGCACCTGTCTCAAAGTCTCCATCTCGTTTTTCTGTTCAACGCCCTTCAACGCCACTAAACGCCCAATGAATGCCCAAACCAAAGAGTCCTATCTTTGTTCAAAGTCAGAAAATTCCCACACAAAATTTTTTTTCTCCATTTGGCCAGATTTGGTTTCTTTGCAGCTGTTACATTTACGGTGCATGCCAAGCGTGGGTTGATTATGGTACATGTGTCTATACGTGGTAACGAGGCTTGGTTGTGGAGCGGACGGATGACTGTGGGGCTTAGATGACTTGCGGCTGAAATGGGGGTCGAAGTCGGCACTGGCAACTGACATGGGACCGGGATGGTACGGGTGTGGATACCAAAAAGGGGCGCATGTGGTTCAGGATATGAGCGGGGCACGTTTCTTCCACGCGGTGAACAGGCGGTAATGGATCGTTGGTGGTGAAGAGGATCTGATGACATTGGGCGGGTTTTCCCATTATTGGTCCCCATTATTGGTCCCCATCATCGGTCCCTATTGTTGATCCCTATTGTTGATCTTTTTTGGTCCTTTATAATGGTCTTTTTTGGATCACTTTTTTTGCTAAGTATTGATGCCTCAAACTAATCCCGGATATCGATCAGTTTAGCCCTGTTATCCTGTTATTGGTCCTTGTTAATCTCTCACAATGATCCCCGTCATTGGTCCCTGTCATCCCAATATCGATCACTGAAGATGATCGCTATTATTGATCCACTTTTTGACCCCTTTCAATGAATTCACCAACCAATACAGCATGACATCATCCAACCCCTGATCACTTCAGCCGTCCCAGCCATTTCTATACATTCTTCATCAACTTCAAATCCTGCAGCACTTCTGCGTCATCGAGCGGCCGGAGAGCATCTTGCACCGTCTTGTGTCTCTTTCCCCCTGCCCCACTTCCACCACCTGTCGATATCGCACCAGCAGTACTGGTATGTGCACGTGTCCCGTGGTGTCCACCGGGCCGCGACGTCTCACTACCGCCATCGTTCAACAACTCGTCCAACTCATCCATCGTCAACTGGTCGAAATCATCCTCGGTGAGCGCCCCACTGTTGTACCCGTTACTTCCCAGCCCCAAAGTCTTTTTCTTTTTCGTGCGAGACGACGAGTTCCCAGTAGCACTGGCATTTCCAGCATATTGAGACGTATAGCCTGTGGAATCGTAACCGGAGTCGTATTCTGTCTCGATGGCTGCCCTTTTCCGTTGGCTGTCTTCTCTCCTGCGCGATCTCGACCCCGTGCCATTGGAATATCCGTTCAAGTGGTGCTGTGAGTTGAAGTTGGAAGAGTTGATCAGAATCGATGTCGAAACGTCCATCAACAGTTTCTCGTGCTTCAAATTGACAATTTTCTTGTTGATACGGTCGTACAACTTCAGTTTCACCTGTTTGATCAAATTCTCATAACTCTCCTGAGCCTTGTCGTATTCCAGTTTGAACAAATTCACCGTCCTGAACACCAAATATTCTTCACTGAGCCGCAATCTCGTCAACTCGGCGTCCCTCAATTCACGGTAATCCTGGATCTTGGTCAAACATTCTTCATTCGTGTGGTTGTGTAAGGTCGACAACGACATCTGCAAGTCCCGCAAGTTCGACCGGTAGTACAAATCTTTCTCCTCGACGAATTTCTCCTCCAACTTGTTCAACTTGTTCAAAATAGTTTGACGTCTCTTGTCCTTTTTCAGAGCAGTCTGGTTCTGCTGCTGGAACTGTTGCAGTGCCAGATGTTGCAGTTGTAACAGCACGGCTGCTGCCGTGGCCTGTGATTGTGCCTGGGCGTGCGCCAGCGCGTCCATCAGCTGCTGGTGCAGAGCTCGCAGTTGCTCCTGTAATTGTTGTTGTTTTAACGCCTCCTGTTGCATCACCAGCTGGTGCTGTTGGTAGTCAAGGTACTCGTTTTGCCCATGATACTGTGGTGGAGGACCGTAGTGGCCCATCATAAGTCCAGGTGGAGGGCCAGCCATCTGATGCTGATAATTTCCTACAGGTTCTATATGCAATGTTAGTATAGCGCTTAGCACTAATGATAACATGTTTCACTCACGATATTCAGTGTTGTTGCCGTTGGAGTATCCCATTGGAACGATATACGTCTGCGACAGCGGTTGCTGTTGCTGCTGCCTGGAGCCGTAGCTGTGATGTGACTCCATCTTGGTGATGTTATGGTTCTGATGCACGTTTCAATAGTGCTATACGATATTCAGATATGTGTATCGGAATATTGAGATTTTTTATTTGATTTTTTGGCTACCGGTCGTGTCCAATGGCCCAAATGCCTAAATGGAGAAAAAATTTCACTACAGATGCCTGTCGATGCCCATAAAGTGGCAGGGACATGGAGAAAGTGGAGTTGGTCGTGCGAGAGAGCTCGCTGGTGAAAGGAGTGAAAGAGGCTCTTGAGAGAAGTGGCGCTTTGAACAAAAATTTCAAGATTCACCGAGACCCGGAGGGAAATTTTTCAGTTCGGACAAATTTCGAGTCCATTGACCAGTTAAAATTGGCGCTGTTGGAGCGTTATGACACTAGATGGTACACCGACATCGCAGCACAACTGGGGAATGTCCAAGGTAATATCTTGGGCTCCGAAGTGCCAAAATTGGTCCGTAGATATGCACCTGACTTGGGTTCTCTGCAATTTACACTGTTGGTCCAGAGCATCCCCAACAAGTGGAATATCTATAAGCCGATGATCTTGGTGCAACTGGGCACATTTGAAACCGAACCCTGGCAGAAGTTTATTTTGTCCTTAGGCCCGAAGCTGGGACTGTTTGGGACGGAATTGTGCCTGTTGTTCCCCGGTATCACACATATACTGGTAAACAAGCCAATCATCGAAACTGCAAATGAAAAGAGGATTCCATATAATTTGGTACCCATCTTCGGCGATTTTGGGCCAGAGATCACCATCGAGAGACTCACAAGTCCCTCTGAAGTTGATTTTGCACAGGAATTTTGGTGTCAGAGTTTACAGAATGGTGTACTCCAGACCTGGGCCCCAAGATTTACCATGTTTTCTAGGGGAAACATAGTGGAAAAGCAACGGGTTCTCACTTTTAATGATGTGAGGGACAAGATAGTGGTGGATTTATACAGTGGCATTGGGTATTTCACGCTCTACTATCTCAAGCACAAACCTCGTCATATGTTTTGCTGGGAACTAAACCCCTGGTCCAACCAGGGCTTGACCAAGAGTCTTACAAAGGCTGGAATTTCCTACAAATTAATTCTCCCAGACCAAGAGTTGTCCCATATCGATCCAGCCACTACAGTATACATATTTCAAGAGGATAACAAGAACTGTATCAAAAGATTCCAGGGGTTCAAGTTTCAAAACCAGAATGCTCTCGAGATTACACACATCAACTTGGGACTCTTACCCAGTTCTTCAATGATCTGGCCCAAAACGCTTGAACTTGCCTCACTCAGTCTGGCATCTACAGTGGTGCATATCCACGAGAACTGTCACGTGACAAAGCTCGACACGATAATGGATACGATCCAGAACGACTTGCAGGAAATGTCTGGCTCACTGTTGTCGATAACTCAGGTGAAGTTGAACAAGATTAAGACATATGCGCCCGACGTGTGGCACATTGTTGCTGATTTCGAAATTAGGGGTTTCAGTATCTGATTTGAGTTAAAAAATGACACGAAACTGTAAAGAAAAAAATTAGGGGCTAAAACTTTATTGTTGTTATCATGTGCATTGTTTAAATGCGTGGAGTAGAGAAGAAAAAAGGGTCACCGATAGTGATTTAAGTTGGCGTTGTTTCATAATTATCTAAAGAGGAAATGAAACACGGTATCATTTTCAAATTATTTACATCAACTTACATGGTCATCGGTGACTTGATAATTTTGGCTTAAGGTTTACGTTTCAAAAATAACTATTTTTGCAAGGTATTTATTAGATAAATTGCTGGCATTCCCTTGGATTTATTAATGTCAAGTTGTATCACAAAGCATGTTGGGAGTAATAGATAAAGCGATGAACCTGTTATGGTTCACTTTATGGAACCCTTATCCACGTATAATACTCTGTGCGGTCTTGTACACTTTGGTGCAACAACCAATATGGTTTACGTTTATGAGACTGGTGAAAAGTCGCGAAATGAAAACCTTGACGCTGTTAGAATTGCGTTCAAACCAATTACTCTTGCTCATAGTGTGTGTCACTCTTCTGGATAAATTTCTCTTGCAACAACATGAGATATTCAGGAAGTGCTTGACATTAGTTGCAACGATGTGCCTATTTACTTACGCATTAGCACATCGTGTGGTGAGATACTATTTTGATCAAAATAGACACATCATGTACCCGTGCATCCTCATATTGGTTTTCGCAGTGGTTTTGCCATTTTTGCTTTGGAACGAACCAAAGCAGCTCTTGCAATATTACCCGTTGATCTTCTTGCAATTCACGGCACAGCTCTCAATATTAATACCAACGGGTTATCTCTGTTTGTTGAAGGACCAGGACCAATTGGAAGTTTTCTACCAAAGACTCATCGAAGCTCTGAGACCGAAGTGGTTGTGCACATTCTATTTATATATCCGATTCATTGTTGCCGTGCTCATGGTGTTCAATTCGAATCTCCTCGCTACATTGACCCCGCTGACAGACCAACTGGCTTTTGATTATTTGGAGGCCAGTCAATTTGGTATGTGGATGTTGTTGTCGCTTTTGATGTCTTTCAATGTGGGAGCTCATTATTGGGTGAAACTGCGGAGCTCTGGAAGTGACTTGATATCCTTCGATGATGGTAGGATGATCAAGTATGAGGCTCTGAACTACGATTCTCTGTCATATGTATAGAGGTGAATTTAAATGGTGTCTGTTTTCAGGTGGGCTACAGTAGATTTGCAACTGCAAATACATACATCACATGCTCAGAAAGGTAATTGTAAAAACTAGTCAGTAAACAGTCGCCAAAGTCTCAACATGACATAAGCACACACCACTTCATTTGACAGCTACAAAAAATGTCGTGTAAAGTTCAATAATTGTACATGCATCATGAATACATTTAGGACCAGTTTTAAAGTATTTATTTCAGCCCACATGGTCTAATTGTGGCACACACGCCCAGGCAAAATATCTATCACTATTCCGGTCACCAACGTCTGCGCCTTCTCCTTCACAGTTGACCCAGTCATAAAACTGCTCCTGCAATCTATAGTCGAGCTTATCTGAGGTGAGCACGTTTTCGTGCTTTTACAAACAAAATTTCCCCTGAAATTTTACACCATGTGGGTGTTTCCCTATTAGACGACACTTTAAGTTCAAAATGATGCAGCATTTCTGTAAAGTAGTTTACCGAGTTGGGCGTGGATCTGTTTCCTTTGCCACACGGTAATTTATCGGGTAACCTATTTGGCAACCGTTTTATTAGCTGAAAAGAGGGCACATGGGGGGTTATGAAGATGTGAAATATAGAGCTGCCGATACATACATAAATCGCCATGGATCTCTAGATCCCAAAATGAGATCTAATGACTGTTTCATTGTATAAACTCAGACATGGAAATTGCAATGACAAGCTGGACCAATTTAGTGGTGAACTATGAGTTCTTAATACTGGTATATCTCATAATATACGTCTTCACGGCCTGTCAAACTTGGTACAGTTTCCACTTCTTGAATGTTGGTGCATTGAGTATCTTGATAGCAGTATTATCACAGCTGCCAGATAACAGACATGAGACGATATGGTGTTGTGTAACCAGTGTGATAATACTGTACGCATACATCAAATTGCACAAGAACTTTAGAGAAGACTTGTTTGCCAGTGTCTTTTCGACACTGTTAGTGTTTTTGACAATCTACCATTCCCGAGATGAGTCCGTATTGATGCTGATCAACTTGTTCCACATCTTTTATCTCTTGTTGGTGAACTATTTCCATACGGAAGAAAGATCTGCATCTGATGAGTGCGAGGATTCGGGTCGTCATAACTGGCTCCAAACGGTTTTGATCATCGTTATGATATTCCTCTTCTGCAGTATCATGAACACAGAATTGTTGTTCTGGGAGGACAATATCCACGACACCAAGAGACTGGCCTATGGTGTGTTTTGGTTGATCAATTTGCTGATCATAGAATCCTGCAAGTTGTTTTACACTTCTTTTGTCAAGTCTGAGGCAGATGAGGAGTTTGATTTCAAAGACTTAGACGAGATCGTGTCCAAACTTGGTCCTGAACAAGCGGTTTAATGATTTATATAGCGGTGCATTTGGCTTTTAATAGAATTCATTTATATACTTATTGCTTGTACTTGGCAACGAGTTCGTCGAACACCAGTGTCTTCTCCAGATGGTCAACTAAGAAAACATGGTTTGGGTTTTTCAACGTCAAGTCCAGTACCAAGGCTTCGTTCTCGAGAACACTGTTGTTCAAAACGTTGTAGGTGATCTTGTTTGCGATCAAATCACCGTTCAAGTCTTCATTCAGGTCCAACTGGGTCAAAATTTCTGATGACTCTGGAATCTGCAACAATTGCAAATTCAACACCAACAATTGCAAACGATTCTGGAAATTTGGGTACTGTTGTTCGATTTCTTCAAAGAAATAGAACGAAGATTGGTATTTCCCCAGAATGGAGTTGACGAAACTCTCAACCAAATTGTAAATGATGGAGTCGTTGGCGATTTTCTTCAAATTGGACAATTCTTGCACCAGTTTGGTCAAATTGTTGGAATAAACTCTGAGCAAGACCAAGATCGATAACGATTCCAAGTCCTCAGTGTTGGAATCTTCGATCAACGAGACCAGTTTCTCGATCTGTTCGGTTTTGGTGTAGTAAAATGATCCCAATTTGGTAACTATATCATCAGAACTGTTTTCCTGGATAAACAGCTCGAATTCTTCGACTGGGCCCTCTGTTTGCAAAGATTCTGTAAAGAATTGAAACAGTTGATCAAAAGTCGAGTCACTCAAGTTAGTTATGACTTCGTCATACAATCCAAGAGCCAATTTGGATCTATAGACGTACTCCAAGTACTGTGTGTGCAAAGATTCGTCAAATTCAAACGCATCAGCTGGCGTGTTGATGACTTCTTTGAATTGGCCGCTGAAAAAACGCTGTTGTAAGAGGTACAATTCTGTTCTATGTTAGTGGCACGGTTTTGAAGTTAAATTGGGTTATTGCGCTGCTACTCACCACTACTTTCGTCCATCTTGGTGTTGTTGATCTGGTACAATGCTATATTTATTTGTGTTGTTCACTTTTTTTCTTCACTAGATTGGATATTCGATTTTTGGTGACAGGGCGAGAAAGTAGATGATGAATAGATTTTGGCTGAATGGATGATAGATAGATGATAAATAGATAATAAATAGAGATAAATAGGTAATAAATATATGAGTAGTGGCAATCAGCCAATCAGACTCGACTATTTCGAAGCAGAACCCTCGATCAAGCCCTTGAACTCCAGTTTGGCGAATCTCAAGCCGCAATAACCACACACGTTCAGTTTGGCCTGGTCCAAGTTGATATAGATCCTAGGATGGCCCTGAAGACCCCTATTTCCATCACAGACAGCAATATTGTCATGTTCCAAGTATCTGATGGGTTCTCTGTTGATCAACTCCATCAGTGAGTACGGTTTTGGCTGTTTCGACAAGTCCTTGCCCTGGAAACGTGCATGTTTGTCATACACTTCTTGACGTGGCACTTGCGATGCTGACCATGTTGTGATCCTGTTTGGAGCCTGTTGTGATAAATCCTTCGGGTTTGGCGTGGCAATGTCGTTCACTTGAGCAGTGTAGGTGGAGGGACTGAAATCTGATGAGTGTTCCAACGTTTCCACTGTTTTCGATGATTGTGGTGGCGCGGATGTAGATGATTGGAATCTTGCGATGGATTTGGCAATTGGATGTGCTCTGAAGGGTCTAATCGAGGCTTTTAACATGGTTGTCTATGAAGATTGAGCTTGGAGGTTTGGAAATGATTTTTGATTTTTTGATTTTTGATTTTTTTAATTTTTTCTCAACTGGCTGTGGCCCAAAATCAACTGAGTACCTAACAGCCATTACCAGTTGAACAGATGCTCTGGGAGCAGCATTTCCGAACAGTTTACAATCTCAATGCTACGAAAATGATCCTACAACTACGGCCTACAACGCTATTCTACAAAAACATCACAGAAAATCGAAACAGTGGCAAAACTTTCACCTAAACCAATCTATAACATCGCTACACCATCACCTCTGTCCCCCTAATTTCAACACCAATTCATGCCGGAGCTCGTCCACGGAGATCCCTCTGCTCATGCTGTGGAACAACATCTGGTCGGTGTTCTCCAAGGTGTGCATTATGCGGGCGACTTCCGCGGAGTCGCCGTGGTTCGGCACGATATGGGCCTCTTTAAAGCTGGATCTCTCTTCTGTAGAGGCAGAGAATTGCAGTCTGTGGGGAAATGTAGGGGGAGACACCGACCGCGAGGGTAGCACGATCCCGGGATCTAGTCTGTATCTTCTATCACTATCAGTGATCCCGGATGTCCCTGGCACTCCAAAAGTCCCTCTCGTCCGCTCACTGTCGCCACTGTTCCCACCGTGGCTCATCTTGGTGTTCTCTTGGTTGATGTAAATTTCTACACGAATCTCGAAAAATGAGCCAGAAAAATCAATGCCAAAAAATCAATGCCTGAAAAAATCAAGAGCGCTAAATAAAATCAAAAGCGCATCAACTCCCATCCCTTCAACATCACGAATCCAGCACAAATGTCATCGTTGTCGGACGCGGAAAAGCGCAAACTCTTGAGAGAGAGGAGGGCTGCCAGATTCCTGAAAGGGGGAGCTGGAGATCGCTTGAACAAGATCACTGGCCAGAACAACTCGCAATTGTCAACATCTTCGCCTTTGGACTCGCATTCTCCCAGTCCTTCCCCAATGCCCACTCCGACTCCTGCTCCTAGATCCAAGCGCATTTCTCAGACCTTTGCACATTCATCTGCCACAGATGCTGACCCGGAAATCGAAGATATTGCCAATTTGGTGCTGAGACAGTCACCCATTCTGGACCCCTTGAACGATATGCCGGAGCCAAATCAGCAGGATTTGGAGCTGATCATCCAGAACATGCTTGCCGGTGCCACGCCGGGGCACAAGAACGGCATGAACGCCCCAAACGCTGACCCTTTTGGCGGCCAAGATATTTTCAAGCAGATGATGGCCATGCAACAGCAACTGGGGTCCACTGCTGCACCTGTATCTCGTGAACAGCACCAGCAGAACCAGACACTGTTCAAGACATTCCAACACAGATTCTTGGTCTTCAGACTCGTGTCGCTCTTGTCTTTATTGGTATACTCGTACCGTGCTCTCCAATTGAGATCTGCTCCGATCAAGATGATTTACGTAAACGAATTCGCAAAGACTTTCCAGTATCTTTTCCTCGGATTGGAACTCTTGTTTTTCTTGGTGTATTTTGTCAATTTGCAGAGATATGAGAGCCATCCTGGTGGGGGCATCTTGAACAGTTTGCTCCCATTGCTGAGTGGATTCTTGGCTCCAAGCACCGTCAGGATGCTCAGGTTGTTTTCGAGCTATTTAGATTTGTTCAGGAACTTCCAGGTCGATATCAGTGTCGTGATTGTGTTTTTTGGTATCGCGTCAGTGTTGTCGTGAATGCAGCACAGTTGTCGCTGTATTAATTTGGCATATGTAGTTGAATATAATGATTACAAGGTAGCAATTGTGTTTGGCATTTTACTGTGTTGTAGTGGACTAAACATGCTATTGTTTTAGTTTGGTATATTCAACTTTAAGTACAAGTTCCTGCTTGCTTGGGCATTCGAGTCAAACGTAGCGAGAAAAGACTAGTCACCAGGTTCTTCTGTACCGTTTAGGTATTGTAGTGATTATCGGGCATAGTGTTTTGGTCTCCAAGTCAGCTGTAAGGCAGCTTCTAGTGGCTTTCTCACTTAGATCTCCGTAGTCAAGTACCAAAGGATCAGCTTCAATAAACCCCTGGTTATTCAATCTCTTGCAACTACAAATCTATGATTATTTTATGTGCCATTATACTAACACTTTTCAGTCTACTCTTTACTCGCTTATATCACACTCACTTCTCGTCAGCCCCGACAATCTCCATCCAGGTTTTGCCCTCTTTCTTCAACTCCAGAGTGATCTCATCTTTGATCTTCAGTGCCAAGCCAGGTCCTTTATATGCGAATGCGGTGTACAACTCGACAAAAGTGGCTCCGGCTTTGGCAAACTCGATCAGATCCAGACCACTGGAAATACCTCCACATCCGACCAAGACCAAGTCAGAGTCCTTGGTGTACTTTCTCAACAATTTCAAAGCTCTCAATGACAAGGGTTTCAAAGGTTTTCCAGATAATCCTCCTGCTTCATCCACTACAGTTCCTTGTGTTAACAAATCAGATTTAGGTCTTTGGATCGTCGTGTTAGACATGATAATACCGTCAATCTTGGCACTCTTTGCCGACTCGGCAATGGACTTGATCTCCTGCTCGGTCAAGTCCGGCGCGACTTTCACCAAAACAGGCGGCTTGGAGACGATCTTGTTGTCGACCAACTGGTCTCTTTCCAGCACGACAGTTTTCAACAAATTTGTCAATTTCAGCTCCAGCTGCAAATTTCTCAAACCAGGAGTATTTGGAGATGACACGTTGATCACCAAAACATCCGCATATGCGCCCAATCTCTGCACACCCTTGACGTAATCTTCCACTTCGTCACCAAATTTGTTCTTTCCGAGGTTGATTCCGAGCAATTTCCCCTCCTGGAACGCATGTGAATACGCATTTGGACTGAACAACTTCTCCAATCTCAACCGTAACCTTGCCACCACGCTCCAGTGTCCCGAGGAATTAAATCCGTACCTATTGATGACGGCATCGTCTTTTGGCAATCTGAAAAATCTCGGTTGGGGATTACCCGGCTGCGGCTCCGGAGTTATTGACCCGATTTCGACGTATCCGAACCCGGACGAGTACAAAGCGTCAATGGCTTCACCTTCTTTATCCAAGCCGGCGGCAACGCCGATTGGGTTGCTCAATTTCTTGCCAAAAACCTGTACTTGCAACACCGGGTCGTCAAAATCGTTGAACAACCGAGGAGCCAAGCCGTATTTCATCAACCAGATGCCCAATTTGTGACCGTCTTCTGCAGAAGTCACGTTCCTGATGATGGGGCAGAAGATGTACTCGTGTATAGCAGATCTGGCGTCTAAACAGTACACCAAGGCGCCCAATCCGACGATCGAGAGCAATGCACCTCCAAAGACACCAGATTTCAAAGGTTGTGGTCGCTGTTGTGCGAAATTGGACCCAAATGAGAAGAATCTCCGGGAATATCCACGGGCTTGTCCTGCAATTGCTCTTTTCGAGATCTGTTGCAGAAGCATCTTGTTTTGGTGGTCTAGCGCTGGCAAAAGTAGCTCTGGTATGTCTGCAACAACATCTGACCACTGAAAAATTGAAAAAAAATCATAAAAATTCTACAAAGGGAAAATGAGATCTGGAGATGTCAAATTGGGGGCGAGGGGCTAGAGGCTAGGGCTAGGCCTGGTTATTCTTCGAATTCTATGCCTAGGAAATCCAGGTTGGAATTTTTCTGGTTGCGGCGGTTGTTAGTACGCTGTTAAGCAGTGGTTCGGTGTTGGTGTGTTTTGGTTTGTGGTTTAGTTGTTCCGTCACCTGTAGGTAATCACTTACACAGTAGGCCATGTTCTCGTCTGTGGTGATACTGCGGACGTCGTCAGGCAAGTAAGAGCCGATGAAATAAATAATCCTGCTGAGATCTAGCATATCCTTTGCGGAGCCCCGCTTATGACATCTGGCAAACCAGAGTGTGAGAACATGGTTTGTCTCAAACCCGTGCCAACTGAGCCCTACCACAGGGTCATGGATGTCATCCGGTGAATACAAGTAGTCAGACAACACGATGTGCACCAAGAAGTTCCAAGCAGTGAATCTTCTCTCGTCGACAAATGGGATGTTCAATTTCAACGTGGCTGCCTTTTTGAGCTCTGTTGAAGTTCTCAGAGGTACTAATGAATCTCTCATTATATGGATTGCCGCATGCCCGCCAAAGAGATTCGGTCTGAAGGACTCAATGAAGTCACTGGCACTTTCCACGGTAGTCAATTTCGAAACCAATCTGATCCCAGTCTCACTTGGGCTTGTTAGTAGTGCATTCAATAGTACACCCAAAAAATTACCTACTTCTCTTTCCAAACCGACCATTCAAAGGCCAAATTGACCGCCGGTCCAGTAAATGTGCCTCTTTTCTTCTGTGATGTAGGAAACAACTGCAAACTGTGGATGTTCGGGTTCGCATTGAAGATCTCGTTTTCAAAGCTCTCAAAGGTTGTAATCATCGAGGCCAATTTCAAGTTGGATTTCTTTTTTGTCAATCTTGGAAGGGGAGAATCTGTTTCAGGGGTGTTGCCAAGGTTCGGCAACTCACTCAATGGCAAACACGTTCTCTGTGTCTGCTCGCCTTTCTCTGCCTCGTTGTCTGGTTTATAAAAGATCTGAGAGAGTCGTTTTCTCATTTTCTGTGGTGAGTTCCTGGAATTGGTAAGCGCCGGTGCTAAAGTAGCTGGCAGAGTCTCATACACCTCCTCTTCTTCTTCCGATTTGAACGCCTCATCAGCGCTGGAACGGTTCGTGTTTACTCTCTTCATAAAATTGTCGTAGACTTCTGGTTTGTCTCCAAAGGTGGTATATAAGTTATTTAAATACTGACCATCTTCTTGTGGATCCCGTTTCGGTTCCTGCTGTTTATCTGGAGTCTTGGAAGCACCCCTGAAAGCCGACTTAAACAGCGCTCTTTTCGAGTATCTGGGAACGTTCTCGTTCGGTTCGTGCAGCTTCTCCAACAGCGCCGTGGATACATCATTCTCGGATCTGTTCTCATTGGTGATCCCAGCCTTCTGAGCCGAGTGGCCAAGCAAATTAGACCAACTCTGAGAAATTCCTGCATGTTTGTACATCCTGTGACTGTACTTATATGGGTTCAAAGATACGTTTAGTTGAAAGAAATACAAACACCCCCAATGGCGCCAAAGTGCTCGCAAAGGACGTGCCCCAGAAATCAATTCCCGAAACGGATATACATGTATATTTTTTTTTCACTTGAAAATTTTACAAGCTCATCTCACTAGACACTACAGAGCATCGAAGGGCAAAATGTCAGCAGCAGTACGGAATGAGCCCCTGGGCTCTAAATACGAGAGAGGTGTCTTGAAGAAGAAGAAGTCCAAGTTCTCAAAGGACAAGAAGTTGAATGCGAATCTCAAGAAGATGGACAAAGAGTACAAAGACGCTGTCAGATCAGCTCAGCGGACCGATATATTGCTCCAGGAGGAGGCCGGGTTCTTGGAAGCCGAGGGCATGGAGAAGACTTTCAAGTTCAAGCAGCTGGATATCAAGGAAAATGTCGATGTGAGCACACTGACCAAGAATTTTGACTTGAAATTGGCAGATTTCGGGCCCTACAGTATAGACTACTCGAGAAATGGACGTGAATTGTTGATCGCGGGCAAAAAAGGTCACGTGGCCTCGATGGACTGGAGAACGGGGTCTTTGAGTTGTGAGTTGCACCTCAACGAAACTGTGCACGCGGCGAAAATCTTGCATAATGACCAGTACTTTGCCGTCGCTCAGAAGAAGTACACTTTTATATACGACAAGACAGGGGTGGAATTGCACAGGTTGAAGCAGCACATCGAGCTGACCAACTTGGAGTTCTTGCCCTATCATTTCTTGTTGGCAACGTCCGGAAATACCGGCTATTTGAAGTACCACGACGTTTCTACTGGAGTATTGGTGGCCGAACACCGGACCAAATTGGGACCGACACTTTCCATGAGACAGAACCCCTGGAACGGGGTGATGCATCTGGGCCACGGCAACGGGACTGTGACGCTTTGGTCCCCGAGCATGCCCACGCCATTGGTGAAGATCCAGGCGTGCCGCGGGCCCGTGCGGTCGCTTGCCATCAACAGAGACGGCAGATACATGGCTGTAGCTGGAGCTGACAAGAGCTTGAAGATCTGGGACATCCGGAATTTCAAGGAAGTTGACTCGTATTTCACTCCGACACCGGCGGCGTCTTTGGATATATCAGATTCCGGCTTGCTCTCTGTAGGGTGGGGGCCGCACGTGACTGTGTGGAAGGATGTGTTCTCCAAGAGACAGAATTCTCCGTACATGACACACTTGATCCCGGGATCAAAGGTCCAGGCATCGAGATTCGTGCCCTTTGAAGACGTGTTGGGAGTGGGACACCAGTCCGGAGTGCAGTCGTTGATCGTGCCGGGAGCCGGTGAGCTGAACTACGATGCCTTGGAGGTGAATCCGTTCGAGACTGCTAAACAGAGACAGCAGTCGGAAGTCCGTTCCTTGCTCAACAAGTTGAGTCCCGACATGATTTCTTTGGATCCGAGTGTCATTGGAAGTGTGGATAAGAGAAAATCCCAGACGAGATTGACTCTGAAAGATTTGCTGGAACTCTCTAACGTGAACAAAGACACTCTGGAGCAGCAGGAGTTGAACTTGAAGATCAGGCCAGAGGTGAGGGGAAAGAACTCGGCTTTGCGTAGACATTTGAGGAAGAAGACTCAGAACGTGATTGACCAGCGTAAATTGAGACTCGAGAAGAACTTGCTGGAAGAGAAGAAGCAGAGACTGGGTGCTAACAATGTGAGAAGGGGAATTCCCGAGGAGAAAGATGTGCTTGGTCCGGCTTTGGCCAGGTTTAAGTGAGATTGGAGTGCACTATTCTCCCAAGTGATCAGACATCAGGATCCCATTCTCTATTTAGTGATCAAATAAACTGTATATTAATCTTTCGGCATTCTCTAGAAACTATCGAAGATGGTCTAACACACTGTATACTCATCTATTTTTCACCCACTTCTATCCAAGGTGATAGCATCGAACTTTATACAACGACCAAGTCTGAAGCATTCTCTTTTGAACTGATCTAAGACAATCAAGTACAATTTTACATAAATTTACATCATTTTCAGGAATTCTCTTTTGATTCTATCTAGATCAACTACTTTTGATCACCTACTCTTCGTCATCTGAATCCTCCAAAGTAAACGCATCTGGCAATGGAGCTTCGTTGTTGTTCAACTGTCTGACGGTCTTAACGGCGTCGATAGGCTCTTCTGGCTTTGTATCTTTCAACACCACTATACCATTAGCACCTCTGAACCGTCTCACTGGCACAAATCTGCCATCCTTGACAAATGCAATGTACTTCAACTGATCCGGCAAGATTCTCGACATGTTGGACACTTGGTATGGAGTCTTGGTGTAATTTGTCTGTATCACTGGCTCTTCGATATCGTTTGGCAATTCTTCCACTACAGAAGCTTCAGTTTGTTCAGTTTCGGTGACTTCGGCCTCCCCGTTGGTCTCAACCTCGTCGTCTACATCCATCTTGTCTTCTTTCTTGACCTTCTCCAGCTGAGCTTTCTTGGCTCTTGCTTTGGCCCTGTTGGTGGTGGATAAAACTGCTGTGGCCACTTTATCAGGCTGTTTCTCCTTGGTTTCTTCCACTTTTGGCGGATAACTGAACAAATCGTCCTTTGTGTGGCAGCTCATGCTAAATTTGGGAACTTTCAAGTCCTCTCTGACTCCGATGATTGACGTTGGAGTGAAAGATAACGACAAGAAATGGGCCAATGGATACCAGTACCACGACTGGGTGAACAACGTCAATCCGACAATGGCTTTCAGATTCAAAGTATTGGTCTGGGCATTCTCCAACTGGATTGTGACATTTCTGCCTCCGGCATCGATAATACCCTGTGCCAAAGCAGCTCCATATTTGGCCAAAGCGTCTTGATTCTTATTTCCAATCACACTGGCCAAGTTCTCTCTCACTTCTTTCACTTTGGCAAAAGTCTTCTCCGTCTGCTGGACCAAGATCATCGATGTGGCAATGAGGGCACCTTGTCTGACGAAATCTACAGGATCTTTAGTCAAAGGTTCTAAAACTTCGATCGCCAGCGGCAATCCACGACCAGCACACGATATTCCCAACGCCATGGCAGTTCCGTACCGGACGTGTGGATTGTGCGACTCCGACAACAATTCAACGATCGTTGGCACTGTGGTGTAATCACGGAGCAAGATGAAACCCAATGACGTCACGGAGGCACGTCTGACACTGTCCGAGGAGTCAGAGACAGCAATGTGCAACAATCTCTGGATCAGAGAGTTGTTTCCAGTGCCACAATACGCCAAGGCCAATGTGAAACAGGCTCCATACCGCAAAACAGGGTTCTGATGGGATATCATCTTACTGACAAGGGCCTCAGATTCGGCTTCTTTGCCGTAGAAGATCAAAGAAATGGCAATGGCCAAACCCCGGATGATGTTTTCGTGTTTGGTTTCCTCAGCATACGTCAACAAGTCGTCAGCGGCCTGTCTGTTTCCGGATCCGAGCATCACAAGCCCGATTCCCAAGGCTGCAGCCTCACCGGAGATCGCAGAGTCCGCATACAAAATGGTCTTCAACTCTTCGAAAATATCGGAAGATCCCAATCCCATAGCAGCGACTCCAACTCCAAGACATGCTCCGTGCAAGATGACGTCAACCTCTTGGTTTTCCGACGAGTCGTTAGACCCAGCACGGCCAGCGTTCTCCACAACGTGATTTCTCAAGTACTCAATGACTTCTCTGCCATGGCCCGCGTATATGAGCCCCAATCCGTAAAGTGAACCACCTTTTGTGAAGTGGGAGCCGGAAGATCCCGGTAAATACGGCTGCAAGATGGAGAATCCACGCGACAAATTGCCCCTGTGGATGACACCCAAGGCGGCAGTTGCCGAAAACTTGGACCAATTCGTGGCCTTGCCCAACCACTCCAAATTGGATCTGAAAAACGAGTCATCGGTGGTCCCGGCGTGCATAAAGGCGTTTTCAAACGTCACGGCCGAGTGAAAGATGGAATTCCGGCCGTCCAACAACAACTTGGTCTTGTTCAAGATGCTGATGTCGGTGTTGTTGTTGTTGTGCAAGAAGGTGATGTCCAAGTCACATGTTGGAACTCCGGTCAAGATTTTCACGATTTTGGCAGGGTTTTTCTCAGATGCCTGGAAAGATGGATCGTTTTTCAAGATCTCGATCGTCTTGTCCAACAATTCCTGTGACGCAGCGCTAACCAAGTCAAAGGCCACTTGGAATGCTGTCAAATGCAAATTCTCAGCCACTAATTTCGAGAAGATCCGGTGGGCCAACTTGTAGTCGTTCAACTGGACAATGATCTTGGAGATGACAAAGTAGTCTGTGTTCTCCAATGACGTCAAGACGAGTACCAACGAATTCAACACCTCGGTTCTGAAACCGGCATCCAAGATCACCGTGGTGGCACAAGTCAACACATAGTTGATCAAAGTCAAAGCCAATTCTTGGTCGTGCAAATTGTCGTGCAAAATCGTCTTGACAATGTCGAGACGGTAACTCTCGAGCGAGATCCCAATTGCCAACTTCAATTCACGTGACTCGATACACTTTTTCAACATTCTGTCGAAAATCTCACTCAATTGCAGGTCTATCTCCACCGAGGCGTCTGAATACTTGTGCTGCGATAATGAGATGTAGTAATTGATACATTTGGAAACGACAGTCTCGACAAATTCGGTCTTCTCGTCGATGTCAAACAGATCTCCAGAGTAAAGGGAATACTTGACTGAAGAATCGTAGTCTCCCAAGTTGTAGTACACTTTGGACAGGAGTAAAGCGGCCAATTTGCGGTCTCCAAAGGTGTCATTTTCGTACAATTCCTCGATCTCCGCAATGTTGTTGGCAATCTCCGCCCAAAGTTGATCCACAACTTCGTTCAACGATTTCAAGGCATATGATTTCAAGCCATCATCAGGCTCGTTTAATAAGGCCAACAATGGCGCAGCAGAAGTCAATGACATGATCCACAGTGTTGATGGTCAAGTGTGTTTGGCTCTGGTTTGGTTTTTTGACGGTTTTTTTCAAACAAAATCGCCACCACTCAGAACCCAAAGGGGTGTTTTGGAAGTGCACGACTCGTTTACCATCAGTGGAGTTTAAGATCTAATATGTAGCGAGTATCCTCCCTATTATCTGTTACCTAAAGTCTTTCTAACGATCTCTTACACTATCTAGAATCTACTATTTGACACCTGTTTTATATTCACTATTTAGTATGTAGTCATAGTGCCTGATATCTAGCTTCTACTATAGACCATCCAGAACCTGGTATCTGGTATCTGGCATCTGGTATCAAGTATCCAATCACTAGTATCCACTATCTTGTATCTGGTATCTTGTATGTCCTTGGGATGAGACTACTAAAGGGGATTGATGGTACTGGAGGTACACGAGGTGAATTGGAGTCTAGCGGTGTAGTGGTGTTAGGCTGTCAGAGCTTGATATCTCAGCTTACTTAAGGCTATCGTCACTGAGAGACTCGTGGTAAGATTTTTCAGCTAGCAAGGCACAGCACCAACATTAATTGGTAACAGATATGGCATATTCAAAGCACAAAATCGAGCAAATATGATATGTACAGAGAATCAGATCCACCATATCCACCCATATCTCAATCACATCCTAAGAAGGCCTAACCTGATCCAGATCAGAACAACTGGTTCCAAACATCCCTTGCAGTACAATGCCGTGTTATGTCCAAAGAGGTCACTCCAGAGATCAGATGGACTCCAGTTGAATCACCTTGCCCCGAGCCTGGCACAAGTGTCACTATTGGTGGAGAACGGTGGAGAATAAAATGTGTCCTAAGGTAAAGGCTGAGCAGCTTGCAGTTTGGTTCAAATGTAATAGAGTCGAGATCCGCCCTATTAATCTGATATAGACGAATCAACAGATAAGATCAAGCATTTTGAATGACTCTGTAGAATGGAAAATAATTCTAAAATACAGTGCCGATCGTTGCAGGAGAAATTATACCACATCGGGCTCGTGAAAGCAAGGGCAAATATAGGCTATGATAAAGACACGAATGTGATCCAGATAAACTGGTTGCCTACGATGGTGTTATCAAAGCGGATGTACGACGGCTCATTTGTGCGTGAGATATTTACGGTGAAGTGGAGGATACAGATACTGGTCGCGACACCATGGGCAAATACAATAGGTTAAAAAAGCTTCTCCAAGTTGGAGACGTAAATTTCTCCACGTCCTCCAACGCAGAGATATAGCCTGCATTTCATTCGCAAGAGTAGTTGTCGAGAAATTTGAGATGGAGGGAGCAAGTTTTGACGTGATCCGACGCATCTCTCGCTATGAATTTCACTCAACGTTTAACCGCCCAACAAATCGAATCTGGCCTCTGTAAGATCAACCAGATTTAGCTCCACCAATGATCTTGTCACAAATTTTTAAAGTGACACTGCATGGGAAATGGAGATTCTTGCGTCGCAATTTTTTCAATTCGATGTCATTTTTTTTACTCTTGGGAAGTTGAAAGCGCCGAATAAATATGTTGTTTGTGAAACCCTTTGCATGCCAATCAGACTCGTCAAGTATTAATTGCACGATAGCAACTAAAACGGATTGTCACTAATTTAGAGTTGGAATGTCCAAATGCGAAAATTCGAGCCATTTGAGGAAGATCGGCATTGATAATTATTTTCTTGAAACTATAATCTTAAGATCGCACCCAAAAGTTTAACAGTGTGTGGTGGCAACGACTCAAGACCATCGAAGGTTAGAATACAGCGAGGTTGAATGTCGTGAATTGCCAGATCGTCATGCGATTTATATAAACTGAGACATGATTCTATTCTACACTGTAAGATAAGTAGCTTACATGCAAAAAGGCGTTGATAACAATAGAGTACAAATTGATCTGAGTCAGCAATTAGAGTTGGAACTGAAATATGTTTTTTATTCCCGGAAAGATGTCGCGAGCGAGTGCAATCGCGCATGCGCGTGCTAAAATTGGGAAAAAAATAACTTTTAGTCAGTAAACTTCTCCGGACTTGAAGAGGAACAGACTAGGGACATATAATGTGCAGTATTTGATGTTCTACGCCTTTTGGGCCATGGACCTTGAAGCCAATATACTAATTGATACCTACACCCAACAATTCTCACTCTCGGTACCGATCCACCGGTCCCCTCATACTTTACAACTAACACCTGCATTACTGACTAGTACCCAATAATAGTCTTTTGTATAAATTCTGTCCCCTTTTTTTCTTTTGCCTCTTATTGATCCATGTCACATATTTTTTTTCTCCTTGTTCCTTAAAATATCTACATCTCTGAGTGACTCAAATAGGATCTGTCCATGCCCTAAAAGCCATAAGATTGCGACACACAGTATTATAGTCTGTACTGGCTACGAATTGTACCACGGACGGTCAGAGACTCGCCACTGCCCCGCTTGTGAAGTCCCTCTTTTGCCCAAACTATGGCTGCCCAATTCCGATCATCAGGATCTTCAAACCGCAATTCTCTCTGACAAAAAACACAAGCATTTTTGACTTTTTTTCTCCTTTATTGATTTGTCCTTGAGACTTTAAGAAAAGATACACATAAAAGTGTCATTCAACGTTTTTTTGCCCTCTGATATTGTATTTATAAAAGCAAATTTCACGTATTATAATATAATTGAACACCATTTCAGATCAATTGAACAAGAATTCAGATCAAAAACTATAGATTCTGAACCCAGTATCATCAGTATCACAGATCCATCAGATAAACCATCAGAAATTGGCCCATCACAACTCAATTGTGGTTTTTTTTAACTTGTTCTTCTGTCTTTGTCTTTTGTGTTGACCCATCTCTTGTTTTACACCATACAGGGTTACAGCGTTTACGTTTTACTTTCAGTGTTTTACAACGTTTCATCATAGCGTTTCACTACACCAGTACAGCAGTACACCACCTAACCACCGCGCTTCACTAGCTTTTCAATTGCAAATAAAAGTTCAATTCACGTCCAGTTGCGTCCCATTTCACCCTTTTGCCATTTTTGACTACAACTGACGAAAAATTCCATTGGAAAAAAATTCACCTTGGAGAAAAAAACATCGACAAGTGAAAAATTCATATAATAGAGAAACGAATCACTGAAAGCCATGTCGTCGAGTACCACTGATCCCACGGGTGCACCCGTTGGAATCGGAGACCCAACTGACTCTGCCGGTCCCGGACCAACTCCAGCGACTTTGGACTCATTGGACCAGCAGGGCGCGTCACTGTCGCAGCAGCTGCTAAATTCGCTGGCCAATTCCACGGCACCTAGTGTCACGGGATCTGTAGGTCCAGGAGCTCCACAACTGCCCCAGCAACAGGCAGACTTCTTGAACAACATGCCCTTGCCCAATCCGCCGGAAAACGTCACCGCCACCGCCGGTGGTGCCTCGCCAAAGACGTTGTGGATGGGCGATTTGGAGCCCTGGTGGGACGAAGATTACATAGTCAACTTGTGGAAGAACATGAACAAGTCCGTGTTGGTCAAGGTAATAAAGCCAAAGAAGAACTCCGTCTTGCAGCATATTTCCAACACCGGGTCGAATTTGTTGAACCATTCCGGGTACTGTTTTGTCGAGTTTGAGACCTACGATGAGCTGAAAAGTGCCTTGGCCTTGAACGGATCCTTGATCCCGGCCTCTAATAACAAAGTTTTCCGGTTGAACTGGGCCAGTGGTGCCACATTGTCGTCGCAGATCCCGCAAACCCCGGAATTTTCCATCTTTGTCGGTGATTTGTCGCCGTCCACGACAGAACTGCATTTGTTGGCATTGTTCCAGACCTCGTTCAAGTCTGTGAAAACCGTGCGTGTGATGACAGATCCTGCAACTGGATCTTCGAGATGCTTTGGCTTTGTCAGATTCACCGACGAAGAGGAGCGCAGAAGAGCATTGTTGGAGATGAACGGTGTCTGGTTGGGTGGAAGACCCATCCGAGTCGCCTTGGCAACGCCAAAACACTCAAACAACGCCGGTAACCCCGCAGGCTTGTCCATGAACATGAACCAGGGCTTGAACAACAGTTTTGGTCAGCAAAACAGCGGAATTCCCGCCTTGGGCAACGGTTTTGGCCAGCAAAACGAGTACAACGACGTCCGCAGCGCCAGCGCCTTGGACCAGGGCCAGATGTACATGCTGCCGCCGCCGATCCCCGGCGGAATGCCGTATTACCAGCCACAGTTCAACCAACCACAGGCCCCACCGCCCCAGAGCCAGCTGTTCAACGACCCGACAAACACCACTGTCTTTGTAGGAGGCTTGGCCAACGGAGTCCCAGAGGAGACATTGATCACCTTGTTCGAGCCTTTCGGTCCCGTAGTGCAGGTCAAGATCCCACAGGGAAAAGGCTGCGGATTCGTCAAGTTTGCCAAGAGAGAAGACGCAGAACAGGCAATTGCCGGAATGCAGGGCTTCATCATTGGAGGTTCTAGAGTCCGTTTGAGCTGGGGAAGGTCCAACCACAACAACAACATGAACCAACAGATGTTGTTGAGATCCCAGGTGGGAATCGGTGGAGGTTATGACGGTTACGCAGTGGGGCCACCACCTGTGAACTCGATTCCACAAGGTTTGCCGGATTTTGCACCTCCTCAGGGCATTCCTCAGATGTACTATGCTCCTCCAAACGGATCAAATGAACCATTCACGGGAAACCCAGGTTCCAACGGTGACGACTCGAGATATATGCAACAGTTTTCCGGATCAAATCCTCAGGATTACAACGACAATTCTGCCACTTCATCCACACAACAAGGCTTGTGATTCCATATAACAACGAAAACGTCAACGAAAACGTCCACGACAACGTCAACGACAACAAAAGTTATTGCAAAGTGTATCAACACAATTCAGGGTATTTTTTTATATTATGTTAGTTTTATCTATACAGTGTGTCGGTATTTGTTTTCTTGCACCCCTATTTTTATCTTCCATTCAGCGTTTGGCATGTTCAGGTATGGACTAGCGAGATGCTGATTAAAATCTGAACGAGAATCGTTTCTTTATCCCGGTGTAGAAAGTAGATAAGTTAGTGTGAAACAGATATTGGGGGTTAGCTAATAGATAGAGCATTTAATTGAGGCAGAGGATGTTTATTGCACCCCTTTTCTATTTTTCATTCAACGTCTGGTCATATTGGCTGGCGAGATATTGACTAAAACCAGGACGAGATCCGTATCTTTATCGGCTGGGTGTGTAGGTGTAGAATGTGCTTAGACAAATTGAATGTAGTGTAAATTTGGGGTTAGATGATCGATACTTCGATTTAAGTAAGTTGTAGAGGCCCTCAGTCGGTGAGGGTGAATAGAATATCAATGATTCATCAGTGTCCTGCTCAAAACACTTATTCCCTGAAGTTTTGATAGTACAAAATTGAATGTAGAATTGTCAAATTGGGGGTTAGATAGTTGATAGTTCAGTTTCATGGAGGTTGGCTGGAGTTGGCTGCACTATATCAACGTGTTGTATGAGTCTCTTTTACAGAATCCAATTATCCAGCACCGGTTCGGTAGTCCAAGATCAAATCTGAAAGTGCTACTTAATGAGATCAAGGCGAATTCCAGGAGGAAATTGAATGTAGGGTAAAAGGCGTTCACTTTGCAATACTTAGATTTTGTTCCTACACCTCATAACCTCAGATACATAGACGTGATAATCTGTGGACCTTTGTGCTGTCCAAGGCACAAAGTAGATAATGCTGATTTGTGAGATTTAAATAGTGTTTTAAAATATATTCAATGTAGATATCTATTCACTCGGCACATCAATAAAATGATCCCAAACTTACCATCCAGATGTACAAGCATGAACACTCAACCTAAATTAGACATAAAATCTACTTTGGCAAATCTGGATAATGATCCAAGATCGCATCCAAATCAGATGTAGAAAACGCACTCCACTCGTCAATTGAATAAGAATCCGTCACCTTGGTGTTCCACAGCATCCGCAGCTTGATGATGTCATTGTCGTCACCTGCAGCCTTTACACTACGTAGCTGGCACCGCAAATAGCCCAAATTCTCCACCGCCTTAGAAAGGTCTACAGTATCCAACAGAGGGGCGATTTTCTCGTCCTTGATACGCCTAGTCAACCGTGGACTGTTCCCATTAGAACTGATCATGACTTGCAACGGACCACGTCTATACATGGCCCCGAAATAGAAGTCACAGATTTTGGGCCGGTCAGCGATGTTGCACTGTAAATTTAGACGCTTACACTGGTAGTGGATTTTACGTGACAACTCGTGGTCCGGAATCAGCGTCAATACGAGGGCAAAGCGCTGTTCGGATAAGATCTGGTCGAGTTTCTCATAATCGAACTCGTCTCGTGGCTCTAATGGGAGATCCGTACCGCTCTCGTACATATTTAAATCCGCAGGCTCATATTCCCGCTTCAAGACCTTGTAGATGACGCCTGCACTTTGCAACTCGCCGATTCTGTCTGTGATCTCCGGTGACACGACAGTGATCTTCGCATCCGCTTGTAGAAGTAGATTGACCCTTGAAGTGGCGACTTCGCCGCCCCCAATCAAGAGCACATGGCGGTCTAGCGCTGTTAGTACGGCAGACTAAGTCTCTAGTGGACGGACTCGGGACCAAATACTCACTTTTCACTTGCCACGCAAGCATAAGCGACCCGTGCGGCTCGGGGATCTCGGGTTTCGACATGTTTTGGTGCTCAGCACGGTTCTTGCTGATACTTTACCGGGTACTTATGTGTACTTATGTGTACTTATACCGAGTACTTATATACGCTCAGTACTAATTGTTGCAGGTGAAAAAAAATCAAAATGCTCATCTCCAGATCTGACACTAACAATCAATCACAGAATGCCGGACACCAAGCTCCTGGAAGCCGTTGTCGGCGCCACAAAGACGTGGATCACGAAAGTCACTGGCATTGAAGCTCCTAAGTCCTCGCACAGCTCACCAGCCACATGGGAACATGACTACGGCAACGGGCTCATCTTGCTCCTGACGACGCCACAGTCAGCTTTGGAGGGTCCACCGATTGTCGTTCTCAGCTTGGTTTTGGGCGCGCAGTTGAAATCCGTGCTTGTCGACACGGCCAGATTCACGACAAATGGCAGCATCGATGAGCCACAGCTTGACAGGTTTCTCACCGACAATCTCATTGCGACGCCACCGGCATTGCAGGAGTCCAAGCTGCCCCAGGACCATCCGGAACTCCCTTTGCCACATCCAGCACTGCTCTTTGGCTCTTCCCCACTGCAGCCATCCCGCGGAACTCCGTCGGCGGAAATCCCGCCCAAGTTTGACGACGAGTATCAAGTACTAGGCTCCGCCGCACCAGCTGCCCGATCCGGGTTGCCGCCCATCGGAGACCGCGATCTAAACCCCCCGGGGTTGCCGAAACATCCCGCGTTAAGTCCCTATATAGATCCATTACGTAGTGGCGCCGAGGGCGGCATGTACCCCACGGCAGACCATCCACTCTTCAATGGCGGGGCGGGCCAGGGCTTGAGGGGTCCACGCTACGATGACCCGATGCTCGGCGATGGCGCCCAGAATTTGGACATGATCGGCAGCGGGTTGCCGGGAAACCTCGGCGGGCCGGGCAGACGCAATCCCCGGGGTCCGTTCGGCAGTTCGCGTGGGCCAGGCGGTCCAAATGGCTTCCCTGGCGGAGGCTCTTTTGGGGGGTTCATCTGATATGTGCCATTTTTTTGTGCGTGGATTTCTTCACTATGGAGAAAAAAATAAAATCATAAATGAAAACAACAAAGCGCGTATAGAACTACAGTAGCAGAGTGCCTAGCAGCAACCCCTCAGCAATGTCAAGTCGAGAGAGCAAGAAGGAGTTGCGGAAACGAGGACCGCTGTCGCGGCAGATTTCGTCGTCCCAATTGGTGCTAAACAGCCCCAAGACACCGAAACGCAGACAGCCCCTGTCGAAAAGGGCGACTCCCAGAAACAACAACACAGGCCCGCCTCAGGCGTCGCCACCGCACACCACGCCCCGGAGTTTGAACAACTTGATGAGCGTGTTCAACACGGGATCGGTTTTATCGGCCCGGCGCGAGGTCCGGACCCCGAACTCGCCATTCGTGCCGGAAAGATCGAGAGAGAAAGAGAATGTGAGTCCAGTGCAGCGGAGCGTCAAAAGGAGTAGAAAGTCATTGCCACACTCAGCAAAGCGCTCGAAAGCGCTTCACTCGCCACTGGTTTCCAATACAGACTCTTTAATATCGACAAAGCCGGTGAATCCAAAGAAACGAGGCTCGTTCACAGGGCAAGACTTGAGAAGGTCAAAGCGGCCCCACAAACCGAAAGTGCGGCTCGAGAAGTTCTCGGATGTCGAAGAAGAACCCGATATCTCAGATTCCGATGCCGATTACCGGGAGATCCGTCCAGAAGATGACGATGAAGACCCTCAGCCCCTGCCTCACCCAATTCCCCAGCCTCAATTAGCCACGCGACGTTCTGTAATCACACCCCAGGGTCCCAGAGCACCACCTAGAACCGCAGGGTCTAAATTGTTGGAGATCAAGTTGCAAAGACTCTCATATAGACCTCGTGATGACCGCATAAACAACATAACGCCTCTAGATGTGTTGAGCCAATACATGACAGAGTTTTTGCATTCATCCCAGCCTGCAAAATCGTCATTTTTGGACACAAGACTGCTACGGAACTATGCACAAACTGTAGGAGATCATTTCAGTAGACTCATCGATGCCAGTATCAACAACGAGCACGTGACCAAGGAGTTGTTGGCATCGAACAAGAAGAAAGAGCATCTCAGGCTGCAGATATATGAAGTGAAGAAGAGGCACGACGAATTACTGGTGAATTTGGAGAAATTGAGGCGTTCGTACCATGCGAGAAAGAAACAACACGAGTCTAATGAAAAGATCAAGAGTTCTTTTGAAAGGATCAAGGGAAATGAGACTCTTGACGACAATTTGCTCTTGGGGAACCAAAACTTGTTGATGGACAAGACGTATTTGGAGATTAGTAAGTTGGATAAAGTGATCAATCCCGAGACGGGTATTTTGAGCAAATTCGAGCAGTTGAATGAGAAGTTGGTGGCTCTTGATGTGTAGGGAAGGTATACAAAATGGCCGATGCGAAGGAAAGGTATATCAATTGGCCTTGATGCGAAGAGAGGTATATCAACTGGCCTTGATGCGAAGAAAGATACATCAAGGTGAGCAATCAAATGAACTCTGAGAGTCCCTATTTGAATCTAAACATCAATAGACATTGGACGATATTGGCAGTTAATGCCCAAAGAAACAATTGATAAAAACTGGTAGTTGATGCCTAGTGCATATATGATGAATCGCATATATTTGACAGCATAACCCGGATTCATATTCAAATCATGTTGAAATAGTTTGAATATGACAATACAGATGAAGGCTTGATTCAAAGCGAATTTTACACACATTTGAGGTCCAAGTTTACGGTGATTCAACACACCTGACACTACAGTTTGAAGGTTTAATGGAATGGAGAAATCCATGTATTACAACCTCGTTCAAGGTGCAGATCTATAGTGAATTCACACACTTGCCAATACAAATAGATCCAATATTGTATATATATGACAACACATCGAATTGAAGTTCCAGAGAACTGATAATTATAAAAGGTTGAATTAAAGAATGGTGATCTTCATTGTCCTTGGGTCTTGCAACGGATGCCATCTCCACATCCAGCCACCTTTATATAGCCAAGTCACCACCTTACAAGTCATCGGCAATCAAAGCCACAATCATCCTGTACAAGTAGTAAAAGAACATCAATAAATGGAATCCCAACTTGAGGAAACTCTCCTTCTTGTGCTTGGACAAAGTTCTAAAGATCTCCGTGGCATCCAACAAGTGGTTTTTCTTGTAGATCTTGTCCACGTTGTAGGCCAACAATGGCAAGTTCAACAAGAAACTGAACCAATATCCGTTGATCAAGAACAACAGAGATAAAAATGCCTGTATCGAAGCTTCTGGAATGATGTATTTGTTCAACTTGTTACATAATTCGATCGGGTTGATGTAGTCACATTCCAAATCACTGTACATGATGGTGAAGAAGACTTGGAGGAACAAGTTGACACAGTTTGCGATCACCGCAAAGATGAAAAGGCTGGATTTGTTAGTATGGTCGTTTCAGCTGGAGAAAAATTGGAATTCAAACCAAAATCTGGTTTCTTCAACCTCATTCACTCAAATACTTACACAGCTTCTCCTGACATGATGAATATTGTATATACTTGTTACCACTTGGATCACTTGATATGGCTTTTTGAATATTCCGTCCAAGTGGAAAAATTCTTTCTATGGAAGATAAAGATTAATTGAGCGATTATACACGACTGTTCAGAAGATCTATTATGCATTTGGCCAATTTCATGCTGCTGGGGATCAGTTCGACTCGGTCAACTTCCATTCACCTGAGGCATCTACTGGGAATATCCCTGCATCGACTCCGTACTGGAAAACGACCTTTTTGTCATGCACTCTGATACAGGACAATGTAGAGTCCAATTTTTGGACATCTCCGTCAAGCTTCTTCCGGTTGACGATCCCCTGCGCCCATTTTCCCGTGACTATGTACCTACCTTCATATACATCATTATCTAGTTCATACATGGCGAATTCTACAGGCTCGGGTGTGTCACTGGCCCGCTTCCACGGCTCGGTGGGGTCCAGATTAGGGTCTAAAGTCCTCCAGATCTCCACGTAGGGCTGGATTTTCCCCGTGGCAACGTTCAACATACTCCCGTCTTCTCTCCGATCACCTGAATCCAATTTGGTGAATTCCCCGATATCTGGAACGTCCTCTGGGGCTTCATACTCTTCCCCTATTTGCAAACTCCATAATTTTTCATTCACAGGTCTGGAGTCTACAGTGTGGTTAAACTGCACTTTTCCAGCATCTAAAGCCTCAGAGTATCCGATAATTGCCCATTCAAAGGGAAATTTCTTGTCCATCTTTGATTCAGGCTCTTTCAAGGGACGCAAGTCGACAAATTTGCCCGACGGAACCGATGACACCATAGTGGTGGAAGGTTCATACAGTTCTTCTGGCGGCCATTGGATCGAGATTCTAGTACTCAAAGACAGCATTATATGTGCAGGGGTTGATGCTTGTTTTCTGGTGGTCTTTTGGTGCTGTTTCGATAAATCTTCTGCCCAATGAAGTGCCAATGAGTGCCAATGGAGCGCCCAATCGTCTCGTTATCGTAGGCCGATAACGATTTGAGCAAAATGCACGACCAAAACCATGAATTGGATCTTGTGCACGATCTTTTGGTGGAAAAAAACCTAAATAGACAGCGAACATGGAGTGGTTGTAGCATCAACAGCAGAACCATGACTGAATATCTCCCGATAACGTACGATTCGACAAGCAAAAAGATCTCGTTGCTGGATGGCACGCCAAAATCCGAGTGGAAAGACTTGGACTTGGAGCTCGGCCAATTGAACACCTTGGCCAATGAATTGATCTCTTTGAATCTGGACGTGCCTCCTTTGCCTTCCAAGGAGTCCTACAACAGACAGCTCTCGCTTTTGAGCAAGAAGTTGTTTGAATCTGGTGGGAAGTCATTCAAGGAGAAGAAATTCACCGATGCTGTGAAACAGTTTTCGCTCTGTATTGAGATGAACGTGAGAAGACCAAAATTTGAGAGTTTCCAGTTGACGTTACAGGAGATTATCATGCCGATAATGGCCCGTTGTGATTCGTATTTGATGTCGGAGCAGTTTGTAAAGGCATTTGGAGATGCCGATGTCTTGTGCAGTATCGCCGCGAACTTGCCGGACAACCATTTGAGAAGGGGGATTGCCAATTACAAGTTGGGCAACTTCGTGGATGCTAAAAACGATTTCGAGAGGGGGTTGCTGTTCAATTCTGCGCATCCCAAATTGAAGGAAGAGTTGCTGAAGCTTTTGAAGGAGATGGCTGAAGTGAATGGGGAGGATTATTATATTGACGTGAAGTATAGTGACTAATGTAATGAATATGACGAGTAGTATGTATCAGTACAGCAGCAAAAAAACGCATCGTTGCACCAGTCCAAAATACATCGCTGCACCACTGGTCGTGCACGGACCAAAAAACGCCATTCACTGAAAGCACCAAAACACATCCGGACCACTTCAGAAGCCATCCAGCACCTGATGACATCCGAGGTTGAAAGCGGTGTGCATCTGGCGCGCTCAGCGCGTCCGGCACCTGATCTCAACAGATTTTTCGAGCTCGACTCGTCCGACGAAGAATTTGTATACGACAAGAACTTGGACGATATCGTGATAACAGATGTGGACCATAAAGGAGATAAGGATGCATCGGAGAATCCGTCGGATAATCCGTCGGATAAACAGGACCAGCTTGAAAAGCGGCGCAAAGACCGCGAGTATATCCGAAACGGCAAGATGGCCGAGACAGTCCCGCATATTGGAGCCGTCTTACCGGCTTTGAGCCGCTTGAACACCGCCAACGACAGATCTGCCAACGTCTCCATGGCGCTGTCGCCTAGTAGCACCCAGTTCAAGTCGAATTTGAAAGATTCCAGCGACAACTCGTCGTCGACGCTGCTGTTGGCAGGAATAACCGAGCTGATGCATTTGACGAACGACAAGAAGAACAAGCTGGAGTCGTCGTTACCGAACAGTCCGAAGAAACACCGGGCCGAGGTTTTCAGCCGGCCCGTGGTGGTGGATTTGACGCTTTCGGATGACGACGACCGGGAGGGGTCGCTGGCTGGAGATGCTGGTGATGCCGATGGTCTTGCCAATGAAAACGGCTTTGATATCGACGATAACGTGGTCCAGGACCAGATTCAGGACCAGATTCAAGGTTATAATAACAACGAGATGCCGGGGGGATTCCCCGCTGTTGTCACGCGTCCGCTGCAGCTGGCTCAGGCGGCGCAGCAGGCGCGGTTTGCTGAGAACCTGTCAAACCTGATTCCGGACTTGGCTAATCTGATACATCTGCACCTGTCAAACCTGGTGCCCCTGCCCCTGATGCCACAGCCCACGGAAACGTTCCAAGGCCACGAGGTTATCGTGCTAAGCGACTTGTCCAGTGACGACGAGTACCAAAACGAGACTCTCCAACCCGGCGAGGACGTCCGGATCATCAGCAGCTTGAGCAACAGCCAGAGCTCTCCGGTGCGGGAAACCGGGACAAATCTGCGCAACGGCATGCTAATGTCGCTTCAAAACCTGTTGGAATCGCTGATAGGCGTCCGCAATTACGTGGACAACAAGTTGCAAGCCCTGCGGCGCAGTTTCGAAGAGGGCCGGGTCTGGTGGGAGCGTCTGCTCCGGGATTACGAGCAAAATCGAGACCGGCTGGCGTTTGAAGCGGCCCGCAAAGACTGGGAAGCCGTGCGGATGCAATTAGGAGTGTTTGAAAAACGGTCACGTGATGCTGACCAGCATGTGGCGTCACTCAGACACCAGTACAGATGGACTTTGGAGTCTGCTTCAGGGTACCAATTCGATGTAAATCCGCAACCACAGCATCTGGGGTACGCCAGTAACATCTACACCGATGACAGTTCGTCGTTGCGGAAGTTGTTGAACAACATCAAGCCCGATGAGACATATGTAGAGGGCCAGGCCAACACTCCAGAGCTGTTGACAGTGAATCTCTTGGCGCACCAAAGGATCGGATTGTCCTGGTTGTCCGATATGGAAAAGTCGTCGAACAAAGGCGGGATCTTGGCAGACGATATGGGGCTCGGAAAAACCGTCCAGCTCCTCTCGTTGATGGTTTCCAGCAAAAGTGAAGACCCAGAATGTAAAATCAACTTGATTGTAGCTCCAATTGCCTTGCTCAAGCAGTGGCAGTCGGAAATTTCAACCAAGATCAAAGAAGACTTCGCTCTCAAGACGTTTATCTACCACCAGCACGAGAAAGTGAACAATTTTGAGGATTTCAAACGGTACGATGTGGTTTTGGTGTCGTACAACACATTACTGTCGGAGTTCAAGAAACACTTTGCCGATGTGATGAGAGAGACCTCTGTAGCCAAAAACTCGTCCATTTTACCTCCGAGAGACAGCGGGGGTCAACGGTACTGTAGTCCCTTCTACTCGCGTGACCTGAAGTTCTTCCGGGTGGTGCTCGACGAGGCACAGTGGATCAAGAACAAGTTGACACAGATGTCCAAATGTGTGGCGTTGTTGAGCTCTGAATTCCGGTGGTGTTTGAGCGGGACCCCGATGCAGAACTCCATCGAAGAATTGTACTCGTTGATCCGGTTCTTGCGGATCAAACCGTACAGTCTGGAGCTCAAATTCCGCAGCGATATCGTGTTACCCATCCGCAACGCCTCGAGTAACTATTACGACGCCCGTGACACCTCCCAGCTGATGAAGAAGCTCCAGCTGTTGTTGAAACTGATCTTGTTGAGACGCACAAAAGACTCGGTGGTGGACGGGAAACCGATCTTGGAGCTTCCAAAGAAAGTGATGGAGGTTTCCGACGTGGAGATGTTTGATGAAGAGCGGAAGTACTATGCCAATTTGGAGCTGAGCTCGGCACAGAAGGCGGATCTGTTGATGAACGGGGAAAAGTCAAATGCCAACTACTATTCGTCGATCTTGTCGCTTTTGTTGAGATTGCGGCAACTGTGCTGCCACAAGTATTTAGTAGAGATTGGAGTGCGGAAAAAGGAGGACTCTAAAGCGGTGAAGCCGCTGCTAGTGCGGGATTTGGACGCCCAAGTGGTGGCCAATATCCGCCAGAACCACACAAGCGGATTTGTGTGTCCCATGTGCTTTGACACCATTGACGACACCAAGATCACGTTGTTCACGTGTGGGCATCTGGTGTGCGACGACTGTGTCGAGAACTTCTTTGAATCCGACGGGAACTCTGAAAACGGGCCGGCAACGGCGCCCTGTCGTTCTTGTGGCACTAATGTTAAGCAGAACCAAGTTCTCAGCTATGAGCTGTTCGATATGGTCCACAATAAGCACTTGAGTGACCGGCAGGTGGAAGAACGCTTGAATATCAACTACGGAAGTGTTAAAAAGGATGACAGAAAGCGGCTGGTTTTGCGCTTGGTGCAAGAAGACGGAGGCACTTTCAAGAGCTCGCTGAAGATCGATCTCTGTGTGCAAAAGATCGAACAAGTGTTGTCGCTGAGTTCCGAGGAGAAGATCATTGTGTTTTCGCAGTTCACGTTGTTGTTCGAGTTGATCAAGTTGGTGTTGGACGAAAAGCACATCTTGTACCAGCAGTACGACGGCTCGATGAATGCCGAGAAACGTAACGATACCATAAGTGAATTTTATAGAAATCCAAGTCAAAGGGTGTTGTTGTTGTCGTTGAAAGCCGGAAATGTCGGTTTGACCTTGACTTGTGCGAATCACGTGATCATCATGGACCCCTTTTGGAACCCGTATGTGGAGGAACAGGCCCTGGATAGGGCCCATCGTATTGGGCAGAACAGAGAAGTGCACATCCACAGGTTGTTGATCCAGAACACCGTGGAGGACCGGATCTTGAAGTTGCAGGACCAGAAGCGGGAGTTGATCAACGGAGCGTTGGACTCCAAGGGCCTGGCGTCGATATCGAGGTTGGGACGTAATGAGATTAGATTTTTGTTTGGTTTGGGTGATCTTTAGTATAATGAGAGTATTCTGTATCGATAAGCAAGGTGTTGTAGAGAGATGTAGAGCAGATCTGTAGACCAAGATCATTGTAAAGAAAGATCACCGTAAAGACAGATTATTGTGAGAAAGAACATTGTAAAGAAAGCTCTGTCGAAAGCGATCCCAGACCGACAAGATGGTTGAGAAAGTTCACTAACGGCAATGGCTGAATTGTGATAATCACTTATAACACAAATTTGGATGGTATGCTGTAGCAATATCACTGAAGAGCAGATCTGATTAATGATGAGCTTTATACACCACTATGATACTCTTAACACTATGATACTCCTTAAAGATCAAGAGCTAATCACCCTATCACTCCCGATAAAGAACAATCTCGCTCTGCTTGAAATACCGTCTCGCATCTTCATCAATAAGCACTAGACTGAGATACGTCCTGATCGAGAACTTTTTATTCACATCCCTGTAAGTTGGCACCAAGTCGAATCCACCCAAAAATAACCGGATCGGAATAGTCTCTCCTTTCACTGGAGCTCCATCCATGATCTCAAACCTCACCAATGTCTGATTATCGCTGATCTGGTGCGTCCCAGAGCCCACAGTCTCTTTCTTTATCAACGACAACTCCATGTGCTTGATCTTCAACCGCACCAACAAGAAATAAATCCTGCCCACAATGACGTCTTTCAAAGAATACTTGTTCTTGGAGTACTCAAACTCGATATGGAGACAATCCTCTATTCCAACGTCCATCTTTATGGATTTTGGTGCAGTTCCATCCTCTGCCAGTGGTTGCCGCTGTTGTGGTGTCAGATATTGGTACACCCAGAGCTCTTTTTCACGGAGAATGTCGGTACTCTTCTTGCTCACTGTCACCTTGACATAATAACGGAGTTTCACGTTGATTCCTCTATAACTCTCGTACTGTTTTTCGACGTTTCTGAACTCAAACGGAAACGTTTCTGAATGCTTCAAATCACCAGGTGAAGCCAATTCTGACGTCAATGTCAAGAACTCGTCGTTCTTGATGTTCTCCAGTGTCGTCTCTATGGATCCCAACAATTGGACTTTGATTCCCTGGTGTTCAACTCTCTTGTTATCTTTGATTCTAATCGTTATCTGGCCCTTGACACTTTCTCCATCTTTGTATATGGGGATCTTTTCCACTCTCTTGGCGGTTTTAATATCCGCGTGATCTCTTTGATCTTCATTTTCCAACCGGATCTCGATATCCAACGGCGATTTCCAGAACAATGACGACATTTTAGGAGTTCAATTGGGTCTTTGGTCGATCAAGTGCCTCCAGCAGCTTTCAGCTCTGTCATTCGAGTTTTTCCTGGGCCCAGCGCAGCCCCTATATTACCTATTTGGCACTAACTAATTCACAGCCCCAGATTTGCCGTTTCCGGAGGAACTTAATAAGAGTCGTGCACATTGGCCGGATTCTGCTAAAACTGTTCCAGAAAACTGTTCAGGTGCTTAAAGGCACTAGATAGGTGACTGTACTTCCTTTGAGCAGAGTTATTATGCGTTGTGTTCGGTGTTTACATACTCTCTCAGATGAAATCTCGTCGCCTGTTTACCCATGGCATCCCTTCCTTTCCACCCAATACTAGCCTGCTCTGCCAACTCGAACCAATCACTGTTCTTTTCTCTTTCCTCACTCTGAAAAATGGCATGTGAATTTCCAGAAATGGCACTGTCAAAAGCACATGCTAATTTAAAAAATTGTCACTATTCGTCTGCACCACATTGTCTGGATATAAATATCTCACGATTTCACAAATAGGTATCCTGTAATTTGTATCGATATCCATAGCCACGATACAGGACTAATCCTTATACACAGAATCTTGTCTTCATCCAAGAAAGACCAGATATTTACTATCAAACGAGCAATCAAGGGGTGTTAACTAGTTACTATACTTCAATTTGCAAACGTATATCCATACCACTCACAGCCACATCCACAATCACATCACTTGTACAAAAGCATTGAACCATCTTACTTGAAGCAATACATTGCATTTGTCTGAATTAATTAGCCAATTCGACAAATCTTTCCACGTTCATAAGCTATTGTTTTCTCTTATCTATAGTTTGCTCTACGATTGTCTAATTTTTTTTGCCAAAGCACGAAAAATTAATCCACAACCACTTCAGCACAATCTAGAAACCACAAAAACTTTAAATTATTGGATTCACTTTATTATAAAAATCCAGATAATCCCAGTTTGGCTCAAAAAGTTTGTCAAACACCAATCAACAACAAACAATGTCGGCACCATCAAACGGTCAAGTGACCGAGTCAAAGACTTTGAAGTCATCTGCTTTGGCACATTTGAAAGCATATCCATTAGTTGATGATATCACTTCGATTTTGAAACAGTACACTTTATACCAATATGCAATCAACTATTTACAACAGGTTGAAGCATTTGGTGAACCATATTTGTTCAAATCTTCCACTGTCATTGGCACCTTGGGAAAGATCGATTCCACTTTAGATGACGTTGTCTTGACTAAATTTGACCAATTTTTCCCTGCAATCACCAAGATCAAATTGCAAGATTTGAGCCCAAGCTCTTTGTACGCTTATTTCAAGAAAAGTGCAAAATCTTCTTACGATTCCACCACAGAGGGCTTGATCAAGAGAATCCACTCCGTTGAAGACGTTACAAGACCTGCTGTTGCCAAGAGAACTGACCCATTTGTCTCTCCAGTGAACAACAAATTCGAAAGTTTGATCAAGACTTACCTTCCAGAAGAGTCTACCGAAGTTTCTGTTGACTCCAAAGACGAATTTGCAAGATTTATCAACTTGAGTTCGACTGCTTTCACCAAGACAAAGCCATTGTTGTCCTCAACAAGAGACCAAGTTGCCCAGATTCCAACCCACATCAGCGATGTCTACAAGGAAGAGTTGTCCTCTACAAAGAATAAGTCTTATCTGATTCGCAACACCTCGAGGAAGTTGTCTTCAGAACTGATTCAAACTTTAAAGCCAATTGTCGAACCGTTGTTGACCACAGTAGAGAACCTCAGAAGTTCTACACACACAAAGTTGAACGAGGCAATTGACACTACAAAGAACAACATTGATGGAATCGTTGCCGAAGTCAGACATGGCATCGATACTGGAACTTTGAATGGATCTTCCAGCTCGGGTACTCAAGTTGCTCCAGCTGTAACTGCAAGTGCTTAATCAAGGACAAGACTCAAATCGGCATTCTATTCGTCAAGGATTGCATGTCTCAAATTTTCTGTTTTTTGTCACCTTGCAGAGGGGGGTGTGCTATAGCCAATTTTACTTTTTATTTTTTGACATCTTTAACACAACTATGCGTTGTGATTACGGTTCAGTTCATGCAGAGGAGTGAGTCAAAGTGTATCACTATTGTTATGTCCAGCAGGACTATTCGAAAAATTGCATCTTTTCACACTTCGATTTAACTATCATTTATTGTTTATGTTTTCCAAGTTACCAGTGCTATTCGCATTTGCAAAAGAGGTATCGGTAGAGGGAGATGAAATATCGTTGTCACTCTTTTCATTTTTTACAAATCATCAATATCGGATCATTTTATACACTAATTTTCAAATTTTACCAGGTGTTGTATCTAATTTTTATACACTAATACATATGATATCTTTAACAATAGCCCACTTTTATTGTTGTTGCAGGAACCGAATATCGACATTACTTCTCTGTGATTGGCTGAGTCTGTGGGACAAGACCAACCTTAATTTTACTTACAACTATCACTTTCCTTATCGGTGCGCAATCGGCAGGGTCTGGATTTATATTTTTACGACAGGGGCCAAAGGGGAAATTGATAGGCAAAAATGATCAACTAAGAGAGCGTGGGACAGAAAGAAGAGCAGACGAATAGAGTCATATGGCAATGATGTGCATGAGACTTTCGGTAATGTTTAGGTAGTGTTGCATATACAAAAGAGATTATCGGTTCGTAATCGTTTGTAGCAAAATCTGGTGATGAGAATGAGCCGATTTTGAATTGTGGCTGCAACTTGCCAGTTGAGGATTTGAAGTTGTGGCCTCTTAGTATTCTTGCTGTGGGCAATGCTAGGGGTGTTTTGGTGAGTTTTGGTGAGTCTCTAGTGAATCCGTAGTGTATTTTGGTGAATTCTAATGCATTTTAATGCAATTCTAGTGAATATTTCAAGGCGAAGTAGAACATTGTGCATGGAAGTTAAAATCAAAATTGAAAGCTAAGCTGATATGTGCATTGTATCGGGTGGTTTCAAATATGATCTGCCTAGAGATCGGGCTAGTTGTTGGCCCAAGTGAAGGCTCTTGGCTGCGTCACGTCATCATTGCATCGCTGCACTGTTATAGACAACACCTGAAAAAGGTATTAAGGCTTTGTGAAATGCTTGATAATTGATACCAGATGAGTTCGTAGCTACCTTCTACCGGAATATTTCGGAGTCGTCAGAAAACTTCAAGTAACTAGCTATAGTGCTGAGATTTGTCCATGTCGCTAAACTTAGCATCTTCTTCAAATCTCTTCTCAACTCATATGATATATATCTTATTTATGTCCAAATTAGACTCAAAAATCACGGAACCCTCCAAACTAACATGACATCTCCACCAGTAAAAATACACTCAAATCTCTCATCCCGTTACTCCTGCTAGTTCCAGATCTCTTCACCACACCGGTCTGGTTATCCAGATCACCAAATGTGAACCCTTGGGTCGTGCGCAACAGCCCAAAACAGTATGGCTGTACCGAAAAACAAAATCAATCTGACAAAAGCGTCAGATTGCAAGAAGATCAGAGCACAAGACACCGGCCAAACCAGCATCAGAACCATTTTATAGATAAAACAGCATCTTATTCATTTGCACACACGTTTCCACACGTTTTTAGACTATTTTGGCAACAAATTTGCACCGATACTGCCCCACCGGCCATAATGAGACTGTTAGCAGTGGTAGTTTGTCTATTTGCCACGGGATCTTGTCTGCCCTTGGCCTCCAAACCCGAACACGATGACGATTTGGGACTCCGGATGTTTTTCACGCTGTTTTTCTATGTGATATTCACGTTTTTGACGTTTGCACTGATCCGGATGGTGTTTGTGACGATCCGAGTAGTGATAATACCGTCTTTCAGGTCTATCAGATTGACCAATGACAGCCCCGGCGAGTTTGATGATGAACAGTTACAGTTAGAAGAAGATAATCGGGCTTTGACGGAGTTGACTCCGAATGAACAAGAGGTTTATTTCCAGACAAAGGACTTTTTCGCCTTGAATCCAGTGGATAATAGTGCGATAACTGCAGAACAAAAGGTCCAGATCGTCGAAAGAGGCATCCAGGCGTGGGAGTTCAAGCCAAATGGTGCTGTTGCGGACGAGTTTGTGATCCAGAACAAGACAGAGTTGCAATTCTGCCATTCTAATGCACAATCAGAGTTGTCCATCCAGACAAACTTGCCTCTCCCATCGACGCTGGACGTTTACTATTTCGAAAGCAAGATCATGTCGTTCCCCGACGATGACATAGTGATATCGGTCGGACTTGCCACGTCTCCGTATCCGTATTTCCGACTCCCGGGCAGACACAGGCAGTCGATCTGTTACGACTCGACTGGAGACAGAAGATTTAACCAATGTTTCCCCTTGAAAGCCGGAGCTGGCCTCCAGTGCTTCCCAAGGTTGAAATACGGTGATGTCATTGGTGTAGGCTACAGAGTGAGGTCTGGGACGGTGTTTTTCACGAGAAACGGCAAAAAAGTCTCAGAGTCGAAAATAGGAGGTCACGTGACCATGAAAAACTTGAAATTATTTCCAACCGTTGGAGCGACAGATCGGTGCACCGTGCATGTGAACATGGGTCAATCCGGGTATGTGTTCATCGAGGCGAACGTGAAGAAGTGGGGCTTTGCCCCATTGGAGGGCAGCGGGCCTCCGCCTCCGGCGTACAAGACGTTCAATGAAGACGTTTTGTTGGAGTCTAGTAGTGAGTATAGTGATGGAGAAGACTCATTTCCGCCTAATTTTTGGAGTGCGACGCAGTTTGCCGATGACGGCGATGAGAATATCACTTTGAACACGTTGCCGCAGGATCCTCCGTTGTATAGAAGTGGCAGTGGCAGTGGCAGTGAAGAAGAAGATGAAGATGTGTCGCTAAACGTACCAGTATTCAGGTCTGGAAATGAGATCGAGATGCGAGTCAGTGACAATGAGAATGAAGTTGATGACAGTGACGCGGATGCGGATGAAGAGGACAATTCGGGTCACGACTAGTGCGGTATCAGTTAATAAAGTATTGATAGTGGGCTAATTTAAAGTGTAAGTGACAAAATGATATGAAGTGACACAGAGCGACACAAAATCACACCAAAAGATCCAGATGTCACCAAATGTCACCAAGTGACACCAAACTGCATGAAAATCACCTCAAATCAACCAATTCACGACGACATCTCCGCTGCCCATCTCCCCATTAAACCTATCTCCGCAACTACATAGCCCCTAATGACACAATAAAGATTTTTTTCTTACCCGCATTATTGATTTGGCGAATTCTCCGTTAGTGAGACCTTCTGGCACAGACGCAGCACAGTCGGAGCGCAAACGTGTGGAGTTGTAGAGCTGGGATTGCGTAGATTCTCAGGAACATCTAGAGTGAGTTTTCCGGGATTTGAGATCAAGGTTTGGAGCTTTTGCATCGTTATCGGCGGAGATCGATCAAGATCATAGATCGGACATTCAGATATCGCATTCACTATTGGCATATACAAGCGAAAGAGAGGGCTACACAAGATAAGATCACGAGAATATCACGAGCGGATCACTGTAATACCACTAAAAGCACTATAGAATCACGGCAAGATCAACAAAATCACGTTAGAGCACAGAGCACAAAGCACAAAGCACAAAGCATACACATCACATTATGTCCGCACAGCGAGATCAAGCCCAACAGGGCCAAGCTCCGGTGGAAACCCAAACACCACATGACAACACCGATTACAATCCATTTTCCGACACCACGACACCGAAAATTCCCATCCAGCAGCCCAAAGTGACCAAGAAACGGCCTAGAGGACTCTCATTGCGGTCGCAGTTGTTGAACAAGAACTTGTCCAAAAACGTGCTAGGCCCGTCCGCATCGGAGTCTAGACTGCCCAGCACCGAGCCCGTCATCGCCGAGAGTGATGCCATTGAGTTGGCGCCCATGGAGGAACGGTACACGTCGCTGGCGAGTGTGTTCAAGTACGAACCGGATATGTCACGTGACGAGTCACGTGATGACGAAGATTTTGATACCCATCCCAACTTCCACAGAGACCTGACGCACAAACGGTCTAAAAGACGGCTTTTCCAAAAGGCCATGCTGTTGCATAACAAGTTGCTCGGGTTGAGTGAGATCCCGCCGAGTTTGAACGGCAGACGCATCCCGTTGACGGCGTCCCAGGACTACACTGAGCCGTTCACGTTGCTGAAACACGGCAAAACCAAGCTATTAATTGACGAAAGAACGTCCAAGCCATACTGTAACAATGTGATCACGTCGTCACGGTACAACGCATACTCTTTTTTGCCCAGACAGCTCTATTTCCAGTTCTCCAAGATCGCCAACAGCTACTTCATGACCGTGGCGATCATGCAGATGATCCCCTCCTGGAGTACTACTGGTACGTACACGACGATCGTGCCGTTGTTGATCTTCATGTCGATCTCCATCCTGCGAGAGGGCTACGACGACTTGAAACGGCATCTTCTGGACAAAGAAGAAAATAACAAAATGGTCACGGTGTTGAGACCAATGGGGTCGCTATACGAGGACGAGCACTTGGCCAAGAGCGCGACGTCGGTATCGGCGTTGAAAAACCATGCAGACGACTTGGACTCGCACATCGGACGCTCCAGCAGCTCCAGCTCCAGCAGTGCAGAATTAGCCCAAGATACACGACTTTTTCACCGAGTGGTTACGAGCCCGGACCTGTTGCTGGAAGCGGGTCTCAAAGAGGTTAGGTGCGAATGGAAGCACATTCGTGTGGGTGACCTCGTGAAATTGAAGCAGGACGATTGGACGCCCGCTGATATCTTGTTGTTGTCGTCTTCGGGCGATTCGGGCGAGGCATTTATCGAGACGATGGCTCTTGACGGAGAAACCAACTTGAAATCGAAACATCCGCACATCGAGTTGCACAACATCTGCTCTGATGTCGACCGGTTCAAAAACCTCAAGGCGACAGTCGTGTCCGAGGACCCAAATATCGATTTGTACAACTACGAGGGCACTCTAGAGATCCCCAATGAGGACAGCATGCCCTCTAGGTACGCCTTGGACTCCGATAACGTCATCTACAGAGGGTCTATATTGCGGAACACCGAGGCGGCAATCGGTGTAGTGTTGTTCACGGGTGAAGAGACCAAGATCCGCATGAACTCGATCAAAAACCCACGGACAAAGGCTCCAAAATTGCAGAGATCCATCAACATGATTGTGGTCTTCATGGTGATTGTGGTGTGCTGTCTCGCAGCGTTCTCGACGATGGCCCAGCGCTTGGAATACGACCGGATCAGGTCCAAGGCCTGGTATATCTTGGACCAAGATGTTGGAGTCGCTGCCACACTCATGGGGTTCATCATCATGTACAACACGTTGATCCCGTTGTCTTTGTACGTAACCATGGAGATAATCAAGTTGGTGCAGTTGTTTTTCCTCCAATGGGACATCGACATGTACCACAAGCCGTCCAACACTCCAGCGGAGCTGAAGACAGCTACGATCTTGGAGGAATTGGGGCAAGTGAGCTATATATTTTCCGACAAGACGGGCACGTTGACCAACAACGAGATGATATTCCGGAAATTCACCGTTGCCGGAGTGCCGTTTTTGCACGACGTGGATTTGTTGATGGGGTCGGACAATCCGGACGACCTGGACGAGAATTTGCTCACCACGGTGACCTCAACCGGCTTGGGCGAGACAAAATACACTGGAAGACCCAGTTTGGCATCTATTCCGGCGAGCGACACTGTTCCGAGGACCATTGATGCGGTTCTGGGTCGTCCGAGCACGCAGACAGTGGGATCTAGGCACACCTGGAAGTCCAATGCGAATCCGGACAAAGTCCAGGACATAAAGTCCACCAGAGAGTTGGTCCAGTACTTGCAGACGAACCAGCACACTTTGTTCAGCAAAAGAGCCAAGTTCTTCTTGCTCTCGTTGGCACTCTGCCACTCTTGTTTGCCCAAACGGGAAACTGGCGAACGCAATAACAATGACGTAGATGAAGATTTCGACGAAATCAGCTACCAGGCAGCATCACCAGACGAATTAGCTATTGTTGTCGCTGCCAGGGACATGGGATACGTAGTTTTCGACCGTAAGAAGGAAAACCTCATCTTGAAGACGTACCCGAACGGATTTCAACAGCCTGCCGTGGAGGAAGTGTACGAGATTCTCGATGTGATCGAGTTCTCGTCTGCTAGAAAACGGATGTCTGTCTTGGTGAGATTTCCAGACGGAAGGATATGTATGTTCTGTAAAGGTGCCGACAACATCATCTTGGAACGGTTGAAGCATTCGGAATTGGCCCAGGAGAAACTGAAAGAGTTGTCCAAGGAAACTCTGGACAGAAAGAACGCAGAGCTGCTGCTGGTGTTGGAAAAGAGGTCTATTGAAGTGCGGCAGTCGGTTTCCAGCTTGACTGGGTACCACACGATGCCTATCGGACGGGGTTCGACTCAGTATGACCACATGAACTCGATAGACAACTATTTGGGCGAAAACAGGTCAGAGATCACGGAAATCGCCGATGCGTCGCGGAAATCGTTCCAAATGCAGCTGAAGAAGAAGTACGGCATTGATGTTGCGGGCCAAATCGACTCTATAATCCCCAGTGACAAGTTGGTGATCAATGACGAGTATGTGATTGAGAAAACGTTGCACCATATCGAAGAATTCTCGACAGAAGGGCTCAGAACTTTGATGTTTTCGTACAAATGGCTCGAGAAATCTGTATATGAAGACTGGGCCGCGAAATACCGTGCAGCCAAGACGTCATTGGTGGATAGGAACAAGAACATCGAAGCCATTGGCAAGTTACTAGAGTCAGATTTCGAGCTTTTAGGAGCAACAGCGATCGAAGATAAGTTGCAAGACGGGGTCGCCGAACTGATTGACAAATTGAGAAGAGCCGGAATTAAGTTGTGGATGCTCACCGGTGACAAACGAGAAACAGCCATAAATATCGGATACTCGTGCCGGCTTATCAAAGACTACTCCACTGTGGTGATCTTATCACACGAGGACGGCTATGACGTGTTGCTGGACAAATTACGGGCTGCGGATTTCGAGATCCGGGCCGGAAACGTGGCACATTCGGTGATTGTCATTGACGGAGCCACGTTGGGTGAAATCGAAGATGACGTCACCCTCATGACTCCATTTATAGATTTGGGTGTAAAAGCCGACTCAGTAATCTGTTGTAGAGCTTCTCCGTCACAGAAAGCCAATATGGTTCTCTCTGTGCGGAATTTGAACAAAAAACAGGTGACGCTTCTGATCGGAGACGGTGCAAACGACATTGCCATGATCCAGAGTGCCGATATCGGCATTGGGATCACGGGAAAAGAAGGCTTGCAACTGGCTAGATCGTCGGATTATTCGATAGCACAATTCCGGTTCTTGTTGAAGTTGTTGTTGGTCCATGGCCGGTACAACTACGTGCGGACGTCCAAGTTTGTGATGTCCACTTTCTACAAGGAGTTGATGTTCTATCTCTCGCAGCTGATCTACCAACGGCAGGACGGATTTACCGGCTCGTCGATGTACGAGTCTTGGTCTTTGTCCATGTTCAACACTTTGTTCACTTCTTTACCCGTGTTGGTTATTGGGATGTTTGAAAAAGATCTCAAGCCTGCCACTTTGCTCGCCTTTCCGGAGTTGTATGCCAAGGGCCGTAATTACGAGTCGTTCAACTTGACCATCTTTGTATACTGGATGGCGGTGTCGACTTCACAGAGCTTGCTAGTGTCGTTCATATCTATATACATCTACGGATTTGACGCATTGGAGGATAATACCACATATGCATTATGTGTGTTGTGTTTCACGACGTTTGTCGTGGTGATCAACACCAAATGCCAGGTTTTGGAGATGAAGGACATCACCAAGTTGAATTTGGCCGGCTGGCTTCTCTCTGTTGGAGGCTGGCTCTTGTGGTGCTGTATTTTGCCCGGGATCTATGCCCAGAGTTCCAACGTAATTTTCTATGTAAAGACAGGTTTCTTCCACCATTTCGGCACGGATTACACCTGGTGGGCGTCCTTGATGATCTTGATCATCATCCCCGTGATGTTTGACCTCTTTATCCAGTCTGTGAGAAGAGAGATCTTGCCCACTGCGACTGACGACTTCCAGTTACTCGAGAGAGATCCGGAGTTTAGAAAGAAGTGTGAGATTCACTCGTTTCAAGAGTTGCAGCAGAGCTGGACTTGGCCTCATGAGTCTGCATTGTTGGATGTAGAGATGGACACGATGTCGAGAAACAGGAAGCTATTGTATCAGACGAAATCGTTCATCAAGAAAGGCACCACTCATCAACGCAAGAGAGCTGGAACGTTACCTTCCAGCACAGAACTCCCGCCTGGATCGCCCTCTGTAGTCCGTAAAGTGTCCTCGAAAGATTCTAATTACGAGATGGAGATTCTCCCTAGTGGGGAGTTGATCAAAAGGCGGTTGAACAAGAAGAAGCGGTTCTCAATTGGGAACAAGTTGGGCTTGTCGAAGGGTACGATTGAGGAAGAAGATATAGAAGACATTCTCAAGCTGAGAATGAAGGGGCTAGAAGAAGAGGAGGAGAAAAGTGGGGTTGTTGAGACCACGAGGTAGATAAAAGTTGTTTAGTTGAAGTTGTGCATATTTGAATCGTTCAGTAGAATTGGGGGTTCGGAAGAAACCCGCAGGGGTTTCCTGATTTGGAAGTTGTGCGTGCACGACTTTGTGGTGTACACGACCAGCCACAGTGGGCACGGGCAGTCGCCCCGGAACTGGCCACTAGACCAGTAGACTATCGGAACAGGCTCTTAAGATGGAGTCCCGAGCTGGTGCACTGCTGCCACCACTAGGCCGATTTCAAGGCACAAGGCTCAAATCTGCAGTGACGCCAGAACGTGCTCAGATCCAGTTCAGCACTGAATATACAAATAACACATTGTAGCCATATTCTGGCCCATCTTGTAGCACTGTTTCCAGCCCATCCATTCCCCACTCTGTTTCCCACACCACTCACCCGCACATCCGCTCCATGGCCTGACCAAGCCTGCCGTGCCCTCGTTCGTGCCCTCCTTTCTGCCCCTGCCCACGGGCGAACAGAAAAAAATCGAAAAAAAAACGTAGGCACTTCAAGGTGCTGGAGATTGTCAAAGACACGCATCACCGGGACGGCAGTCATCAATCAGGTGCGGATTATCAGCGTCAGAGGTTCTTGAAGCGACGCTCACTCGTGGGATTGAAAGGCAATTGAAAAAACCGCAGAATCCGGATTTAAGACGGCTTTACTGGACACTAAAACGTTTTCGGCTGTTACCAGGCAGGACCATCAACAGATCCACAAAGAGACACTACTTTCCACTAAGCGCCCATCAAGGCTCATCCATTGGTACATCACTACACCAGCTCGGCTCATCCAAAACCAAATGTCCGACGAATCGTTATCGCTCACGGGGAACACCCCCGGGAACAACAACAACAACAACTACGTCTCCGGGCTCCATCCGGATTTCATAAATCCCGAGTTGGATCCGTACGATCTCGGGGATCCCTTTGGTGGCGACCCGAATCTCGACGAGAACTTCAACCGCGGCTTTTTGGAGCCCTTGTCGACGAACGAGACGTCCCATTTCGCGCTAGACCCGATCACGATATCGAACGAATTCGACTCCGATATGGTGGCGCCGGCCAATTACAACCGTGGGCATGAAAGCGCGCATGATAATCCCCACGGCAACGACAAGTCCGAGCAACTGGATGCCAGTGTTGCGGAAAATGCGGCGGAAAAACCACAAAAACTGGCGAAAAAACGTAAAGACAGCGCTTTTGATCTCAACAGATTCCCCATCAACGACATGTCGTCATCGGAGTACGTGTCCGAGGACAGAGACCAGGGCGGGAACTCGAATGAAGAGCAAGAAGATCCACAACAGCCGCGGAGATCACGTGCAACGGGCGAGCTGTTGCTGTTGTTGATATCGGAATTCTCCAAAAACGTGAATCCGAATGGCGCCGTGAGGAAACAGCTAGCCGACGCGACGGGAATGTCCGAACGCTCGGTAAGGATATGGTTCCAGAACAGACGTGCCAAACAGAAGAAGATGGAGAAGATGCACAGGGACGAAAACGAATTGATCGCGGGGCGCACGACTTTTTACAGCTCACGTGACTTTAACGAATCGCAGCAAAAAGGCTTGATCATCTCTGGTGGGAGCGCCTTGAGAAGTCTACAGCAACAGGCCAAAGTGCCCGTGATAATCAATGAAAACTACAATTTGATCGATTGTAATTCGATCTCAATCGGCCGTTGGCAGAGAATCAAATCTGGGTACATCAATTCGCAAATCTTGAAAAATCTCGTCAATTTATCTCCGAAATTCTTGAACAGTTTGATGTTCACCACAGATTTACTCATAATTCTTTCAAAAAAAAATATGGAGATGAACTATTTCTTTAGTGGGTTTTTCCAGAACAACAAGATCTTGTTTCGGATTTTCTACCCATTAGAGCACATCTTGAGTTGCAGTTTAACGAATCAGCATCAACCGGTGCCCGATTCCAAAGACGGAGTACAATCAGAACAGGGAGAGTTGAGACTCACGTTATCGTCTCCACCTAAATTTGCCGTGTTTTTTTTGAACAACAGTACCACGGGCAGAGAAAACACCAATCAGTGGTCGATATGTGACGATTTCAGTGAAGGACAACAGGTGAACAACGCATACGTAGGAGAAGGAGGAAGTGAGACACCACATATCTTGAGCGGGACCAACCACGAGCTGTTGAGTTTTTTGAACAATTTCGTGCTACAATTCCACCAGGAACAGTTGCAACAGCTGCAACAGCCATCTACACAACCTTCAGGCGTACAATCTGGAGCTGCGACATCGTCGACGGACTTTTCGCTTGAGAACGACGAGTTCATCAATGCAAACGAGGGCAACGCCAGTAATGGCAACAACATATTCCCGATGGGGAATCCCGATGAGTTTTTGTTGGAATCTTTGGGGAATGAGATTGGGGGGACAGATAATCTATTAGGGTTTTAGTGGCAGATAGGTTATTAGTACAGAGACGATGAATACATGATGACGAATTGCTATTGATATGCGGAGTGTAGAGATGCAGAGATGCAGAGATGGAGATGTAGAGATGTAGAGATATAGAGAAGCAGAGACGTAGGATACAGAGGTGTAGAGATGCAGAAATAGCCAATAGGGGTAATACAAAGTCGTGTAAACAGGATCAAGTGCTCGCAAAAAGGTCGTGCGTGGTTCACCAATACAGCCGATGGAGGTCAGCTGACCACCAGATCTGGCAGCAGAACCAGCAGAACCAGTAACAGCCATGCCATGGCATAACCTCTGCGGCACAATTGCAGTACAATTGGGTACTACAGCACGGCAGAACGGCTCCATCACTGCACCACCACAACACCACCACAACACCACTGGCCCGGCCCGGCTCTGGCCTTCCCTGACATCATGTGGTCGCTTTATTTCTGTAGTCTCCAGCTGACAAAAAAGTGCGTAAGGAAAAAATTACGAAAACCCGCAGCGAAATCTGATGAGTATTTTTGCTGCGATCAGGATATAAAGTGACAAGAGCTGGCATTGGCGGGTGTACAAGACAATTAGGTTGATAGGAACATAGATATTGAATCATTGACAGTATTACGCTGATTCTGCAGATAAATTGCCACGAACAAATGACGACACATCCATTAGTGCTGGGGCTCTCGGCGGCATCTTTTGTCACAAATGATGCAGCCAGATTCGACCAAGCAGTGCAATTCTACCAAAAATTGCGGTTTGAGATCGCCAGAGAGTTCACAAAGGACAACAACGACAGTTACCAAGTGCGGGGCATTTCACGGGATTCCGTCAGGGAGACATGGTTGCAGAGCTTCCCCTTGGGCCAGCAGATGTCAGACCAAGGCGTACAAAGCCGGAAGCCCGCCAAGGAGGCAATTGGGTTCCAGGCCGTTGACAGTTATGCCACCAAGAACGAATTCCAGTCGAAAGGTGCGGTTTTGAAGCTCCGGTTGTCGTCGAGTGACGTGCACGACAACTTGGCGTTGGCTGGGGAGGTGAATTTTTTCTCAGCCACAGTGGCTGACGTGCAGCAGGTGTTGGAGGAGATGGGTGCGGCAGTGATCGAGTCGAAGGACGAGCGGATCGCTTTCTTCACGCGGGACCCCTTGGGGAACGTGATCGGGTTCACCGGGTACCGGAGCTTGCTTGGGGGCAAGGTCACCGGTGCCGATTACTTTTTGCACCCGGCCAAAGTGGCTGCTGTGGCTGAGTCCGATGTGGCTGATGCTCCAGCCACAGCTGCATTGCCCGATCGGGAGCCCCGCAAGAAAATCGCCGTCATGACCTCCGGCGGCGACTCCCCGGGGATGTGCGCCGCCGTCCGGGCAGTGGTCCGCGCGGGGATCTACCTCGACTGCGACGTCTACGGTTGCTACGAGGGATACTCCGGGTTGGTGCAAGGTGGCGAGTTGTTGAAGAAGATGGAGTGGGAAGACGTCCGGGGCTGGCTCTCTTTGGGAGGCACGTTGATCGGAACGGCACGGTGCAAGGAGTTCCGGGAGCGTGCCGGCCGGAAACAGGCCGCCTTCAACATGGTGGATGCCGGGATCGACGGCTTGATCGTGTGTGGAGGAGACGGATCGTTGACCGGAGCGGACTTGTTCCGGTCCGAATGGCCGTCGTTGCTCGCGGATTTGCAGCTGGAGGGCAAGATTTCGGACGAGCAGCACCGGGAGCACAAGGACTTGAAGATTGTCGGCTTGGTGGGGTCCATTGACAACGATATGGCGCACACGGACGCGACGATCGGGGCCTTTTCTTCCTTGGAGCGGATCTGCGAGATGGTGGACTACATCGACGCCACGCTGCAGTCGCACTCGCGTCTGTTTGTGGTGGAGGTGATGGGGCGCCACTGTGGCTGGTTGGGCTTGATGGCGGGGATCTCGACCGGGGCGGACGCCATTTTCATCCCGGAGCGGCCGCCAAAGGCCGGCGAGTGGCAGGACTCGTTGCAGGCGCTCTGCAAGCGCCACCGGACACAGGGGCGGCGGAAAACTGTCGTGATTGTGGCTGAGGGCGCCATTGACGACGCCTTGAACGCGATCTCGTCAGAGGAAGTCAAGGACGTGTTGGTGCAGCTCGGCTTGGACACCAGGATCACCACTTTGGGCCACGTCCAGAGAGGTGGCACTGCGGTGGCCTTTGACCGGATGCTCGCCACTTTACAAGGAGTCGACGCCGTACATGCCATTTTGGAACTAACTCCCGACACCCCGTCGCCGATGATCGGCATCTTGGAGAACAAGATCGTGCGCCAGCCGTTGGTGGAAGCTGTCGAGCTGACCAAGTCCGTCGCGACACTGATCGACGCCGGCGATTTCGACAAGGCCATGTCGCTCAGAGATTCCACCTTTGCAGACTCGTACCACAACTTCCTCTCGCTTTCCGCGCACGACGACGGCTCCAAAGTGTTGCCCGTCTCGAAACAGTTGAATATCGCGTGCATCCACGTGGGTGCGCCTTCGTCCGGGTTGAACGCGGCAACGAGGGCGGCCTGTTTGTACTCGTTGTCACGTGGCCACAGCTTCTTTGCGATCCAGAACGGGTTCAGCGGCTTGATCAGACACGCTTCGATCAAGGAGTTGAAGTGGATCGATGTCGAGGACTGGCACAACGCCGGGGGCTCGGAGATCGGAACCAACCGGTCCTTGCCTCTGCAAGACTTGGGCACCGTTGCTTACCATTTGCAGAAGAACAACATCCACGGCTTGATCATCATCGGTGGGTTTGAGCTGTTCACGGCGTTGCACCAGTTGTCGGAGCTGAGGAAGGATTACCCGATCTTCAACATCCCCTTGACGGTGATCCCGGCCACAGTTTCCAACAACGTCCCGGGAACACAGTACTCTTTGGGTTCCGACACCTGTTTGAACACTTTGGTCGACTACTGTGACGCTGTGAAGCAGTCTGCCAGTGCAACAAGACGGAGAGTGTTTGTGGTGGAAGTCCAGGGTGGGAACTCGGGATACGTCGCCAGTTACACGGGTTTGGTCACCGGAGCGTTGGCCGTGTATCTACCGGAGAAGAGGATCACCTTGAGATCGATCCAGGAGGACATCGAGTTGTTGAAAGACAACTACGCCAACGATACCGGTAACAACAGATCCGGGAAAATGTTGATCAGAAACGAAAAGGCTTCGGATATCTACACCACGCAGTTGATTGCCGACATCATCAAGGAGCAAGGATCTGGAAAGTTCGAGTCCAGAACCGGGATCCCCGGTCACGTGCAACAGGGCCGTGTCCCGTCGTCGATGGACAGAGTCAATGCCACGAGGTTTGCCATCAAGTGCTGTGAGTTCATCGAGGATTTCAACTTCGAGATCAACGCCTCAAAGGTGAACAACAACTGCGAGCTGCAGTTGAGATTCAAATACGTAGAAGGAGCCAAGCAGCATCTCGATGCCCAGCACAACTCCAGTGCTGCTGTCATTGGAATCAACGGGTCCAAATTGCAATTCACCTCTGTAGAAGAGTTGTGGGACCATGAGGCAGATTTCGAGCTGCGCAAGGGAAAGACGATCCATTGGGAGAACATGAACCAGGTCAACGACTTGTTGAGTGGCAGATCCTTGTTGAGAAAGCTCGACAGGGCATGATTGATTCTGTGTAGCTACTCGAGCAAAATACGAAAAAAACTTTAATGCCACATTTAGGCTTTGTATCTGCCCATATGCTTTAACCTTAATTATGCTTCGAGCCCGAAACGATTTCCTCCAAACTTTGTTTAGCAGGAGAAAAAATTTTCTGATTTGAGATGCCAGTGTCTAGGGGCAAGATGTAGGATGGGTAAAAATCGTCCGTACAGTTGCTGTCGGATCTTTCCAATTCAGTTGGGCATTGTTGCAGATGGCGGAAATGGCCGCCTACTGCTCATAGCCAACGCCCATCATAGCATGTGTACAAAGCCAAAAAGCAAAGATGTGCGCACTAGACTTACAGGGTCCTAAGGCACTTTTACCTCTTTTGGCGAGAAGTTGACAGAAAGGCAACCTACAAAGGCGGAGATTGTTTTCGCCAGTTTCAGGTGCCCACATTTCTCGCTTAGAAACTGGGTTGAGCTCGGTACAATGCTAATCCCAAACCTTTGTTTTAAATGCAGACAAACTCTATTCTTATTTTCTTTTCTATTTAGCTAACAGGTAATTCCGCTATGTCAAGTTGCGAGATCATCGCCGCGTGATAGCCTTGCAGATGTTGCTCAAAAATTTTCACACTGCTGTAAACTGCAGGTCACGTTTCCTGAATCGTTGCGTCAAATCGACACTACTTTAAAGCCGACTTGAAATAATATTTCAAACAATAGAATTAACAAGAGTAGTGAAAAAGTTTTAAGGCATTTGGGGTGGGATTGAATGTTGTCTTTATTGATGTTTGACTGACTGTGAAAAAGACTATTGGCACATGGTAATAATAAGAATAACGCCCGTATGAATATGTAATAACCAAGGAGAGCAGAAAAATGAACAAATAGCAGACGGTGGTGGGCGTCGCAACGGATATATGTGAATTCCGCTCCTCTTGTGCCCTTGCTCCATAATAATAATACAATAACTAATCTGCCCTCGGTTTTTTCAACTGATGAGAGCTATCTGGATCTTGGGACTCTCTTTTGACTTGGTCTATTGGTGGTAGAGTCTTTGTAGTGTTTGTCGAATTGTGTCTTGCAGATTTCGGTGACACCACTGTGGAGTTGTTTCTCAACAGACTGCTCACTGGTCTGTGGAACTGTTTAGGTGTATATGGTTGTGGTTTATAGTCTTGTCCAGTGAAAGCCTTTGGCGATGTAGGTGTAGCCGAGAGTTTCCTGTCTTTGGAGTCTGGTTTTTGGTGTAAATGTTGTAAAAGGTGGTGCCCATGTACGGGTTCGTGTGGAACCGAGGACGGCGGATTCGGATCTTCTTTCGGGTCGTTCAACAACTGCGGAATGGAGTTTCTAGCCGAAGACGACACCGTGGAGAGCGAGGCCTTGTTGGAGAAAATGGAGTCGCCCTTGGCCGAAGACAGGATCGACGAGGATGTGTTGGGCGAGGCGCTTCTGTGGAACTCCACCAATGAGGGCCGGATCTGGGAGTGCAAGTGGCTGATTCCGGGGATGGAGGTGCGAGGTCCCGGGGCGACATTGGGTCCCGGGGCAATATCCGCTTTTGCGGATAATGACGAACTCGACGCCGAGTGCAAAAGCCGTTCGTTGGGGATCGATCTCGGCGGCCTGTCGGTGAACCGGATCAGCTGGGTCGGGAATTCCGGATGCGAGCCGGACCTGCGCAAGGCCGTTTCCGGTTCCCCGGCTACAGAGCCCCGATGCGACGGGGACCACTGGGCCCCGGGCAGAGATATCGTGGCTCCAGGCAGCGATATCAGTTCCGGAGCGTGAGGCGACGGCTGCGGCTTCGGAGCAGGTGCCAAGGGATCTACAAACATCGACGGCATTCTCTGGCGACCGTTGTTCTCGTAGAAACTGATCTGCGAAGAGTTGGACACTATGGACAGCTGGTGGGATCTAGAACCCTCGGAATGCTCGATCTCGTACCGTTCAGCTCTGCCAGAGAGACTGCCTCGGAGACTGTTGATGCGGGAGTGGTACTCGGGCGGGTATTGCGTGTCGCTCAAGCTGGCCCGCACCGTGCGCAAACTGTCGGCGGATTTCACGACATCGTGGCTGGTTTCCTTCAAATCTCCCCTCAAGATCTCGGATTTTAGGTGCAACAACTGCTGGCTGTGCGAGATCTCACGCGACGTGTTGGAGAGGCGGTCCATGTACGAGCTGACGCGGGGATCCTGGCCCGGGGTTACAGAGCGCGATTGGTGGGATGAGCCGGGTGTGCGGGCGGCCAGGGACTGGTAGTACTGGTTTAGGTAGGGCTGGGACCGCAGCGAGGGGGATGGCGGATATTGGGGCGGATACGCCTGGTATTGCGGTTGGTATTGCGGAGTTTGCTGCGGATATTGCTGCGGTTGCTGCGGATATTGCTGCGGTTGCTGCGGATTTTGGTGATTTTGAAGCGGATTTTGCTGCTGCTGGATGTGCTGCTGCTGCTGGATGTGCTGCTGCTGCTGATGACTTTGGTGAATTTGTTGCTGAGTTTGCGGAGCTTGCTGGATTTGATGGTTCTGATTCTGCTTGTCAAATGGAGGTGTTACAGGAGCAGCATATGGCGAAGGCTGCGAGTACCGGTGCGGAACCGGGTAGTATAGTACAGATTGAGGTGCGTAAATAGCGGGCAGCGGCACCTGGGCGCCTTGTGGCAATCCCGGCAGTTGCACAAGCACAGGATACGGCACCTGGGGCATCGGATAATGCACTTGTTGCATTTGGTGCTGCTGCACATGCTGCTGCTGGTGCTGCTGTGGATACAGTGTATAGTAATACTGGTTCGGATATTGCACGTCGGCACCGGCCATCTCCGACTTCATTTTGGACGTGTTGGACGAGGTACGTCTCTTGATCAAGGCCAAAGACGCCTGGTCGCCCTTCTTGAACATCCCATTCGAGTGTATGAATTCCCAGACAGCCTGGTTTGTGTCATCCACTTGCGGGTGATGGCTCGGCGGTTCACACACCTTGTGGAAGCCGTACATGTGGAGTTGTCTGACAAAACTTGCCACGTTTCCGTGCTTGAAATACCCCGTCAACGCCTGGGCGAATTCTGCTCCCGGTTGGAGCGCAAAAGTGCCGTCTTCTGCCCCGTTTGTCCACCAGATGAGACTGCTCAACTTCGGGTCCGAGAGCATGGCATATAATTTGTGCACAAACAGCGCTTTCTTGGGCGCTCCAGTGGCATTGTTTGTGTCTTTGTGATTATCGGTATCTGAAACAGAGTTCTGGTGTTGCCGTTGAGGCAGCGAACAGGGACGGTTGGGATCCGCCGCCGATATCACCGCGTCATTCGTCTGGGACAGATGCTGGTATGACATCTTCCACTTTGAATAGTCTACCGCCAGTTGTATCTCCCTTCAAGGTTCTCTGAAGCAAATGTTAACGTAAAGTAAAACACTTTTGTAAAGAAAAAATTTTTTTTGAAGAAAAAACGATGGAATAACTGAGGTCAGATGGGGGAATTTGCCTTTTTTTCCGCTTTGCCCGTTCGTGCGTATGAGTAATTGCCTCTTGTGGTTGCTTATGTCTGTGTTTTCTTGTGCAATGGCTCCATGTGATGGTCACTCTGTGGGGCGGCGGTGCTGCTGCTTCCGTTTTAACACCGGCTCCACCTCCGCTTTTATTCGAGAAAACTTTTCTGCCCATCTTGTCGAATATCACCAACTAAAGTTTAATAATTTCTGGATGTAATTGCACGCTTCTTGCAGGACACTTCTGTGCCCCGCCTTCAAACATTTGGGCACATTCTCGGCCACAAATCGTGCCGCCACCAGCCACCAGTGGCTTTTACAGAAATACAACAAACAACACTCCAAACCTTAAACTTTATTCCACCACATACACATCTCAAACACAACTCTGCCTGTTGGTCTGCCTGTTGAGTCCAACAATTATGTCCTGGTCAGTGCTCCTACCTGAATGCAACTAGTCCCATTCACAATTCAAATTTCCCGAGGAATCTTGTCAACCCAACTTAGCATGTGCACTCTCTGTCCAAACCATAGATCACAAAGATGCCTCTTTATTGAAGCTGAGCTGGCCATGCCCCTGGACAACATAGCTGCATGGTTTAGTCCTCCATGCTCGACTGCATTATGCAGTTTGGAGTTGCATACGAAAAAGAAACATCAATTCCGCTGTGCTCTCAGTGGGCTTTGGTTCTCGACGCACGACCACTATTGTCACCAGATCGCTATTGCCATCGCACTGTCCAGTTGCACTTGACTGGATTTGGTCCAGGTGATTTAGCAACTAGCAATTCTTACAACTAGTTTGCACATGCTATCGAGCCCTAAATTACAACCTTTCGGTCAGACACAACGAGCTCCGAAAATTGCGGAGTCCACATTTACGACACTTTTGGATTATTATCTTGCAACGCTTTTACGAACATTCTCCAAACTAAAATGTTTTTTCTTTTCCATGCCTGGGATTTGGAGATGAGAGATGGCAAAAAACCGACTATTTTAGTCCAGGTCTTTAATTCTTAATAATAGAACTGTTTAGAGGCAGATTGAAGATAACTAGTTGTAATAGAATATTCACGAAACTAATCAACAATACTATGGGTTATAAACTTTTTGCAGACGTAATATCTCTGTTCCATTTTATTACATCAGGTAGAAAACGTACAAAAAAATAGAAGAAACGATAAAAATATTTTTTTGGTCATTTCTACAAACTTTTTGGTCCCATACAAATACTATTGAATCAGCACAATTGCCTATAATACTGCCCTTGAATTATTTTTTGACTCCTTTTATCGTACCATAATCCTGCTCCACCAACTCAATTTTGGTTGTCTCTAATTCTGTGTCCGAATCATGGTAACTTAGTCAATTGTTTGTCTTTATGGAGATTCCGAGGGGTTTGATCCGGGGTAATTGACTATGAGGGCATTGCTGAGAGGAAATAATCTCAAAAGAGCCTGTTTACTGCATCTCACACTTTGATAGAATCTCGCCAACTCTGGCATTGAGAAGCTCATGTAGCCCGAACTAAGTAAACTTGCTCTATTTTTCAGTTAATAGCCACTGTGCAGCGTTGTATTTTGTTGGCCTGCTGTGAATTTCAATTCTACTTGTCGCCTAAAGTATGGGAATCTTCCTTGGATAACAGAGATGCAAAAGGTTCTTTTGATATTTAACCTTATTGTTAAGAAATGATCAAAAGATTGCGATTTTGTGATAATCTCTAACTCATTTTGAAAGACTAGGGACAAGGTCACTAAACAGATTCCCCAACTGAGTGCATTGCCTTGCCGGGCCTTTGTGTCCCCCAAACATGGGCGAATTGAACCTGGTAGTTCTGTAATACAAGCGAATGGTGTCTCAGATTATTCTGTAAACGTTGTTAACGCATTAGTCGATCGAAAGAGGAAATCGATGGCCGTAGAGTATTATGGTGCATTTTTTTTGTTGGATCTACATATGACCTTTCTGGTCCTATTACCGGTCGACATTTGCGTGCGTTTTGCTTCAATTCTCGAGCAACTCATTCAGTTCATGTGAATTAGACCCACCGAGGCTTTGGAATCGTGGCCCTTGACTGGTGCCAAACAATTTCCCCTCCTATCTTGATCTGTCTCTGTGGTCCAACTGCAATTAACCTTTTGTCTCAGATTTTGACGGACCTAAAGTTTGAAAAAAAATTGTTATGTACAGTCAAATTCCGTAAATTGAACCAATAAATATGGGCATACTAATGTGCTAGATATCCAGACATGAATTTACGCCCACTGCTCCCTGGCAAATATCAAGTTCAAAAAGTAGGAGGTTGTCGCACAGAATGGAATGCAGCAGCCGGACACCCAACCCAGCTCCTCGTTATGAGGTGGCGCCTCATCACGAATTACTTCCAGCCAAGTTCGTTATGAGGTGGCGCCTCATCACGAATTACTTCCAGCCAAGTTTCCGTAGGATTAAACCGACCTGCATTGTTACACACATAATATTGTGCCCCAGTTAGTCAAGCCATGCCTTTTTTCCATGTACCTATCTGACTGTTTTTTGTCGTCGATCCTGTACCGCGCACTGTAGACCTGCCCTTGCCAATCTCTTCTTATAACCCTATTTTAGTACGTACATCTGCCCCTCGGTCGGAAAGAAAATCCAAACGGGGCCGAGCCGGCGTGTTTCAGTTTCCAGTTTCAAAAGGAACAATAGACAAGTCCATGAATGGCATTTTGACAGGGTATATCGCGACGACCGGCATCTTTGCATAGGGAAATGTAACAGGATCGTCCGACGATCATTCAGGGACATCTTGAATGGTGTCCAAAGACGATAGGGTTTTATGTGGTTGCATAATACTGGGGTCCTTGCATGGCTAGGTTGCACATGAAAACCGCTGTTAACCCGTCCGGATGCACCTTGTGAGGTGCATGTGTGGGAGGATGTGAACTGTTTATAAATAGTGTAAAGGATGTTCATCTTATGCATTCTTGGCCAGAACAATAGAATAATAAGTGCCGTGGTGTACTCTGCTGCCATCAGCAATGTAGATTAACGCCGAGGATGTTGAGCTGCAACCTCTTTGAGGCTGATCTACAGTGCCCGATATTCGTCGCACCATTTGCGGTGTGCTTCCCCTGAAATTACTGGATTGGGGGTGGAAAACTGCCCTTATTTTATTTGAGATCTGTGCCGGCTGGGATTCTCTAATTGGCCATCTGATGCGTGGCTGAACTTAGTCTGAGCAGCTTGTTGACAGATTTTGTCGTTTCTCATTAGCAACGCGGCCCGACGCTGCAACCTTGTTATGCCACGCCATGTATTTGTCGTCACCTGCACGACACCGGGCATTGTGCGTTTCTATTTTAGGGTTTTTTGGTGCTATTGATGGAAATGCACTTCATCAAGGCAGAACCTGGACACGTACTGCTACAGATTGAAGACGGTGCTGGTGCATGGACTGAGAGGTGCTTGTATTATACATATGCTAATAGTGGATATTGGTATCTGGAGTGCACTTTTAGAGCGTATCGTAGTTGAGATCGTCTCGCTTATCGATGCAACGCAAATAAAGTTGCCCGAAGTTTTACACTTTGGAGGTACGCGTGGTTTAGATAAGACCAGCCAGCAGTCCGACAGGTCTAGACTTACTTCTTCCTGCCTCGGGAGTCAAACAACAAATTTGAGCCTTTTTTCACGCTTCTTTGCACCGTTTGTTCTTCGTCGCTATCGCTATCTATATTCGGGCCCTCCTTAGTGGCAACAGAACCCGGGTTCATTTTTTCTCGCACTTGAGCTCGGTTCGCGTTTCTCATCTTGTTTTTCAAGGCAACTGTAGCCTTGCTATCGGTCTTGCTGATTCTATGCCTGTCATTGATCCTGCTCAACTTCTCGTTAACCGTGTTGGACCGCTTTTTCTTGCTCAAGCTGGACACCTTTTTGTTCCCGTTGATGAAGTCACCGATCGTGTTGATATCCGATGCATCTTGGCTGTTTCCGGTCTCGAATGAAAGCCCTTGGCCAATGGGTATCACTGGTAAGTTGAAAAACTGATCTGTATCAGCGGAAGCAGTCTTGTCGATCGCATCGGGTTGGGCTCCGGATGGTCGGAGCCAGGAGAGAACTTTATCGTTTGCTGCAACTATTCCGAGCTGGAATTGCAGCTGGAGCTCTTCTTTGAGCTTGATATCCTTTCTGTTGTTGGCCTTTGACATGCTAGGGGTCATCGCTTAGTGAAAATTTTATTTGTCATTTTTTTTTTTTACCCATACTAGGGCCCAAGAGATGATGACTAGTGATGAGCAGGTTTAGGTGGGCAGAGAATAGTGGGATGGCATTGCTATATCGCGATAAGGTGGCTGGATGATATGCTTTTTCTACATATGGTCATGGTTTGGTGCCTTGCCCAATTAGCTGATCAGTTTACCCGATCTGTGAGATTTTCCGGAGGGACGCTGGAAAAACGTTATTCTTCGGTCTTCTGGATTGTGATCCAAGTGCGTAGTTTGCCGCTTATAGATGCTCAAGTGGTGGCTGTATATCGTGTTCTTTGAGTTTTGTCCAATTAGACGGTCCAAGGGGACCTGGTGCATTTTGCATGTAGAGTTACGTGATTCACCGGGTAGGATGTTATCTGGTTTTTGTAGATTTCAAGATGTATCTACAGAGCTTTAGATCAGCACACTTGATACGTTGTTGCCCATACTCCACTATTTTCACTCCACTTCTAAGCCCTAATCCTCTCACTCACTCTTACTCACTCCTACTCACTCCAATACTACCCACTCACTCCTACTCACTCCATTCACACCCTCCTTCTACCATCCATCCTCACACTTCCCCTGCTTGTGCCCAATTAGCACTACATACACGACCGTCCCCATAATTTCGGAAAACTTGATTCCATTTTTTGTCGAAATTCAGGAATCAAATTATTGTTTTTGAAATTTTTTTAACACATCAAGTTGTAAATCACATTCCAATTTCACAGATTAATCAATCGAAAGCTGGATCATATCTGGGACTAGAATCATACAATCATGTTTTCAAAGACCATCAACCGCTCATTGATCAATTCCGCCAAGGTGAGTAAAAACTGCTCAAAAGAGATCTGGATCTATACTAACGCATTGATAGAGAGTTGGCCAAGTTAGAAACTTGTCATTGCACGAATACCGTTCCGCGGCATTGTTGCAACAATACGGCGTCAAAGTGCCAGGCGGATCTGCTGCCACCACACCTGAAGAAGCCTACAAGATCGCCAAGGACTTGAACTCCATTGATTTGGTCGTCAAGGCCCAGGCTTTGACCGGAGGAAGAGGTAAGGGACATTTCGACACCGGATTCAAGTCCGGAGTCCACTTGGTATCGACTCCGGAAGAAGTCCAGAAGATTGCCGGCGAGATGTTGCACCACAAGTTGATCACCAAGCAATCCGGCGCAGCTGGTAAAGAAGTCACTGCTGTCTTTGTAGTTGAGAGAAAATTCGCCAGAAAGGAGGCCTATTTGTCCATCATCATGGACAGAACCAGCCAGCAACCTTTGATCGTTGCCTCTGCTCAAGGTGGTATGGATATCGAGGGAGTTGCCAACGAAACTCCAGATGCCATCAAGACTTTCAGCATCGACATCGATGCCGGAGTCACCGATGAATTGGCCTTGAAAATCGCCTCAGTCTTGGGATTCTCCCTGGAAGGTACTCCAAAGGCCGCTGACACGATCCAGAAATTGTACAAATGTTTTGTCGAGAAGGATGCCACACAGATCGAGATCAACCCGTTGTCCGAGACCACCGACAACGATGTCTTGGCCATTGATGCCAAATTCGGGTTCGACGACAACGCCTTGTTCCGTCAAAAGGAAGTCGAATCCTGGAGAGACGTCTCACAAGAGGATCCAGATGAAGTCTTGGCTGCCGAATCCGGCTTGAATTTCATCAAGTTGGACGGAAATATCGGATGTTTGGTCAACGGAGCCGGTTTGGCCATGGCCACGATGGATATCATCAAGTTGTACGGAGGTCAACCTGCTAACTTCTTGGACTGTGGTGGAGGAGCCACTCCAGAGACCATTGAAAATGCCTTCAAATTGATCTTGACCGAGAAGAACGTCACCGGTATCTTTGTCAACATCTTCGGAGGTATTGTCAGATGTGACTATGTTGCCGAAGGTTTGATTGCTGCTGCCAAGAACTTGAAGTTGGAGATCCCAATCGTCGCCAGATTACAGGGTACCAACGTTGATAAGGCCAAAGAGTTGATTGCCGGATCCGGTTTGAAGATCTTTGCCTTTGACGAGTTGGACAACGCTGCCGAGAAGGTTGTCCAGTTGTCGGATATTGTTTCCAAGGCCAGAGAAGTCGGTGTCAAGGTTTCTTTTGAATTATAAGCGATAGTGTATCTGAATAAATCCATCCAGTTATAGAAGGTAGTGCGTGTGTATCCAATTATCCGTGGTAAAGTAGTGTGTTTCGGGCGAATTCTTCTAACAGAAAAGTCGTGCGCTTTAGCCACATTGAAAAAGAATATGGAAAGATCAAAACACTTTGATCGCCACCAGGTGTGAATATCGATCAATTGCAACGCCAGAGATCATGTTTTTGACCAGAAGTGAATACGACCGTGGTGTGAGCACGTTTTCGCCAGAAGGCAGATTGTTCCAGGTGGAATACTCTTTAGAAGCGATCAAACACGGATCCACTGCAATTGGAATAGCGACATCCGAGGGGATCGTTTTGGCCGTGGAGAAAAGGGTCACTTCTTCGTTATTGGAGTCGTCATCGATCGAAAAGATCATAGAGATAGACAGCCACATCGGATGTGCGATGTCCGGGTTAACTCCGGATGCCAGGAGCATGATTGACCATGCAAGAGTGTCTTCTTTGAACCACAATTTGTACTATGATGAGAAGATCGGAGTTGAGAGTTTGACTCAATCTGTATGTGATTTGGCCTTGAGATTTGGAGAAGGTGCTTTAGGAGAGAAGAGATTGATGTCGAGACCGTTTGGAGTTGCCTTGTTGATTGCAGGAATCGATGACGAGAAGGGGCCTCAGTTGTACCATGCAGAGCCAAGTGGCACTTTTTACAGGTATAATGCCAAGGCCATTGGGTCGGGATCTGAAGGGGCACAGGCAGAGTTGCAGAATGAGTACCACAGCAGTTTGACGTTGAAAGAGGCTGAATTGCTCTCTTTGAAAGTGTTGAAACAGGTGATGGAGGAGAAATTGGACTCCAACAATGCGCAATTGGCCAGTGTGACACAGGAGCATGGGTTCAGAGTTTACAAGGATGACGAGACTGCCGAGGTGATTAAAGTGTTGAAAGAGCAGGAGACTGATGAGCCAACTGCGTAAAGAGAGCTGGTTCTACTGAGCAATGCTGATATGTAGTGAATTACTGATAAGCCACTATGTACGAATACTGATAAGCAACTGAATTGTAAGAACTGACAATGCTGATTTGAATATTGAGAAGCAAATGGTCATTGCGTACTCGCAAATGCTGATTTCAACATCGAGAAGCAAAATGCTGATACTGGTAAGTCAACGAATTTAGTTAATACTGCAGGCGAAGGCTACTGCTTCCCCATTTATATGCTCACAGTACCTGTTGAACTGAGACTATTATACACTTAATCCACTAATCCACCATCTCCGCATACTCCGGCACTTCTTTGATCTTGTTGTTGAAAAACTTCTCCAACTTGTTGGCGTTCTTGTAATATGTCGTGGTGTCGCCGTTATAAGCCCTACAGTTGTTGAATATCAACTTGGCATCGTATATAAACTCCTCCATCGTGGAGTACTTGTCGTTTTCCAACTTCATCTCCATCGTGGACAAGTCCATGGGTTCTTTGATCACTACAAAGTAATCTGGCACCTCTTCTTTGCTCACGGGCTGGGCAAACGGCCACGAGGACGGATTATTCTGCAACTCCGTGAGCAAACTCGACATGTAAGCATGATGCGGACTTCTCTTGGGTCTCTGTGCCAATTCGTCCATCTCTTTTGTCCATCCTGACTCTTTCAAACCCGGGATCGACGAGGGATCCACTTTTGAGCCCGGTTTGTCCTTGAAAACCATCAATCCGTCTCTCACTACATCGGACTGCGATATCGACTTGATCTTCTTTTCTATGGCCGCCTTCTGCAAGAGCAAGATCTTGGCACTGTCCAAATACCGTATCTTGGGCAAAATCGAGCACTGCATCAACGTACCACCTTCGTAGTCCTTTATGTACCCCATCCAGACGGACTTGTCCAAGGTGATTTCCTTGGTGAAGCCCTGTTTCTTGAAGTATCCTATGGCATAGTTGTCGGCATACGTCAAGAAGTACTTGATGTTACTAGTGGCCTTGACGTAATCTTTTAAATGGTTCATCATGTGCGCACCGTAACCCCGCACCTGCTCCGTGGAACTTATGGCACAGAACACGATCTCGGCGAACTCCCGGCTGTCAAAGGGCCGATATGTGATTCCACCCACCACTGTCAAGGGTTTCTTCACCACAGCCATGGAAAGATGTGATCTGTCGTACACCAACCGGGCAATGTACTCCCGGGGCATTTTGGGCAACTGTTTCTGGAAAATGTTCTTCAACCCGGTCAAGACCATCAAGTTCTCCCGGGAATTGTCGTTATTCACCACCCGGAACTCGATCTTGCCCTCTTTCTCTTCAATCACCGAGGGTCTCTCTTTGAAGACGTACTCCACGCCGTCAAAGTGGAATTTCTTGGTTCTTTTGCGCTCTTCCAGGTTTTCGTCGTCGGCGTCATCGGCATCGTCTGCACCGTCCTCGGCATTGTCCTCGGCACTATCCTCGGCGTTATCATTATCTTCGTCTTCGTCTTCTTCATCCTCTTCATCACTATCTTCTGCCTCTTCGTCTTTTACCGATACGTCATTCTTCATTTCATCGTCTGACGATCTCAGTCTCTTGAAGTCTGAATCGTCTTCAGCGTCGCTCGAATGCCGTTTTTCTACCGTCATCGGGTTCACGTGGCAGTCCGGTCAGGATCTGTCTGTATTAAGCGCCTTTAGTGGATGTTTTTTCCAAGTTGGTCGTGGATTTTGGGCAATTCTGGTTGTGGAGCTTGAGTCGATCAGTCGTGTAGCTTAACCTAATTCTGGGCTGATTCTGCAGTCGTGTAGCTTAACATAATCCTGTGTAGCTGATTCTGCAGTCGTGTCTTAACCTAATCCTGTGCTGATGCAGTCGTGCAGCCTGACCCAATCCTGTATAGTGGAGCTAACCCAACTGTGCCCCGTCGCCCGCTGCAAGTCGTGTAGCTTAATCCAATTCTGCCCCGTCGCCCGCTGCAAGTCGTGCATCAAACCCCAATCTCCCGGCCCGGTCGTGTATTTTTCACAGACATTGCTTTTGTCTGATCATCTTGCTCCATCTCCAACTCCCACTTCAACTTCCCCCTTCCCACATCCACCCAATTGATCCAATTGACTCAACATGTTGAGAAAACTCCACCACTCCAAACAGAAAGACTCCTACAAGTTGGTTCTCGAAGTCTATGTGAAAGAAGTGAGTGCCTCTGTCCATCGACAGCCCCAATTCCCGCTCGGTACTAACCATTTGCTCCAATTCAGGGCCGTGATCTCGTGCAGGAACCCCTAGGTGCCACATGCAACCCGGTGGCGTATCTGCAAATCCCCAACACATCTCCGGGCCGGACCGGCCGGCAGAAGCACACGTCGTACCCGCACTGGAATTCCAAGATCAAGCTCAAGCTCTGCGAAGACCACCCTGCCCCCGGGCCGTTTGTCAAGATTGTGGTGTTCGACATCCAGAAACGGCAACCCCCGGAGTACTTGGGTGAACTGCGGCTCAACTTCCGGGACATCCGTTTCGGTGCGGACTTCCAGTGGCTCCGGTTGTACTCGACCCAGTCGGAAAAGCGGTTCGTCACCGGGTCAGTGTACGTGCGGTTCGAGTTGAAGCGCCGCCGCAAGTTGGGCAAAGCCGTGCCGGACGTGTCGGCGCCTATCTCCGCGCTCTGGGACGCGTATCTCGCGGGTCTAGACCCGTTTTTCGACGCCCAGGACGCCCAGGACACCACGGCGACAGATGAGCAGGGATTCTACCGGTTTGAAGACAACGTGCTCGACAAGTTTGCCGTGGAGGACGACATGGAGGATGAGGACGACGGAGACCGTACTTCGGACCGTACTTCGGACCGGACGTGCGGCGAGATCTTGGCGGACTTGAAGACTTCAGGGTCCGACACTGACGTCTCCGCCGTCTCCTTCACGGACGAAAACACCGTGGCGCCCGTAGTCTCTGTAGTGTCGGACGTGCACCTCCTGCCGCCCTCCCGGCCGATCAAGTTGACCCTCCGCGACAACGGCTCGCTGACGGATTTGGACACCACAGACCACACGGCGTACTCGTCACTTGCCGGATCGTCTGTGGACTTGACGACGCTCAAGAAGCGCAAGTTCAAGATCCCCAAGAAGAAGAACTCCGACTACACGTTCTCCAACGGGCGTGACGTGATGGGGGTGATCTTTTTGGAAATCATCTCCGCCGAGGGCCTCCCGCCGTTCAAAAGCGCCACCAGGACCGGGTTCGACATGGATCCCTTCGTGGTGGTGTCGTTCGGCAGAAAGATCTACCGGTCGTCGTGGCGGAAACACACGTTGTCGCCGCTTTTCAACGAGCGATTGGCGTTCGAAGTGCTCCCGTCGGAGAAGAACTTTGAGATCCAGTTCAACGTGTTGGACAAAGACCATTTCTCGTTCCACGACAAAGTGGGCTCCGCCCGGATCCCCGTGTCGCAGTTGATGGACGACGACGAGCTCGAACAGAAGTTGCAGGAGCACAATCCCATGATGACGCTCTTGGACGCGGCCTCGGACCACGTGACACGGCGCAAGAAGAAGTTGATCGGCCGGAATCCCGAGCGCAATCTGAACAAGACCCAGAGCGACTCGAAACTCCGCACGTTCAACTTGAACTTGACCATGGACAACAACAGCACCAAGTTGTCGAAAAACGGCCCCGAATACGCACCGACCCTCAAGATCCGGGCGCATTTCGAACCCTACGTGGCCTTGAGACGGCAGTTCTGGACCAACTTGTTGACCCGGTACGACGACGCCAATGAGGGCCACTTGGACGTGTTGCAATTGGAGCATTTCTTGAGATCTATAGGATCTACGCTCAGCGATGCCACGATCCAGGGCTTTTTCTCCGCCCACAACAAGAATCCCTGGGCCGGAGAGACCCTCAGTGTGGACCAAGTTGTAGAGAGTCTCGAGAAGATGGCCTCTGAGGAAGGCGACTACACGCACATCTTTGACGTGCCCTTGTGCCCCATCTGTAACAAGAGACGCTTGTCCAACAGGAGCGAAAGTGACATCATCACCCACGTGGCGATCTGCGCCTCCAAGGACTGGTCCACTGTGAACAAGCTCTTGACACCTTCGTTTGCCTCAGAGCAGATGGCCACCAAGAGATGGTACTCCAAGGTGTTCATCAAACTCACCTACGGGAAATACGGTATAGGACGTAACTCCGCCAACATCTTGGTCCAGGACCGCAACACCGGCTTGATCATGGAGGAGAAGATGAGTGTATACGTTAGATTGGGCATAAAGCTCTTTTACCGGTCCTTTTTCGACCGTGCCATCGACAAGAAGAAGATGAAGAAGTTGTTGCGCAACGTCACCGTGAAGCAAGGTGCCAAATTCGATCTCCCTATCTCTGCGAGCCAGATCGCGTCGTTCGTCCAGTTCCACCAGTTGGACTTGAGCGAATGCTTGGTCCAGGACGTGTCCAGTTTCAAGACCTTCAACCAGTTTTTCTACAGGAGGTTGAAGAGAGGAGCAAGACCTTTGGAATCCGAGGACCCATTGATCTTGTGCTCGCCCTGTGACAGCAGAATTACTGTCTACGACACGATCACACTGGCCACGGATATCTGGATCAAAGGACGTGATTTCACGATCCAGAAGTTGTTGTACAAAAACGACCAAGGCTTGTCGTTGCCAGAGGACAGATTGGCCCAATACGAACAGGGCTCTATAGGTATATTTAGATTAGCTCCACAGGACTACCACCGGTTCCATTCTCCCTGCGACGGTGTCGTTGGCAAGCCCGTGTTCATAGACGGCGAGTACTATACTGTAAATCCGATGCTGATCCGGTCTGAATTGGACGTCTTTGGCGACAACGTGAGATGCGTCATCCCAATTGAGACCGACCATTTCGGCACCGTGCTCATGGTCGCCGTCGGCGCCATGATGGTGGGATCTATCTTGTTATCTGTCGAAGAAGGCGATTACGTCACCAGAGGTGAAGAGATTGGTTATTTCAAATTCGGGGGTTCCACTATCTTGTTACTTTTCGAGCAGGGCAAGCTCAAATTCGACTCTGATTTGGTCCTGAACTCCAACGAGAGAATCGAGACCTTGGTGAGAGTCGGAATGTCCATCGGACACGACCCTTCTATCGACGAGTTGAAGAGAGTGTACCACGATTTCACGAAGCAGCCGGAGGAAGATAAGTTGAAAATCATCCGGAGCATCACCGGTGGTGCAGGTATCAAAGGTCCTGGTATTGATCTCATCGACGACTCGTTGATCCTGAAGATCAACCAGCACCAGCTGTCGGACGAGTTGAGCTTGAAGGAGTTGAGTTGGGAGGCCTACAATATGGATATCGACGAAGAAGATGAGAAGTTGTTGCAGGGCTTGGATTTGGATGACCTTCCAGACTCAGATGCCGACGAGCCGTTGTAGAGTTTATATTTATTTAGTGTTTAACCATGCATTCGTTTGGCCAGTGGTAGCGAGTTTTGTATTTGTTCACCGAGTACTATTGCCGGATAAATTTCTCGGATTAATTGCGGTATTTTTTCCGGTGTCTCAGATATTTTTCACCTCATCTCAAGCGGTAGACAGACCAAGGCCGAACATTGAAATGCGACTATCGGCTTTGCAGGGTATATAACTGCCAAGAACTCCGTAGCATTAACCGTTAAACTTTATCATACACGACTGAAATGCTCAAGTTAAGACCAATAAACCAGATTCTGAGCCGCTTGAACTCAAGTGTTCTGTTCAAGCCGGAACAACTCTCCAGTACACCTCCTATTATGCCATCGACAGTGCCAATGCTTACCGGTCACCATGATACTGTCGACTTGAAGGCAAGAATTTTCGAACCTGCAAAGTCGTTATTGCCAAAAGCGGAATATCTCCCCAAAGAGCCAATACTCTTCCTCCACGGAATTTTTGGTAACTCTAGAATGTACTCCAAGCAATCGCAGCTCATTGCCAATAACTTGAGAACCCCAGTCATCTCTGTGGATTTGAGATCTCACGGACAGAGCCCAAGAGCAATGCCCATGAATTACCCGACATTTGTCGAAGACGTTGCCAAATTTATTAGGGATAACAACTTGGGCAAAGTCAACATGACGGGATTCAGTTTGGGAGCAAAAGTTGCCATGTTGTACTCCTTGGCTTATCCGGATACCGTTGCCCGTGTCATGGTGATAGATAATTCTCCTGTTAAACAGAACGATATCCAGCATTTCTTGAACGAATACGCAGATGGTTTGATCAAGATCGTTGACAATGCAAAAATCAGATCTTCTGACAATGACTGGTATGAGAAGGCCAACGAAGTCTTGAAGACTGTTGTTAAAGATCCAGTTGGCAGGAAATATTTGATGTCGACAAATCTCATGAGGGAAGATCCTTCAAAGCCGGATGGATACATCCATTTGATCTTGCCAGTAAAGCAGTTCAGAGAGTTAATCCAGGAAAACGTCGGTTCTTGGCCCGAGGAGTTCATTAGTGGCTGTTCATTCAACGGACCAACTTTGTTCATCAAGGCAACTCAGTCGCCTTTTATCAGAAAATCTCATATTCCTACCATCGAAAGTTACTTCCCCAATCACGACATTGAGAAGATCAAGAGTACACATTTACTTCTCGATGAAAGACCCGACTTGTTTGTCACTAAGGTCACTAATTGGTTCAAGCAGCATCCAATCAACTAAATCACCAATAATTTTCCAAAACTGCAAAGTACAAATCAAAAGGGGGCGTTTCATACATAAAACTTATAGATAAAATTGACATTACATTTTCATAAATCTCCTATTTATAACTTGACACCATTAACGGCGTCCTTGTTGGTGAACCAAACGATTGGCACACCTGGAATGTCATTCACCAATTTACAAGGCAACTGGGATTTCGAATCTTCAAATACTTCCTTCAAAATAGGAGCTTTTCCGGCACCTTCCAGCACAAATGCAATGTTTTTGGCCTGCTCCAACACTGGGAAAGTGAAGGTGATTCTCCTTGGTGGAGGTTTTGGAGAATCCGAGATGTGTACAATAGATTTCGAACGTTCTTGCAAGAGGGGATGGCCCGGAAACAACGAACAGGTGTGTCCATCGGGTCCACAGCCCAACAAAACCAAGTCAATTGATGCCGGTAAGATCTCGGCATACTCTGAGGCAATCTCCAGATCATTTGAGCCGTCATCTTTCAAGAGAGACTCATTGATAGTGTAAACCTTGGGTTTTTCAAGCTCCAATGGCAAGTTCTTCAACACCATCTCGTTGAATAACCCATAATTGGAGTCCTCGTGGTCCAATGGTACTAATCTCTCATCGCTGAAGAAAATTGTCCATTTGCTCCACTGGATTTTCAGAGATATCGCCTTGTTGTTGATCAATCCATTCTTCAACACCTTTCCCAATGAGCCACCAGAGACAGCAATCTTGAAAGAGCCAGATTCGGCAATTGCCTTGTCCTGGATAGCCAAGACGTATTCTGCAACTGAATTGGCAACGTCTTGTGATTCTTGGTGAGAAACGACCTTTGGAGACATCTTGAGTGCCGATAAAACTCAGTTGAATGCTAATATTTGGGTGATTGAAACTCCGTCCGAAATTTCTCGAAATTTCAACACTTAGAGGTTTTGGTGGGCTTTGCACGACCTTACCGGATCTCACCTCACCATCTGGCAATAATCAGGTAAATGGTGGGTGAGGATCGATATTGATGGGAATGTGGTAAGAGGGTGAAAAGGTGGTACTGAGTCGGTATCAGGATAGTACTGAGATTGTTTTCCTGTAGCCGATGGTCAAGAGAAGCAAAGTGCGATTAGTTGCAGTACGTTTATAAGAAATTGTCATCTCATCTTGCAAAAGATTGTGACAAGAAATCCGTTAGTCAACTCGTCACATGCTCCAAATCAACACAGACAAAGCCAAATATCTAGCCATATTGAGAATAATAAGGAAATAAAGTTGCAAATGTCTTAAACCTTTTCTCTGTGGTATATATGATATATGTCAAAAGTATGCCATTTTGGGAAAGATTTCATCACATACAGATAAGGGTTGATTTTAGTCACCTACTTTATTTGCTGATATTTGCACAATGATCTTTGCTTTGGTGACCACCAGAGTGCTCATCAGCATGCTTATCAAAGTTTTGGTCCCTTCTGAGTGTATAGGTCATGATATTAAAGTTGAACACTGCCTGGTCTAATGTATAGTCACCGCTGATCGATGACATGAGTGTATAAAAAAATATCGTTCAATTCTATTACATGATGCAAATAACCCGGTGATAGAATCCCGTTCCGTCGCTAATCCGGTGCCTTTTGACACACCTGGTCTTCGTTGACCAGGATCAAGATTTTCATTGCTTCTTGATAAAAGAAACAACGGACTCAGTTGAATGAGATCAATTCGATTTGGAAAGGCCACACCACGGTGAGGAGAAGCTCATGCTTGAACCACTCTCAAGTCATGATTACCAAGACTTTGCAAAGCCAAAGATTAATAGAGTGCAGGAAAGATCTTTGTAAAACATTCTATTTTTGGGTGCACAATGCCGAAAGCGATAAGATCAGAGAACCGAATCTACATACCCTATTGGGTAGACACATGCAAAAAGAGGAGTCACTTTCTACTATTTAACCGGTGTAGATCAAGGTTGCAGCATTTTATCTGCATCAAACCCCTCTAATTGAATGTAACTCTTTTCTTTTCAGCCTGTAATTTTCCCTGAAATTTTCCGTCACCAGGCATCAAGAGATTCCGATTACTGTATGAAGGGATCCAGTGGTGAAAAGCAGACCATCTCAGCAACAATCTAACAATAATCTGAGCATCCCCTGTAAGCAGCGGAGAAAAATTCCAACTCATTAGTGGAAACGTCACAAAATTTGGATGCACTAACTAAAATAAAGGGATCTTTCCCCAGAAGTACTAATATCCCCTGCTTATTCCACAAAAGTTTACTTCTCTGGTAGTTAATACCGAAAATGACCTGATCGAAATAGTGCCCTACAGATTCTAGAAACCCACTATTGTTTCCTATGGAAAATTTTTGCAACCTTAAGTAGGCTCAGTGAACTGCCGCACTCTAAAGATGCAAATATTCAACAATAGAAAAGAAATTATTGAGTTAATAAGTCAAAGATCCCGCGGAGAGCAGTTGAAATTCAACCTGGTGACCGTCACACTTTGGTCATAGACTTGGCTCATTCGATATTGTAGCTTTGTGGTGCGATTAAGGTTGTTCAGTTGCTTTAAAGTTTGACCTGCATTTTTCCAAACAAGCTATGACTAGCTTGATATAAAGTAAACCTTGAATCTGCTTTTTTGGGGGTTATGCGTAGGGCACCAAGAACAAATACAAGACAAAAATAGCAAAAGATAAATGTTGATGTATACTCTGGAGGTATACTACACTGAAATGGATTCTGAGACCCTTGTAGCCACCACGCGACAACCTCAGATGAGTAAAGTCTTGATTCCAGAGGAAAAGCCTTTGCTGGCAGCAGATTTCCGGAACGAATGCTACTTGATCAAGCAAGAACCAAAATTAGATGAGATCAACAGCAGAATATTGAACTACAGATTCAGTACCACAGAGCAATTACAACCAGAGTCTCTGCAACTGTACAGATTCTTGGTTGTCGATGACAATGCCATCAACATCATTATATTGGCCAGATTGTTGAAGAAACTGTACCCTGGGTGCACTGTAGACACCACACTGTTGCCCCAAGACGTGTTGAACAAACTGTTTGTGCAAGAGGGGTTCGACAACATTGAGATAAGAGATCAGGATTTGATCACCAATGAGCAATTTCAGTACGACGTGCTGTTCTTTGACATAGAAATGCCAGTCTACACAGGAGTGCAGTTGGCAAGCAAACTTCGACAATACCGTGAGTTTGATGCAATGCCTATAGTGGCAGTCACGAGTCGGTACTCAGCTGAAGACTGTGAGTTTTACGAACGTGCAGGTATCGATGTGACGATCAAGAAACCCTTGAGTTCGTCAATTGACTTGGTTATCAATGTAGTGAATGAGATGTTAGGTTTGAGAAGAAATAGTTTTTGAGGTGGTGGGGCTTTACGATAGATTAGATACCAGAGTTATGATATGCTTGATGCGCTTGATGCGATGCTTGATGTTTGGGTTTTATGTTTTTCTTTTATGAATGTTTGTGCTCAGATTCACTGATGGTGATAAGAGTGGTGTATAGTGAAAATGAAATCACAGTTGACATAGTATTGTAGTGTAGTACAGTGTGTTTGAGAAAGCAGTTTAATATAAGATGAGGCAGTGATGCAGGGGGCAGTGGTGTAGTGGTGCAGTGATGTAGTGATTTAGTGATCAATCTATGCTTCAACAACACTATAACATTTCCAGATCCCCAATACGGCTGTAAGTCCAGCTGCAAGATCTACCTTAATATCGCCCAGTGGCTATTCAGTACAAAATCTCTTTTTTAGCAAGTGGCCCAAAAATAAAAATAGCCCAAACTTGGAATCCTAAAAACACAAAAACATCCCAATCAATTCACAACTATCAGCCCATGATAAGACAAAGTTCCCACAAGCATCATCGGCCACGCCCCAATTAACACTCCAATCCATCGCCTGAAAAACAGCAACCATCGATTCCGGCAACAAACGGGGGCTGTCACTTACAAATCGTCAATTTCACATTTGCTAAAATAAACCGTTGCCTCGGGAATGCATATTTTATACTGCTGAAATTTCACTTTTTGCATTATTGACACAAAACTTACATAATACCTGATTTAAAAGCCTTTTTGAAATTGTGAACGAAAAAATTAAACACTTGGCACATATGCATCGTTGGGGTTTATAAACCGGCGCAGTTGCTCAAGGGAAGAAGAAAAAGAGTCAAGAAACAGTCAGATTCAAAATTGTAACCCCCCAAACGACAAAAAAAACCCCCAAAATGACCTTACCTACAGTTAGTGAGTCGTGGTTCGATCCACTACCGCTTGAAGCATATGCCAAATTGGTGGAAGAGTCCAGCGCCAATGTCCCAGACGAGTGTCCAATCTCTGAAGTTATTGGTAAACCGCAATTGGATGTGAGATGTGGTCCGATCTTGAGGTTGTTGGGTACTTTGGAAGAAGGATCCTCAAATTATAGGGCCACGATCTTGGTGGTGACCCACGACGACCAGAGTGACTACCAGACACTGCCTGCGATCTCGTATCTCATTGGTCCAGCACATGAGAACGCATTACAAGGCCTGTCATTGGAGTCGAGCATTGAAAGTGGGACATTCCCGGTGACCAAGATCCATCTGGAACAGAAACACACCTTTTGGAGATTCGAAGTGGAGTTGCAATTGGGCGCAGTTGAGCAGAAAGTGAAGTACTTTGTCAACGACCATGCCAGCGTGAGTTACCAGTTCTTTGTGCCTGCTCTGGACCAGTCCATGAACATTGTGTCACACTCGTGTAATGGGTTCTCTTTGTCCACCGACACCAGCACTTTCAAGGGCTCTCTTTGGTACGACGTGTTGGTGAAGCACCAGGAACACCCGTATCACGTGATGTTGGGTGGTGGAGACCAGATCTACTCGGACGCCATCAAGAACGCTTCGGAAGAGTTCAACAAGTGGTTGAAGCACAAGCACTTGCACTCCAGAACCCCGTTGAGCAAAGAGATGTTGGCCACTTTTGAAGAGTTTTACATGCACCACTACCTCAAATGGTTCGGCAAGGGCTATTGGGTCGGAACCAATGGAAAGACATTGCAGTCGCTGTTCCCAGTTGCCATGCAACAGATCCCCTCGATAAACTTGTTTGACGACCACGACATTATCGATGGGTTCGGGTCCTACAACGACAGGACCATGAGCCAGCCACCTTTCAAAGGTGTTGGAAACTCCGCCTACAAGTACTACATGTTGTTCCAGCAACACACTCTGCTCGAAGAACCTTCGTACAACCTGGAGAAATCGTGGATCTTGGGTGCCAAACCAGGACCGTATATCAGCGAGAAGTCCCACTCCATCTACAGCAGATTGGGTAAGGAGATTGCGTTTCTAGGATTCGATTGTAGAACAGAGCGTAAACAGGACCAGATCATCACTCGTGACTCGTACAAGTTGATCTTTGACAGGCTGCAGAGAGAAGTTTCTGCCTCCAATGGTGAGATCAAGCATTTGCTCGTGCTGTTGGGTGTCCCGATTCTGTACCCGAGGTTAGTCTGGTTGGAGACCATCTTGACGTCGCGGGCATTGGCTCCAATCAAGTGGTTGGCCAGGAAAGGTATTTTTATGCCGGGGCTTGTGAACGAATTCGACGGAAATATTGAAGTATTGGACGACTTGGATGACCATTGGTGTGCAAAGCACCATAAGAGAGAGAGAAACAGATTGGTTGCCCAGTTGACGGATTTCGGTGCCAAGAACAGTGTCAGGATCACCATTCTATCCGGAGACGTGCATTTGTGCTGTATCGGGAGATTCAAGTCCAAGAGACACCATATCCACAAGCAAGGTGAGACCCATGAACTCGAAGCACACCCTGAAAGGGACCCTAGATTGATGTTCAACGTGATCAGTTCAGCTATTTGTAACACTCCGCCTCCAGATGGGATGTCTAAATTGTTGCATCTGAGGAACAAGCTCCACCATTTCGACAGACACACTCTGGAAGACTGTGTACCCCTTTTCACGAAGGACGTTGACGGCACCGAGAGAAGTAACTACCATTTCTTGAACAAGAGAAACTGGTGTGACTTGATTCCAATCAGACAGAATGCCAAATTTGTGTCGGAAGCTTCTGAGCACGCCCCAGGAGATCTCTTGTTGCCTGGACCTGCTGACTCCACCAAGGAGAAGCCAAAGGATGACACTTTTGACAGGTATCCAGCCGAACCACAGGCTTTGGTGGTGACTTTGCATGTCGAGAAGGATTCTACGAATGTGGATTCCAAGACTTCGGACTACGAGTTGCTCGTGCCGTCGTTGTATGCGCAGTCGTCATTGGAGCATGATGGGCTTAAAGTTTAATGTATCAGTAATAATATTTATCTTATTTAGTATATTAGTATCAGGTTGCTTCAACAGCACTGAAAAACTGAATCCTCAAAGCACCAAGCAGTGGAGTGTTTGAAGGATATGAGCTAGCACTTACATAGTACCTGTAAGGCGTTGAATCAGCCTTTATAGATATCGACCTGGCAGTTACAAGCTAACCACAAAATAGCATAACGGTGACATAGGTTCGAAACCAAACCGAAGTAGAAGTGATCCGGCACTGATCCGGCACTGATCCAAGACCAACAAACCACTAATAAGGTACTCTTGAAGCACTAGTCAAACACTAATAAAGCCTCTGTCATCCACTGATCTTGCATCCCCTTTCGAGTCACGTGACGCTCCGTGAAAAAAAAGTAAAATTTTGAAAATATCCATCACATCACATCACATCACCACATCACAACTACATCATCACAGCATGGGAGTTCTGGAGAAAATCGAGCAGATCCAGCTCGAGTTGTCGCGGACCCAGAAGAACAAAGCCACCGAATACCATATTGGATTACTCAAAGGGAAATTGGCCAGGTACAGGCAACAGTTGTTGGAGCCCCCACCTGGATCCAGTTCGTCCAAAGGTGAAGGATTCGAAGTCGCCAAGAGTGGAGACGCCAGAGTGGTGTTGATCGGCTTTCCGTCTGTCGGAAAATCGTCATTTCTCTCCAAAATCACAAAGACAAAGTCGGAAATAGCGCAATATGCCTTCACCACGTTGACTTCTGTGCCTGGAGTTTTGGAATATGAAGGTGCAGAGATCCAGATTGTGGATTTACCGGGAATCATCAAAGGCGCTAGTGATGGTAAAGGTAGAGGAAGACAAGTGGTTGCCACTGCAAAGACTTCTGACTTGATCATGATGGTTTTGGATGCGACAAAAGGTGGAGACCAGAGAGAAGTGTTGGAAAGAGAGCTCGAAGCTGTGGGAATACGGATGAACAAGTCCAAACCGAACATTTCTTTCAAGATCAAGAAAACTGGCGGTGTCAAGTTCAACTCCACGTCACCCGCCAAGCATTTGAACGAGAAGATCTGTTCTGCGTTGCTCAAAGACTACAAGATCCACAATGCCGACATCCTTGTGCGGGACGAGAACGTGACAATTGACGACTTTATAGATGTCATTAACGAACGCCACATCACGTACATCAAATGTGTATATGTGTACAACAAGATCGACGCTGTGTCGTTGGAGGAAGTGGACAGAATACTGCGGGAACCGAACACCGTCGTGATGTCGTGTGAATTGGATATCGGTATCGACGACATGATCAAAGAGATTTGGTACCAGTTGAACTTGATCAGATTATACACAAAGAGAAGAGGTACGCTTCCGGAGTTGAAAGAACCCTCGGTGGTGAGACAGGACTCTAGTATTGAGAACGTGTGTGACTCCATCCACAAGGATTTCAAGAACCTGTTCAAGTATGCGCTTGTGTGGGGATCTAGTGCGAAACACTCGCCGCAGAAATGTGGCTTGAACCACAAGGTGCATGACCAGGATGTGGTCCAAATTGTCACAAAGTAGATAATCATTGGTGCCCAGGTTCTAGACGCATGCTCTAATAGGTGACTGTGATTCAGATGTCTTTGGTCTCGTGATCCATCTGATTTAGAGATCTCTATTCTTTGATGAGTTATTCATTTGATTTATAGATGTCTTTGCTTTCATGGGTAGTCCGCTTATTTCTCTAATTAAGTGACTGTGTAATTTAGATACTGATTTGACTTGTTGTGTCTTCCTTGTGATTCAACTATGTAATTGTGAGATTCAATATGTGATTCAAACACACGCTCAACAAAGTTACCCACTGATTTAGATATGTATATAGTCTAAGTGTGTGACCCGCTTTCTTTAGCCACTTTCAGCTCTAACGACTTGAGCCACTTTGTAATCTCCTCTTTATTGACATCCGCCTGTTTCTCCATCTCCTCTAGCCTACTCTCCTGTTCTGTCAACTGCTGCTTCCAATCGCATAAAGAACCCTGAAACGCGGCCAAGTGGTCCTGGAAATCCGATTTCACCGCAACGCTGCTGGCCAATTCCGTGTTCAAAGTGTTCAAAGCCTTCAACTTGTTCACCAACAACGGCAAATACGTCTCAAAGTCGGGCAAAACGAGTAACTTGTCGTGTATTAACTTGATTTTCCTGTCGTCTGCCTCGGGCACTGGCAGTGACACTTCAGTCAGCCGTCTCAACAAGTCTACAAGAGGTCGCACTTCGTTCTTATGATATTCAGGCTTTCCTACGATGTTCAACTGCCTGTAGAGGTCGTTTATCATGGCCTGGATGGAGAAGTGCGGATTCTGCTCCAAGGTATCGGAAACACCGACAGTCTGCTCCAAACGCGACGTTCTGGTGTGCAATTGCAGCACGAGATCCAGCGGGACAGTATTGCTGGACTTCAGCGGAGTTCTGGCAGTTTCAGCAGCCGAAATGTCCAGATTCGGCACTTCTGGCACGCTTGGCGCCTTTGGCACTTGCACCGACAAGCAGCGCGACACTTCTGCCAAGAGAAGGTCCAAATCCGGTACCGTGACGTCCGCCTCATGTGCCGCGACACTCTCCATCTTTAACTCCTCCACTTCGCGCCGGATCCGCGCCACACGCTGGCTGTATGTCTCTGGTACGGAGTGTCCAGCAAATGCGCGTTTCTGTGGATGTTTAATACTGTCGCTGAAATCTGCCGCGACACCGCTCAACACGGCGTTTTCAAACATCTGCCGTGACAGCGCCGGTGAGCTTTCCAAGATTTCGATCGAACTGCGTCGCGACGTCCGCGGTGGCGTGTGCTGTTCCATTTCTTCTTCATGATCAGACGTCTCAAAAACATCTGGAGCCCCTATCTCCGGCCCTATCTCCGCCCCAGTGCACCCGAATTCTCTAAAACTCTGCCGCCTTACTCCCGAATCAATTCCCTCCGTCCTTGTATCATTTTCAACCCCAACCATTGCTCCAATGCTTCCCAATCGCCGCTTTCACCTCTCTCTGGGCCTTTTCTCTTCCCTCTTTAAGCTGCTCCAGGCATTTTTTTTCACCCACCCAATTTTTCAGTCACCTTTTTGCCAGTACTAAAGGTGAATAATCCAGCATTGGACGGCACTGACACACCTCTAGGGCAAGCAGGAACCGGTTTTTTGCGACGTATATACTCAGAGGATGACGTCGTACAATGTGTCGTCGACAAAATCGTATTTGCTGGCGGTACAGCCCATGATAGACGTGCTTAACGGCTTGGACTCAATTGACAATGAGACAAGAGCATTCAAGATACCCGATGAGATCCAGGACGGGGCGTTGGATTTGCGTGCGGATGCCGCCAAAGACATCGAGGACATGCTCAGGCAATTCCACGGTGCTGCGGAGCGGTTTCAGGATGTTTTGGCGGAACTAGACAGCGACACGCCCGCACCAGACGACAGCGGACACTTGTTGGACGAGATATCGCTGGAATGCGCCCGGGTCAGTGCCCAGCATGTGGATATCCGCAGCGGACAGTTGTACGACACTGTCGTGGCAACGGTGCAAAACGCCGCGTCTGCTGAGGCCTTGCAGTCGTCGTTATTCGACGTCTTGGGATTCGAAGAGTTTGATCTCATCGCAAAGCTCGTGACACAGAAAGACGATATTGTGCGGCAGTTGCAGGCGGCAAATGCCGCGGCATCGGCGCCACAGCACAGCCAAACACATCCGAGAGTGTTGAGTGCCGCTGAGCGCGAGTTGCAGCTCAGAGAGACACGGCGTGCCGGCAAGACACAGGTCTTGGAGCTGTCGCGCTCGCGACACAAGTACCCACACGTCTTCAAAGCCGACGACAACGAGGGTAGCATGGTCTCGGTCACCGGGAAGAAGTTTGCGCTTCCGAACGGATCCGAGCGCTTCAGCTTCGACCGGTACGAAGAGATCTTGATTCCGTATTCGAAAAAGAAAGCGGCCGTTGTGGGCGAAAGACTCGTGCCCTTGCTGGAGTTGGACTTTCTCTGCCAGGGAACGTTCAAAGGGTACAAGAACTTGAACCGGATGCAGTCATTGGTGTACTATGTCGCCTACAACACCAACGAAAACATGTTGGTGTGTGCACCGACCGGAGCAGGAAAGACCGACGTTGCCTTGCTCACTGTGCTCCACACCATCAACCAGTTTGTCGTGGAATCGCATACAGAGGACGGCATCGTCGTAGATATCGACTACTCGGAGTTCAAGATCGTATACGTGGCGCCGTTGAAGCTGTTGGCGGCGGAGATCACCGAGAAATTTTCGAAAAAATTGCAGTGGTTGGGCATCCGTGTGCGTGAGTTGACCGGTGACATGCAGTTGACGAAGGCGGAGATTATGGCGACACAGGTCATTGTCACGACGCCGGAAAAATGGGATGTCGTGACACGTAAATCCGGTGGAGACACCGAGTTGGTCGAGAAGGTGAAGCTCTTGATCATCGACGAAGTGCACTTGTTGCACGAGGACCGTGGGTCCGTGATTGAGACGTTGGTGGCACGGACGTTGCGGCAAGTCGAGAGCACACAGCTGATGATCCGGATCGTCGGGTTGTCGGCGACGTTGCCAAACTACATGGACGTGGCGGACTTCCTCGGAGTTAACCGGCACGTGGGAATGTTCTACTTCGATTCGTCGTTCCGGCCAGTGCCCCTCAAGCAGGATATTGTCGGAGTTCGGGGGAAAGCGGGTTCCAAGCAGGCCCGCGAGAATCTCGACACGGTGGCGTACCAAAAGTTGATTGAAAACGTCGAAATAGGCCACCAGGTGATGGTTTTTGTACATTCTCGTAAAGATACCGTAAACACTGCACGTAATTTCATCAAATTGTCGCGGGATTACTCGGACTCGATGTTGTTTGACTGTTCCGAGTCCGAATCCTACGACCGGTTTGCCCGTGAGATGGGCAAGAACAAGAACAAGGACATGCGTGAGCTCTTCCAGGGCGGATTCGGGGTGCACCATGCCGGGATGTTACGGGCCGATCGTAGTCTCACGGAGCGGATGTTCTTATCCGGGGCCATCAAGGTATTAGTGTGTACGGCGACTTTGGCCTGGGGTGTCAACCTCCCAGCCGCAGTAGTAATCGTAAAAGGTACCCAGGTCTACGATGCCAAACAGGGTGGGTTCGTGGATTTGGGGATCAGTGACGTAATCCAGATCTTTGGACGTGCTGGACGTCCGCAGTTCACCACGGCGAAGATGCAGCACCAGGACGAAGTCTTTGGGACGGGTATCTTGTGCACCACCAGCGACCGCTTGGACCACTACGTGTCGTTGTTGACGCAGCAGCACCCGATCGAGTCCAAGTTCGCGGCCAAGTTGGTCGACAACTTGAACGCAGAGATCTCCTTGGGTACTGTGACCAACATCGAAGAGGGGGTCCAGTGGCTCGGATACACGTATTTGAACGTGCGGATGAAGCAGAACCCCTTCGGATACGGTATCGATTGGAAGGAGTTGGGCGAAGACCCGCAGTTGGTGCAGCGCCGCCGTGACATGTTGACCACTGCTGCCCGTAGACTCCATGCCTTGCAGATGATCGTCTTTGACGAGCGTGCGGCGTCCTTCATTGCCAAGGACTTGGGCAGGATCTCCTCGGACTTCTACTTGTTGAACGACTCCGTGGAGATCTTCAACCAGGTGATGAGCCCGCGTGCCACGGAGGCAGATGTGTTGTCGATGATCAGCATGAGCTCCGAGTTCGACAGCATCAAGTTCCGTGAAGAAGAGGCCCTGGAGTTGAAGAACTTGGTGGAGCACGACACTGTGTGTGAAGTTGCTGGCGAAGCAGACTCGGCCCAGTCCAAGACCAACGTCTTGCTCCAGGCTTATGTGTCGCAGCTGGCGATAAAGGACGCCGCATTGTACTCCGACGCCAACTACGTGGCGCAGAACTCTGCGAGAATCTGCCGGGCCCTCTTCTTGATCGGCTTGAACAGACGCTGGGGAATCTTTGCCAAGGTGATGTTGTCCATCTGCAAGTCCCTCGACAAGCGGATCTGGTCGTTTTACCACCCGTTGCGGCAGTTCGACTTACCGCCGCACATCGTGCGGCTCATCGAGACGAAGAACCCCTCCATCGCCACGCTCCGAGAGATGGAGCCCGCAGAGCTCGGCGATTTGGTCCACAACGTCCGCATGGGCCCCGTGTTGTATAAACTCGTAGGCCGCTTCCCCGTAGTGGATGTGGAGGCGGAGATCTTCCCGATCACGCTGAGCGTGATGCGTGTGCACGTGACTCTCGAGCCGGACTTTGTCTGGGACTTGAAAAACCACGGCAACGCGCAGTTCTTCTGGATCCTCGTGGAGGAGAGCGACAAGTCGACGATCCTCCACTACGAGAAGTTCATCTTGAGCCGCAAGACCATGCGCTCCGTGCACGAGATGGACTTTATGATCCCCTTGAGCGACCCGGCGCCGCCTCAAGTCGTAGTGAGGTGCATCTCGGATTCCTGGTTCGGCTCGGAGTCCACGCACTCCATCTCGTTTCTGCACTTGATCAAGCCTCATAACGAGACCTTGCAGACGGAGCTCCTAAAGCTCCAGCCGCTCCCGATCAGTGCATTGCACGACCCGGAGATCGAGAAGATCTACCTGCCGCGGTTCAGCTACTTCAACCCGATGCAGACCATGACCTTCCACACGTTGTACAACACAAACTCTAGCGTGTTCGTAGGATCTCCGACCGGGTCCGGGAAGACCGTTGTCGCGGAGTTGCTGATGTGGCACCTGTTCCGGGAGTTCCCCGGGTCCAAAGTGGTGTACATCGCTCCGATGAAGGCGTTGGTCCGGGAGAGAGTCGACGACTGGCGCGACACCATCGTCAAGAACACCCGCCACAAGTTGGTGGAGTTGACCGGAGACTCGTTGCCCGAGGCCCGCGAGGTGCGGGAGGCGGACATCATCATCACAACCCCGGAGAAGTTCGACGGGATCTCGCGTAACTGGCAGACCCGGAGGTTTGTCCAGCAGGTGTCGTTGGTGATCATGGACGAGATCCATCTCTTGGCGAGCGACCGTGGGCCCATCTTGGAGATGATTGTGAGCCGGATGAACTACATGGCGTCGCACACCGAGCGGCCCGTGCGGTTGCTCGGGATGTCCACAGCCGTGGCGAATGCAATGGACATGGCCGGGTGGCTCGGTGTGAAAGAAGGGTTGTTCAACTTCCCGCAGTCGGTGCGTCCCGTGCCCTTGCAGATGTACATCGACGGGTACCCGGATAATCTTGCCTTTTGCCCGTTGATGAAGACGATGAACCGGCCGGCCTTTATGGCGATAAAACAGCACTCTCCGGATAAACCGGCCTTGATCTTTGTAGCCTCCAGACGTCAGACCAGGTTGACCCTGATCGACATCATCCACCTCTGTGGGATGGAGGAAAACCCGCGTAGATTCTTGAAGATGTCCGATGACGAGCTTGCCGATGTCTTGGACAAAGTCAAGGACGACACGTTGAGATTGTCCTTGCAATTTGGAATAGGGCTCCACCATGCCGGGTTGCCCGAATCCGACCGTAAAATCTCCCACAAGCTCTTTGAAGCCGGCAAGATCCAGATCTTGGTCGCGACCAGCACCTTGGCATGGGGTGTCAACTTGCCCGCGCATTTGGTCGTCGTCAAGGGCACCCAGTTCTTCGACGCCAAGATCGAGGCCTACAGAGACATGGACTTGACGGACATCTTGCAGATGATGGGTAGAGCCGGCAGACCCAAGTACGACCACTTCGGTGTGGGCATGGTGTACACCAAGGAGAGCAAGAAGATGTTCTACAAGCACTTCTTGAACGTGGGTTTCCCCGTGGAAAGTTCGTTGCACAAGGTCTTGGACAACCATATTGGAGCCGAGATCTCTGCGGGGACCATCAAGACCCGCCAGGACGCCATGGATTTCCTCACCTGGACGTTCTTGTTCAGACGGGCACACAACAACCCTACTTTCTACGGTATAGAAGACCAGTCCACCAAAGGAGTCGGCCAGTTCCTCACGGGATTGATCGACTCCGTCGTAGAGCACTTGCAAGAGTCCAAGTGTGTCGTAGTCAACCAGAACAACTTGGCTGCCACGCCGTTCTTGGAAATCTCGTCGTACTACTATCTCTCGCACAAGACCATTGGCGGTTTGCTCAAGAACATCTCGAGATCGCCCTCTTTCCGCGACTGTTTGCGGTGGTTGTGTGAGGCGACAGAGTACGACGAGTTGGCCACAAGGCACGGCGAGGAGTTGATCAACCTGGAGATGTCACTGCAGATGCGGTATCCTGCCTCGGACTTGAACTACGAGTTCATCTGGGATCCGCATATCAAACTGTACTTGTTGCTCCAGGCGTACATGGGCAGGATGGACTTGCCCATCGCGGATTACTCCCAGGACACCATTTCGGTGTTGGACCAGAGCTTGCGTATCTTGCAAGCCTATATCGACGCCGCTGCCGAGATGGGTTATCTCTCGGCGGTGCTGATGTTGGTCAAGTTGATGGTGTGTATAAAGCAAGCCGTGTGGTTTGACCACGATCCTGTGACGTCATTACCGGGCTTGACTCCGACTCCGGTAGACGGCTATGATCTTGATGGCGAGCTTGTAGACAGCGCCGCGTTGCCGGCTGTAGATTTGGACCAAGTGGGCCAGATGAACGAGACTCGTTTGGCGAGATTCGCTGCTGAACTCGGAATTCCTAATAACCACCGTAGAGAGTTTCTCAGGATCGCCAGCCATCTTCCTAGTGGAGACTTGGCCGTTTCTCAAAAATCTCCAGCCACTTTGGAAGTGAAGTTGGCTCACCATAATAAGCCACTCAATTCTGAGTTCAAAGTGTTTACACCTCACTATCCAAAGCCACAGAGAGAAACCTGGTTTGTGATTTTGTGTGATCCACACATGGATGAGCTCTTTGTGATGAAGAGAGCATCGCCAAGTCTCTCGAAACGAGGTTCCGGTGTGCTGACGACTTTGGATGTTCCACAGGAGTTGAGAGGTAGAGACTTGACCGTGATGTGTGTGAATGATGGGATACTGGTGGAGTACAAGGAAGTTCACAGCTTCATGCCTTGAGAAGTGTTAAAAGTAATATTAAGTCTGGTGTACATCCAAGCTTATAAGAGTCTATAAAGTACTTAAGCTATGGCAAGTATAGAGAGTGATACGAAGTGCAAGTTATCAAGAATTTAACTGAGACTACAGCTGTATAGAGTGATACTAGTGTTAATTGATAGCTCCATCGAAGCGTATAGAGTGATACCAAGTCTAATTTAGCCAGTATTGAAATGATGGGTCTACAATAGAAGTCTGTAGGGTTGACACTAAATCTTTCTACACTGTTTAAACTGCAACGGGCAAGTGTAGAGAGTGATACCAAGCCTGATTTGCTCATTATTGAAGTGATAGCTCTACAGTAGAAATGTGTAGAGACTGAGTCTACTATATAGCGATACCAAGTCCAGTATTCTTAGTATTGATTTATCACATACAACAAAAGTTTACATAGCAATGTCAAGCCCAGTATCCACAGTCTGAAGTGATAACCCTCACTGAACGTTATAGCATCGTTATTTAATGTACAATCTAATCAAAGAAATCGTCTTGCTCGGTGTCAGCAGCATCTGGAGCATCGATGGCTGTAGATTTGGCCGATTTGGTAGGTTTTGACCCAGAATTTGCCGATTCGGCACCGCTCAAGATGTCGGCATTATTCACAGGTATGCTGCCATCGTCCAACATCTTCTCTATATCCTTTTTGTACGCCTGTCTCTTCTTGTCTGTCTCCAGGACACCCTTCTTCACATTTGCGTCTGTAGTGTCGGCGTCTGCCTCATTCGGATAAAGCGACACATACTTCTCACTCTTCGGGAAGTTCATCACATATGCCAAGTCCACTTCACAGTGCTTGAGGATCTTTCTGGCTTTCTTCACGTCCTTTTTCTGCGTCTCAGGAACAGATTCCAAGTCGTTCAAGGCCTTCAAAGCCTGTTTGTACTTCCTCGTGGCCTTCTTCTTCTCGAAAAACCGCACCATATGGTATTTCTTGGCCATCTCTTTCTCTTTCTGCAGGAAATCCTTCTCTCCAAGCTCTATTTTCAATGCTTTGAGTGCTCTTTCATTATCGATTCTCACATTGGCAGGAATTTTGTCTCGCTTCAACAACCTCTCAATGTCACGTATCTTCTTTTTTATCTTTCCCTTCCCACTATTTAGCACATCTGCAATGCCTCCCTGTGGGGTCGTGTTCTTTCTTCTGGTCCTGTCCATTGGCGGCATCTTGTCGCTGCTAGCTGCTGTCAGATCCCGGATCAAGGTGAAAATTTAGACAAAAAAATTTTCAGGTATTATTTTTTCTGTCCCGATTAGGCATGAGCGATGAGCTTGGCTTTAGTCAATGGAGTTGGGGCGTGGGGGACGAGGAGGGACGAGGAGGGACCTAAAGGGACGTGGGGGGACCTAAATGTGACATGGATGGGGGACTTTGGATGTCATTGAGTGGAGTTTAACATCCTTTGAACGGTTTTGGACGATTTCTCCACCAAACCCCAAAATGGATCATTTACTGATAATGACTGACATGTAGTCTAGTTACATTGTGTCGTGTTCAACTGATATACAACGCACTGTGCTTGGACAGCGCCTATTAAACGTCACTATTATGTAATTGAGTCATCTGCATCTCTGACACAGTTGTGCACATGTTCGCCATGTTTATACGGGCAACACCCTAACACCTGCCAATCTATCCACGGTCTATCAAAACGTTAGTACTAGTCCAATGTATCGTATTTGCATACAACTTACCGGTGCAACATAGGGATGTGAGAGCAATGGCCCGATATATGGTAAAGATCTCAAGAACTGCACAATAACCGCGAAAAAGTCCCCAAATAATGCCAATATTCCCACACTTTCCACGATGAACCCCAAAAAAGATCTCTTGATCAAGATCAAGAAGATCCCAAGCACAAAGAAGAAACTCCCTCTAATCTTTTGCGGTCTAGTGAAAAATACAACTGTTTTCTGTGGTCCTATGATCAATGTGATCCCAGCAATGAACAATATCTGTGAATTTGTTAGTATTTATACCTCTCAAAACTGACAAAACACCACAAAACATACATTACCCAAGGCCAAGAGCCCGGAATCGAAAAAGGTGAAAACACCGAGGAGAAAGCAAAAGCTCCCTTTGCCAATCGTTAGTACGGAGCTTTGAGCAATTGCAATAGCTCATCTAGAAGCGACACCAAACTCACCTGCAAACGTAAAACCAACGCCAAATTCTGTCATATCATTCTCCAGTCAGTATTTCACACATAAAAAACCTCAAATCGTCCCAATCACGTCATCGAATGACTTGTACGTACTCTGCGACTCCGATAACCAGATCATTATCCTACTTTCAAGTTGACTGCTCTCTTTGATGGTGAAAAGTACCGAAGAACAACAGCTCCAAGAACAAAAAACAAACAAACACAAACTTCCATATGCGGAAATTCCCGCATTTGGTCTCGTCCCTCCTAATCCGCGATTGAGGGCAGTGCAATTTTCATCTCCAGGTAGAGGCCGACGATTGGCAGGCGACTCCACACTGACAATGGGCAATTCAGACTACCCAGATAATCCGCCCACATACGAGGAAGCCCTCCTGGATACCCACGGTGGGACCCTGGGATTGACACATCCGCTGGCACCACTACCTCCACGCCCAAGCAGACCAGCATCCAGCGCCCCACAACATCCAAATTCGAGCCAAAACACCAATTCCGGATCCAATGCCGCAGATTTGTACACGGCGAACTTGAAATTGCCCTGGAGATACCCAAAAGACGATTTCTGTAAGAGATGCAGCAATACCGGATATAAGCCTAAACACGGCAAAAGGTGCAAACGCTGCTGGAAGAAATATGCACCATCCGAGTACTATGGCTACCCAAAACCGCAACCAGGACCTTCACCACATCCGAACGTCATCCACTTGTCCGGACAGATGTATGCTCCTATGATGCCATTGCTGGGTGTGGGCTCCCCGCTTGGGCCGATAATGCCCGGAATGTTCGGTCCAATGGCCCCGAGATCTGTGCGCCCTGGAGATCCTTCTTTAGGCGGAAGAGTATGCCCCAATTGTAAGGGCTCTGGAACTGTTCAATTCTTCTTGGACAGAGAGCTCTGTAATTCGTGTAAGGGAGTAGGAAGAGTTTATTGATGTTGTGGTGCTTGTCAATGGGTGCTCAAGAACTAGTTGTACACTTTTGATGGACCAAATCACAGATTTTCAGCAAGTAGACGAATGAGTTCTGGGAGTTCAGTCAAGCACCATCAAGTGGGTTTGGTAAGCTGAGCTGTCAAGTGTAGAATTGGGGGTGCACTGGATCTGAACCCCCCGATCATCTGGTGGAAAATATTACATGGCAGACTTCCTAAATAGGAATTAAGTATGGCTCAGACAAATATGCTTGAGAGGTCTCATCGGGGACTCTAGCCTGAGCTCTCGCCTGAACTCTGGCCTGTCTCTTGGCCTCTATTCTGGCCTGTATTCTGGCCTGGAACAGTCCATGTCAAACCAGATCACTCTCAGTGCCCAAGTCATACTCTACATCCACATTTCTAACATTCTAATTGACATATTAACTTAACTATGAAAAAGGAACAGTTGAATCCCAAAGATTTAAACATAAATCAAACCGAGTAATTATAACGAAACGATGAAGCAAGAATACAGGCATAAGTGGTAAGTAGATGACGAAAAATGTGTTGAAAAATTTCCCCAAGAAATTGAATTGAATGCAAATGTTATGACTTTGAAGTGATCACTTCCTTCCGAGTAATGTCAAAAATTCCTCTCTGGTCTTCTGTTGAGATCTGAAACAACCCAACATACAACTTGTAGATGTGGATGACCCGGTTTTCTGGACACCTCTGCTCACCATACACATGTGGGTGGCCTCAATAACCACGGCAACGCCTCGTGGTTTCAAGATCTCACTCAAAGCCATGGCAATCTGCTTAGTCAATCTCTCCTGTACCTGTAATCTTCTCAGATACATCTCAGCCAATCTCGCCAATTTGGAAAGTCCCAACACTTTCTTGTTAGGGATATAAGCGATGTGGACTTTGCCGAAAAAGGGAACAAGATGGTGCTCACATAACGAATAAATCTCGATATCTTTGACAATAACCATCTCATCGTGGTCTTCTTCAAACACGGCTCTCTTGATCACATCCTTGATGTTATCTTCATACCCCTTTGTGAAGAACAACATCGCACGTGCATATCTCTCGGGAGTCTCCAACAATCCCTCTCTGTCTACGTCTTCTCCCAACTCTGTCAAGATAGTCTTTACCAGTCCCGCGATACGCAATTCTCTGGCCTTTGTCTCCTCTTCAGTGGCCACCAAGCGGTCTCTGGCGCCCTTAGATGGCCACGATAACCCGTCGGAATCTATTGGTGGGTTCAAAGTATAAGGCGACGCTGGCCTGGTGTTCAAAGGTGTCGTCAATTGCCGGTAGTAGGGTTCTTTTAAAGGGCGCGGATGGTGCAGTTTTGTCAAAGGCGAATGCAGGCCGTGGTTGACATTGTTGTGGTTTTGGACCGGATGTAAATTTGCCGCTGAGTGGTTCACCTTGCCGGAATCCAATGACAACTCCGTCAACGAATCCTCTATTTGATCTTCTTCTCTGGACATGATAGCTTGTGTGTTTGGTGATGACTCTCAGGCAAAAAATTTTCGATCTTTTGATTTTGTCAAAAAGATTTTTTCGTTTCGCTCTTTGAGCACGACTGAAAAGGGGGTTAGAGGTGAAAGGGGTTAGAAGTTAATGGGGCTAGAGGTTCAAAGGAGTACCACCAAAAGGGATTCGCATGTTTGCCGGACAGTTTTCTTTTTAGTTGAATTTGACTCTCAATATCAGAGCCCTTAAAGCTGACTCAACTACACAACAAAGATCTGATAAGGTTATTATTATACAGGTTATGATCTTCTCTGTTTCTTGTGCTTCTTCTCTATCGACTTCCCACTGGCTCCAATGGTGATGTTCACCTTTGGCGGGACGTTGAACCCAAACGAACGCGCGACTTTCACCAAGTCCAACTTGTCGATCTGGTACACCGTCTTCAAGTGGTGCGACGAATACAGCTGTAAATATGCTCTATATCCGTCCTTGGCACTCTGGTGGAGCCAGTAGTTCGATTTGATCAACTTCTCCAACTGCGATTGCACATTGGCGATCTTGTTCTTTGGGAACTCGTACTCGTTCAAAGGCACCTTGGCCTGTTTCAAATATCTCAAAAATCCCAATTCAGAAGGTGTCAAAAACATCAAAGACTTACCTTTACCCTTAGAACCTCTTGCGGTTCTTCCGACTCTGTGGATGTAGTCTCTTGGATCATCTGGGGGATCGAACTGCACAATCCAGTCAACAGCCGGGATATCCAAGCCTCTGGCTGCGACATCGGTACAGAGCAATATTCCGGTTTTGGCATTACAGAACTCGAAGAACGTGTTGGTTCTCTTTTGCTGCTTTTGTTTGCCGTGTAAATCAACCACCGGTAAATCGATGTAGTTCAACAACTCACTGTAATATTTGACACAGTTGCATGACGACAAAAAGACAATGATCTTCTTCTTCTTGTTTCTTCTCAAGAACGAAAACAAGTACAAGAATCTCATGTCAGAATCGCACACGACATAACCTTGCTCTAAACCGTCTGCAGTGGAAGTTTCATTTCCTTCGTCGACATTGATGTACAAAGGACCCTTTCTCAACGATATTCTGGCCAAATCCTCAACTTTAGTGGTCTGGGTGGCAGAAAATAACATTGTTTGTCTGTTTTCGTTTGGCAAGATCTTGATAATCTGCTTCATCTCTTCTTCAAACCCAATCTCCAAGATACGGTCCGCCTCGTCAATCACCAATGCTTTCAAGTTCTTGAAGACGAATCCCTTGGTGTTTTGTAAATGATCCAACAACCTACCAGGGGTGGCTATTATCAAGTTGACACCTTTTGCCAACTTTTCGGCTTCTGCTCTTCTGTTGTTACCTCCAATCACGATACCCAAAGTCTGCGTATGGTTTCCCATCAACTCTCTAGCCACACCGAAAATCTGTAAAGCCAATTCTCTCGTTGGTGTGATGACGATAGCACCAGTTCCGTTTCTAGGCTTGAATTTCAACGAGTACAACATCTCAATGGCAGGAATCAAGAAAGCCAAAGTCTTTCCGGATCCGGTTTTGGCTGCACCCAAGACATCTTGTCCGGCTAAAAGAGGTGGAATTGTTCTTGCTTGGACCTGAGTCATTTTGGTGAATCCCATTTCGTTTATGGCTTTCAGTGTAGGTTCAGATAACTTCAAATCGCTGAAATTCTTTACAGATGGAGCTGATACTTCTGTTTCTTCTTTTGGAAGTGGTCTGTTGATATTTCCCTCTGGATCTTCAAAATCTTCTGCTTCTTGATCTTCGTTTACATCTGCATCTTCTTCTTCTTCTTCAGATCCAGACTCTTCTTCAGCAGATTCAGAGTCAGACTGCTCTTCTTCATCTCCCTCTTTCTCAAGTAATTTGGACACTTCATCGTATTCAGCATCCAACTCCTCCACCAAATCGTCAGTTTTTTCTTCTTCCTCTTCTCTAGCTCTCTTAGGAGCTTTTGATTTGATTTCCCTAGCTCTTCTCTTGTCCTTCACCATTCTGTGGATCAATAGCGGTTAGAATTAGTACTACCTAAGTCTTCTTTGTAGTGAAAAAAAATTTTAATGTGAAAAAAAATTTTCTAAATTTCCAGATGCAGTAAATAGGGGCTGCGATGAGCTAGCCGAGAAGATTCTGTATAGGCAGGGTAGAGACATCCAGTCGCTGCCCGCTCTGATGGTGGAAGTCTGTTGAGGGATCTAGATGTAGCTATAAGAATTGGGTCCTTTGTCACGTTTTAGACATGGTTGGGCTTTTTTTATCCAGTCGGGGTATGATATGGCTTGAATATGCCTCGCAATGGCTATCATGAGTCTATATGATCTAAAGTTTGAGATATCGGAGGGCGAAGACAATAGTTCGGTGTCTCTGATGTCGTCGTATACTCCCACTCCCTTTAGAGCAGTAGCGAACCAGATCTTGGTAACAGCCTTTCGAAATCATGCTCTATAAGCCCCAACGTGACCCCCAATTTAGCTAACCTCTAGATCTGGGATCATGTACAATGCTTAGACATTTCAAGATCTTCAAAATATATGACCGTTGCAGATTGCCACAAAACACAGAAGAGGGGATTTTTGGGCCAGAATAAATTTCGTGGAACCCATACCTTTTAATGCATCAAATCGTACAAGAAATCGCGGAAAAAATGCGATAATTTGTCCGGCCGTATTTCTCTTTCGAGATCCGTCGATAAATCTTTGATTGTACAGTATTTTCAGTTCACCCCACGGGTGACGCTCAGTGTCTCGGTCTTAGCCCGACGACACTGTGACTCTGTGTCACTTACTTGTGCCGGGCGACATATTTTGTCTCTTACATTCCCAATTTGGACAGTTGGATACAAAATTCTGTTCAATTTGGACTCCGAGAATACCCCGGTGAATCGCATGGTTCCGGTGTCACTATCCGGTCATCTGACGATTTTTATTACTAGATACAGTGGGGTGGCTAGAATTGCTATACTTCCTCCAGTTAATTTGTATAGCTTGTCCATGTAGTGTTTCAACATTTGAGCCTAAACATATTGCGGGTGTTAACTGCAGTATTATCCGGATATTCACACTATGAATGTTTCATTTTATGTTACAACAAGAGTGCTTTGTGGTTTAAAACTTTACCGCCTCGGTGAATACCCCACGCTTTAACCCGGAGAGCAAAAGTTCTTCAAATGCAAAAGAGTAAGAAACTCCGGTCACAACAAATCTGATCAGTTATAAATTCCAACAAGCATGAGCAATCTTCATTATATATTTTTGTTCAGTGTGTGATGTCAGATCTACCCAAAAATGGCTTGAAATTGGCAAAAAAGAATGTAACTGTAACAATTCATCACACTAGGGCTTAGCATCAGGAGGATGATGATGTCTGTACAAGTCATTACTCCCCTCTCCTTTGGATCTCAAAATGCACCAGCATAGAAAAAGGACCTCAAAGCCTCTTTCAATTGATATGAATCGAACCACATAGATTATTGCCCCATAATATGACTCCTGTGGAGTGACATAAAATTTTCCATGGAGGCGACAAGTTCATGCGTCATCAAAATTCGAGCAAACGCAGCATAGGCTGAAATACAACAATTAGATATAGAACAATAATTTCTTGATGTATGTAGTGCCTTGCTTACCGAGACGGACGAATAATCACTACATCTGATTGATAATCACAAGATCATTTACTGTATTGCTGCGAATAGTTCCTCCGTCACTGAATAGTTACTCCGCCCTATTTTCAGTTACTCCTCCATAAACCTAATATAGCGTTTTTATTCACCGAAATCCTTATTCTGGTCATGTTTATTTGGAAAAACAAGCAATTGTGTTTTTTTAACTAGTTTTTCCTTAACTATTACTCAAGACAAGAAACTGCATTGTTATTATCCGCAAATAATACCCCACATTTTTTTCTCTCCTGCGACACTCTCGTGCTTTATTTTCCTCTGTGACACTGGAAATATTAATTGTCGTAGCCCTTTGGTATTAAAAGAAATTATCACAAAAGCACCCCAGAATTTATGCTGTATGTCAGTGTCACTCACGTCAGAATTGAATGATGCTGGTGAACAGTTTGATCGGGTTTCTGTTGCGTTTTTCCCCGGAACCGTTTGTTCATATAAAAAGACATGAAATCTCCCCAAAATTTCGAGCATTTAATATCCAGTTACATATCAATTAGAAAAATGTCTAGTACAGACTCAATAAATTTCCCAAAAGAAGATGACCACAAAGTGGTGGCTGCTATCAAGAAGCCAGTTACACAGTCTGGTGAAGATAGGATCAAGGAATTCTTACCAGACTATGGTGCACTCTCCTACTTGAAGAAACCTTTCATGTTGAAGTTGAACGCTTTGATGTTTGTCGTTTCTTTATCCTCCACAAATACAGGTTACGATGGTTCCTTGTTAAACTCGTTCCAAACATTCCCGGACTGGGTTTCATATATGGGTGATCCTGACAGTGCCATCTTGGGTACTTTGACTAACGGTGTCGTCTTTGGTGTCTTTTTGTCTTTCTTCTGTGCTTCTACATTATCAGAGATGTTTGGAAGAAGAAACACTATCGCCATCGGTAATATTATTATGATTATCGGTATCATTATCCAAAGCGCTGCACAGAACTTTGCCATGTTTTTGGTCTCAAGAATCATCTTGGGTTTCGGAAACGGTATTGCCGTTGTTCCATCGCCAACTTTGGTTTCGGAATTGACCTATCCAACCCATAGACAAGTTGTCACAACTTTTTACAACAGTTGTTGGTACTTAGGTGCGATTGTCAGTGCTTGGGTCTGTTACGGTACCAGAAACATGACCAATGAATGGTGCTGGAGAGTTCCATCTATTGTTCAAGCTGCTCTGCCAGTTATTCAAACGTTATTCATCTATTTTGTCCCAGAATCCCCAAGATGGTTGATCTCAAAGGGCAAATACGATGATGCTAGAAGAATTTTGTTGAAGCATCATGCCGACAACGATGAAGTTCGTGGTGGTGCTTTGGTCGACTTTGAGATGGCCGAAATCCAAAGTGCTATTGAATTGGAGAAGATTGCCGCTAAATCCTCATACACCGACTTCGCAAAGACTCCAGCCAACAGAAGAAGATTCTTGATCTTATTTATGATCGGTACCATGATGCAATTGTCCGGTAACGGTTTGGTTTCCTACTATTTGAACAAAGTTTTGAACTCTATCGGTATCACTTCCACTGACGAAAAATTGATCGTTAACGGTGGTTTGATGATTTACAACTTCGGTGTTTCCATCGGTATTGCCTTCTGTGTCAACTTGTTCAAGAGAAGAACAATGTTTATCTCTTCCTGTGTTATGATGTTGGTATTCTATGTCATCTGGACAATTTTGTCTGCTATCAACCAACAAAGAAACTTTGAACAGAAGTCGTTGGGCCAAGGTGTCTTGCTGATGATTTTCTTGTACTACTTTGCCTACAATTTCGGTTTGAACGGTTTGCCATACTTGTATTTGACAGAGATCTTGCCATTTTCCATCAGAACAAAAGGTATCAACCTGTGTTTACTTGTCCAACAGATCTGGCAGATTTACAACGGTTTTGTCAATTCGGTTGCCATGGATGCCATTGAATGGAAATACTACATTGTCTACTGTTGTATAATTGCAGTTGAAACTGTTATTGTCTACTTTACTTTTGTCGAGACCTCTGGAAGGACCTTGGAAGAAGTTGCCGAAGTTTTCGGAGAAGACCCAGCACATTTATCAAAAGACTTTGAGCCAAGTATTAAAGGTGACCAAGAGCATGTTGAAGATGCTCAAGTCTAATTTGTTGCACTCTGTAATATATGAATTCTCCAGTGCATCTCACAATAATTTTTATAATTTATAATATCATGATTTAAAGAACTTACGAATGAATTGCCTTTCCCCGGATTGAGACAACTGCATGTAGAGTAAGAGAATTAAAGGCAGGACAGCTGACCGGGTGAAAAAATTTTCCTGCCTCTTTACGTGCCCCAGTTTCGTGTTTGTTGTGATTTTTTGTGCCGGATGTGTACACAATTTCCGATACAGGTTTCCTTAAAACAAGCATTTTTAACGTTATATGGTTGATCAGATTTATCAAAACCAGCACTTGTAGTCTTGTCTGAGATGACAGTGACCGATAGAGAACATCTACGATTCACATGACATTGTTTAGTTCAAATTAGTAGGTCTGATGACAAGTGAAAAAGTCATCTGCACTTCTCCTCCACCACTCAAGACAAAAAACAAAGCCTTTCAATACGTGACTGATACGAACTAAAGAGTTATTAGAATATTCTATGCGGTTTTGTTACTGTTCTCCCCATTTCCAGTATACTATAAATATGGATATACGGATGGCTGTTAACAGTGTGCCCAAATATGGAAAAAAAGGCAACAGCCGGAAAAAAAAAAGAAACAAATTTCTGTTTTGCCCCTCTGATCTCACTCCGCACTTTATCTTTTGTTCCGGCCTTACTTTGTGAAACATTCCGGTGACTAGCTAAAGGTAGATAGTATTACAGAAAAAGTTTTTTTGAGACACACAGTGACCGGGCAAAGCTGCTGAGGTGGAACCACTTGATTAAGAGCTTTGGTGGGGTTTGGTTCTGTCCGTGTTTATGCACACTTCTTTTGTTTGTAGAAACTGAATCTGAATAAGTCCACCAGCATCTATTACCACCATAATATGAACGACTGATATAAGCTCAGCATGGGTGATATGAAATCCAAGGCAGAAGTTAACTATCGGCCAAACATGCCCAGTCGGCATATAGCAGAAACAAGCAAACATTTGTCCTGCAACAAAAAAAATTCATGGATAAATATGTACGATCGCTGGAAAAACTCCTTAGCTGCGAGGAAAAGAAATTTTTCATCAAATTGGGGGGGCTCCACATTCATTTTCCCCATAATTTTGCATACACACAGGTTAAACAAAGTGGGGGGCAAGTGTACACAAAGGTTGCAGCTCCATGCGTTGCATGCAATCTCTTCATCGTTGTCGGGGAAGTTCGTTCAATTTGTTTTAGCGATATAAATAGTCTGGCAAATACCCTCTTTGTAGCTATAAGTATTTCCATCTCAGCAGTTTTAGACAAACAACACAATGTCTTTCAGTCCTGATACCATCGAAGTGCAAGAAGAAGTCAAAGGCAACAGCGTGAAGCCGTTAGCCGAGACTCAACCTGGTGAAGACAGAATCAAAGAATTCTTGCCAGACTATGGAAGTCACTCCTACTTGAAAAAGCCGTTCATGTTGAAATTGAACGCTTTAATGTTCATCGTTTCCTTGTCATCTACCAACTACGGTTATGACGGATCCTTGTTGAACTCGTTCCAAACATTCCCTGATTGGGTTTCATACATGGGAAACCCAGATAGTGCCATCTTGGGTACTTTGACTAACGGTGTCGTCTTTGGTGTCTTTTTGTCTTTCTTCTGTGCTTCCATCATCTCTGACAAGTTGGGAAGAAGAAATGCCATTGCCTTGGGTAACATCATCATGCTTATCGGTATCGTCATCCAAAGTGCTGCACAGAATTTTGCCATGTTCTTGATTGCAAGATTGATTTTGGGTTTCGGAAACGGTATCGCTGTTGTCCCATCTCCAGCGTTGGTCTCGGAATTGACTTACCCAACCCACAGACAAGTCGTTACTACTTTCTACAACAGTTGTTGGTACTTGGGTGCCATTATCAGTGCTTGGGTTTCTTACGGTACTAGAAACATGTCCAACCAATGGTGTTGGAGAATCCCATCCATTGTCCAAGGTGCCATGCCTTTGGTCCAGACTTTGTTTATCTACTTTGTGCCAGAATCCCCAAGATGGTTGATTTCAAAGGGTAGATATGACGATGCTAGAAAGATCTTGTTGACTCACCATGCTGATAACGATGAAGTTCTTGGTGGTGCTTTGGTTGACTTTGAGATGGCCGAAATCCAAAGTGCCATTGAATTAGAAAAGATTGCCGCTAAATCCTCATACACCGACTTCGCAAAGACTCCAGCAAACAGAAGAAGATTCTTGATCTTATTTATGATCGGTACCATGATGCAATTGTCCGGTAACGGTTTGGTTTCCTACTATTTGAACAAGGTCTTAAACTCCATTGGTATCACCTCCACTGATCAAAAATTGATTGTTAATGGTGGTTTGATGATTTACAACTTCGGTGTTTCCATCGGTATTGCCTTCTGTGTCAACTTGTTCAAGAGAAGAACAATGTTCTTGACCTCATGTATTATGATGTTGGTATTCTACGTCATCTGGACTGTTTTGTCGGCCATCAACCAACAGAGAAACTTTGAACAGAAGTCGTTGGGCCAAGGTGTCTTGCTGATGATTTTCTTGTACTACTTTGCCTACAATTTCGGTTTGAACGGTTTGCCATACTTGTATTTGACAGAGATCTTGCCATTTGCAATCAGAACCAAGGGTATCAATTTATGTATGTTGGTTCAACAGGTATGGCAGATCTACAATGGTTTTGTCAATTCGGTTGCCATGGATGCCATTGAATGGAAATACTACATTGTCTACTGTTGTATTATTGCAGTGGAGACAATTATCGTCTACTTCACTTTTGTCGAGACTTCTGGAAGGACCTTGGAAGAAGTTGCCGAAGTTTTCGGAGAAGATCCAGCACAGTTGTCAAAAGATTTCGAGCCAAGTATTAAAGGTGACGAGGAATATGTCGAACTGGTTTAGATATCTGACAGCACCTGTTTTCGGTCTTCGTGACTATTTATGATTTTGTTGATTTTGGTTTACTGAGATTATGCTGTCTGTACATTGTTATAATGTATTTATAGAATATAAGGAATATATTTGGTATAATTATTACTTAGGTCTTGCGGATTGTAAAATTAAGCGATTGTGAACTATAGCACGAGCTGAGCCAACCCCAGCCAGTGGCTGTATGCATCATCTGGACACCATAAGTGCCAGGCACCATAATTAGGTACATTAGGCATTGGTAAAGAGGTCCAGAACTGCAATTGAGGCTCATGCAATTAGACTTTAGGGGCGTGTGGATCGTTGCTTTGACTTTATCAGTGTGATGGGATGTTATACATAGGATAACTGCTGAACAACACGGAAAAGAACATTTAAATTCCCATTACAGTAATCTCTACACCAGATGCTTCTACCGCAACTGCACCCGATCTCGGACTTCAAACCCCACTATAAAAAGCCACTTTATCATACTAAAATAGTCAACCCCATTCCAAACACCTCCACAATAATCCTTGCAGACCTCAAGTGCCCACAAAGTCCCACAAAGCCCACCTCATTGGCACCCCAACTGACCCCAAGGCACCTCCCCCTTCGCATCACGTGACCGTTCTAGAACGATCTTTTTTCTTCTCTCGCTCGCTCGATGCGTGTGCGCTTAACCAAAATATTAATTATGATGTCATTGACGTAATTAACAGAAAAACCAGCACTAATTTTATTCGTCAATTTCGGAGTCAATTGGCCGAATTATGACGATGACCATAGGCAACCAACGATACGAGTTGCAGACAATGTAGCAGATCCATGTTCGATGTCCCATTACGTATTATCCCTTTCATGTACCAGTCTCACGATATATATATAGCACATCTCCGACCAAATCTCATCTACCTTGTTCTAGATAAACATAAACACCAGTTTATATATAGAAAATCTCCAGAAGATCTGGAACCTTTAAGGAGAAGAGGGAAAAAATATTTTTCTTCTATTAAAAATATTAAAAGCTGTCAGGATATTGCGATCCATAAATTGATCAAAAAGAGATTCAAGAGCATTAGAAAGCACTTAAAAGCACATCAACAACTATGTCTGCACAGTTGATGAGCCATCGTTCTCAAGAAAACTCTCCCAACAATACAAAGAGCCCCTTTGATAATGGGAATAACTATTTTGGCACTGCATCTGGAGTGCAATCTACTAACGGCAGTGGCGCGGTGGCTATCAGCAATTCGGGCCATTCATTGTCGCGCAAGAGCTCCGGACGTGCTGTGCCTTCATTCATAATCACAGACACTTCCAACCGCAAACACCCAGAGGCCAAAGATGCCAAGAAGGATCATACAGTTCCAAGAGAGTGTGCGGATTTACCAACGCCTCCCAGGGTCACTTCCCCGACTTTTTTCAACATGAAGAAGCACTTGGTGCACAACTACCAGTTGCCAGATGAAGTGGGGCTGTTTGAATGTACAGACTTGGATGCTCATTTCTTGACAAATGCCAACACCGTGGTGATCGACGTCAGACCTTACACTTCTTACCTCCATGCCAGGCTCTTCAACTCGCTAAACGTGTGTGTGCCAACGACTTTGCTCAAGCGCAAGACTTTCACCATGAAGAACATCATTGGATCCATGCAGAAAAGCCAGCAGGATTACGTCAACCAGAAAATCGCCTCACACGACTCGTTGACGTTTGTCTTGTACGACGACGCATCCACACCCAGCAGTTGTTCGTTCCATTTGTACCAGACGTGTCTCAAGATATTGGACTTTGTGCACCAGGACCATTCTGCGCCGCTCGACTGGTCTGTGAACATCCTTTCACGCGGAATCTCCGGCGTAAACTCGCCAAATGAGGGCATTTTGGACTGTTCGCACGATCCGGTGTTGTCTCCGCTCTCGCCGACATTTCCTGACAATCTCTCGTTACACATTTCTCCATCATCAATGAAAACGGACTCGTCGATGTCTTCACAGACCTCAGCTATCCCCTCGCTGTCGTTGTGTGGCTTTTCGTTGCCAAGTGCCAACGATTTCAGCTCGAGTTTTGCCGCCTCGATCAAGAAAAACAGACCAAATGTAGAATCACAGTTCCACTCAGACCGGGATATAGTGAACCAGCCTGCAGACAACAAGTTGAACCTGGGTTCTGTACCAAAATGGTTGGCTCCATTTTTAGAACCTCAATCTGGTTTCAAAGTCGTGAATGATAGATTCAACAAGATCGAAGACATTGAGTGTGTGAGATTGGAAAATGTGCTGAAATTGAATATCCCTGGTGCCGATTTCAACGATTCCCATTGCCATTCCACCGAGGGAGACTGTTCGCCAAGTGCTCCGTGTCCCGGATGCGATCAGATCAGTTATATGTTACCGGAGGGGATCGAGTATGGCAGCAAGAACAGATACTCAAACATCTGGCCATATGAGCACTCCAGAGTCAAGGTTTTAAACTCACCATTGCTGTGCAACACTCTGAAACAGCTTCCAGAATCAGGTGATTATTTCAATGCCAACTACGTCACAGTTCCTAGAATCTCCAAAAATAGATATATAGCCACACAGGCACCGTTGCCATCTACATTGAACGACTTTTGGCGTGCTGTTTGGTACAACAAGGTCGAGGTCATCATTTGTTTGACAAGTTTGTCGGAGAACGGGTTGAAGAAATCTGACAACTACTGGCAGGATTCTGTCTACGAAAGTGGCATCGAAGTCAAGTTGGTGAAGGAAGAAACTGTTAAGGATTCAAATACCACAGTCCGCACTTTGAAAGTGACAAAAAAGTCTGGAGTTTCCAGAATTATCGAGTCGAAATTGGTGAAACAGATCGAGTACAAAGATTGGCCAGATTTCGGTGTTCCTCCTTCACCAAAATCGCTCGTAAATTTGATCGGTTTGAAGAACTCCTCCGTAAAAGACGAGTCTGCACCAATTGTAGTCCACTGCTCCGCTGGATGCGGTAGAACTGGCACTTTTATCACCATCGATGTGTTGCTCCAGATGTACTGGAAGACTCTAGTACAGCAATCCACTTGTTCTTCATCTGTAGGCACTCCTCTCGGACGCCTGGGGTCTATTGGTTCCCCATTTGGCCAATTAAACAGACAATTGTTGTCTAAGAACAAACTCGATGGAGTGTCTGAAAAGTTGGCTACGAAGAAATTTAGATTCTGGGGCGACGACGATTTAGTGTACAAGACTGTCAACATTTTGAGAAGACAACGTTTATCAATGGTACAAACACTCAGCCAGTATATTTTGTGCTACGAAACTCTCTTGATGGTGTTGAACGAGTCTTGTACCGACCATCCATGATACCACGATTATTTATTAAACAAACCACATTCATTGCTCATAAGCACATTCATCCACCGATATCATTATCTCATATCACTACATTATCCATTCACTCATTCATTTCAATACAAAAGTTTACATAATCACAATTTGCATTTCACACAGCATGATTTTTATTATCCAGACTACCGGTTTCATACAAAAGCTAAATACAATACAAATACTATCAACAGCTGTAGAACTAATCGTTTGCCATGATCAATTTCAACTGGTCGAATGTGGCAGTATCTAAACATGAATTCATGATGTTGTCAAAAGTTGATGGGTCCATCGTTTGGAATTGTAAGAGCCAGTCTTTGAGTACTTTCTTTGTCCTCACATTATGAACAGGATCCATTTGCTCGTACATCTGAGTGACTCTCTTGAACTCCCCTGTCCCAGTAATCGTCTCATCAAATGAGTAATTGTACTCATCGTATAGGTAGCCTATTTGGTACATTTCGCAGTCTCCATTCTGGTTTTCGTTCAATTCCTCGAGAAACTGGGTGATTGACACCACAAAATGTGTGAATTGTTCAAGATAGAATACAGAATCCCTCAGTCGTGGGAGAATGAGTTGAAATGTAGATATTAACCCGAGAAATGATACTTTCTTGTCCCTCGCAGACGCATTCGTGCTGATTCTCGAGATCCAGAGTTGCAAAAAGCTATTGAAATTCTCCTGAGATCCACACATCGAGATCGTCAATGACGGGTACCGTGCTGATTCTCGAGATCCAGAGTTGCAAAAAGCTATTGAAATTCTCCTGAGATCCACACATCGAGATCGTCAATGACGGGTACCGTGCTGCTATTCTAGCAATAATCTGGATAACCCTATTGGACTCCGATACAGAGCATTTACTTTCATCTACAGAGTACTGTAACAGTTTTTCAAAAAAATTCGACTCCACCAAGGCACTCCATTGCCGTTCATCATCGCTCTTGATGGCCAAGATCTCCATGGTAGATATAAAGATCAAAAGAATGTCATCGCGGAAGGATCCAAGATACGACGCACAAGTCTCAAAGTACTGTAGATGGCCCAAGACCAAATGCGGCTGGACCAAAGCGTAACCTCTGATGATTCTCATCAAGGTGGCCAAGATCTCTGTCGAGTTCATGATCCCTTGCAAGAGCAACGGGAACAATTCAGCCAATACAGAAGGTAATTCCGTAGAGGGAAACTGTACGATTAAAGCGTTCCAGAGATCGAATCCGTCCTCTGCTAGCAACTTGAAGTACTCTGAATTCTCATCACAGCACACAGACAACAACGGGACCGTCATGGAGTGACTCTTTGGCGAGCCGTCTTTCAAAGCATTCACCAATGTCGTGAGTAGCCGGATCAACGTCTGCTTGAGCACGATATCTGTAGAGTCGTTTGAAGCATCCCACAGCCCTGGAACCATGCCCAACAAGTCCATTAAAGTCTGTTGCGGCACCATGGACGACGTTTCCATGATCACCGACGACAACAATTCAATGACAAACGACTGCATCTCGGAAGATTCCACTCTGGACAACAACTGGAGCGACGCGGCCAAAAATTCGTTCAAAAACGGCTTGAAACTCTCCTTTGTGAACACATAAGAGTCGATCAACTTCTTCAACACCTGGCACGTGGTCAATTTGACCACGATATCGTTGGCGGTGTCGTTAGATTGCAAGAACTCTACAAAGAGCTTGTAACTAGCGTTTAAGCCCTCGTCAAAGTTGTTGAACGAGATTCTGTTGCCTATTATCAACAAAACTCGACGTTTCAAGATCTTATTTTCGATCGGGTCGTTTTTCAAGGCTTCAGGGAGGAAAGTTTGCAAGAAAAGCCGTTCCCTTTCTGAGCTCTGTTGATCGGGCGGAGTCTCGCTGAACTGGTACAGCGCTAACAAGGCATCTTTGGCCAATATATCTTTTGCAGAGACCAAATTTTGTGAGATTTGCTCAAACACAAGTCTGGCAGCGATATTCGGGTAAGTATAGGTCAAATCCTGGCAGAAATTCTCACAACAAGGTCTCAACTGGTACTCCCAGCTCAAGGCATTCTGCTCGTTGACCCATTCCTCCGGCTCTACTGTCCAGGATTCCAAGTCCACGGGTCTCAATTTCAAGTACCATTTTAGTAATAGCATCACCAATTCCGTGATATTACCCTCATTAAAGATCTTGAGCTGTGCGATGTTTACTGCGGTTTCCATCTCACCTTTGTCACCTGGTTTCTTCAATTGCAGTGGCCCTTCGCTGGACCGCACAAATTTCAACAACTCTTTCAAGATTTTGAACATCTGCACGGCAAACAGCTGCCAGAAATCGTCTTCCTCGCTGTTGTAGATCAGATCCAGCTTGTCTTTCAAGATCTGCAAATGTGTGAGCAAGATCTCCTCGCTTGCGGGCACCAATACAAACGCCACAGGGCTCTTGTAGGTGAAGTTTAGGTAGATTTTGTTGTAACATTTGAGGTATTTTGACAAAATTTCGAGCGGAGTTTGGTCGTAAACCACTATCAACGTCTTGAGATGCTGCACAGTGATCTGGAAGAACTCCTTGACGGTTTCGTTCCTGTGTGGGTACTCATAACCGGCCAAGACGACTCTCCGCAACGTTTTCAAGCACAAATACCCCACTTGCATCGATGTGAGATCCAATTCACCAGAAGTCCACGTCTCAAAACAGCTCTTGTACAACTTCACAAGCACGGGAGTCAAGCCGGGCAATTTCACAAGCAAACTGGGCCCGATCCGGCCGATCTTGACGGACAGAAGCATCTTTACCACCTGGTTCAAGATCAACAACAAGTTGTTCAACCGCACGATGCTCAGTTCCTGGAAGCTCTTGGTCAATAAGCGCTCGAAATCTTCAAACAACGTCGGCCATTCCACTGGGAAATCGAATCGGCTCATCCGCAGGATCGAATGTGCATTCTGGATCGTCAATTGGTTGTTCTGCTCGTCTATCAAGTCGAAGATCCGCCTCCGGATCTCGGTTTTCTCCGCCTTTTCGATGCTGTTCCGCCGGGAGTCTCGCCAGTACTTGTCCAACCCATTTTTGAAGCAGATCACTGCGAGCCAACGGGTCTGTAAGGGCACTGCGATATCCAAGTACACCGATTGGAGCAAGTAATGGTATCCCGGCTGGGTCTCCCATTGCCGCAATTGTGCCTCAGCTTGTGCCTGTTCATGCCTGTTTTCAATTGCCCCGGATTCGGACAACACCGCCACCAAATTTGGGACACTGAGCTCCATCGATGCCATGATTGGGGCTAGAGATGCGGTAGCTAAAATTTTTTTAGTGTGTGGTGGTGCAGCGTGGTGTAGCGATGTATTTTTCCCTGGCGCAGCGTGGTGTAGTGATGTATTTGTCGCTGGTTCAATGATGTGGTGCAGCGATGTTCCTTGTATCCTGGTCCTGGTGCTGCTCCTTCTGTCCTAGTCAAGTGCAATGGTGCAGCAATGTTGTCTTGAGCCATAGTCAGATGTTTAGCTACTAGTTTCTCGAGTATAGTTAGTCAAGTGGTGTAGTGATGTATAAATTTTGTACTGTACAAACTGCCTCGTGCAGGATCGACCAATGCACTGGATATACTAAAAATTGCCCAGGTCTATAGGCAATTGGACGGTGATTCTAGGCCATCTATATAAAGGTGGTGTAGTGGTGTAATTAGGCTGGTGCAGCGATGCGAATAAATCCGTATCGATGTATACGTTGCCATTGGGGGCTATTCATACCAATGGCATGGTTAACGCCAAGTGGCTACACCTGGTGGCGCATTACCATCTATGTGCCTCATCACCTGCCGCCCAATCACGGTCTACAATCCCCAACTCCTTTTTCACCTGCTTCACCTTCTCCGGATCACCCATATTCTTGCCCAAATTATCACTAATCTTCACGGCAGGGTTCCCATTCACATTCTTCAACTTGATGACGATGTTCAAAGGCTCAGATTTGCCGAATGGAGCCAAGGAGGATTTGAAATCGTTGGTGAAAAACGTTCCAACCCCAAAAGTGGCCTTCAAACCAACCTCATCGGCCTTGAGCTTGTACTTGATACACTTTTCCACGTTCAAAGAGTCACTAAAGCACACAATTTTGGAGAATCTTGCAAGTTTTAAAGTGTTGTGGTAGTGATTGGCGATTTTCTCTGCGTAAACCAAAGGATCTCCGGAATCCTGCCTCACTCCCACATAACTGTCTGAAAATGGCGGGACAAAGTCCTTCAAAAAAGTGTCAGTCCCAAAGGTATCTGTCAAGGCCAAACCGGAGTTTTCAAACCCAAAAGTCGACGTCCAGTACTCCATTGCTCGTCTGTTTGCATCTTTATAGTCGTCGTAAAGAGCCGCAATCCCCATCATCCACTCGTGCGCCACAGTTCCAATAGGCTTGACTCCGTACTTCCGGGCAAAAAACACGTTCGAAGTGCCCAAGATGAACGACTTCTTGTCCGGGTTCTCTTGCACATATTCCATAATACCCTGCATCACGAAGTCCTGTGTCTGGAAGGATCTTCTCCTCCTGGATCCGAATTCGCTGAAAACACATCCGTTCTCTGCCAATTGCTGCAGTTTCGACTTGGCCAACTCCACTTGTCCCTCATAGTTCCAATCGGTCTCTGTGAACTTGAAATACGCCTCGGAGATCAAAGAGAGCAACGGAATCTCGTACAAGATGGTATTTATCCACAACCCGGACATCTCGATTTGGAAATCGTCCGAGGATTCAATGTAGTGTATATCCAGGTCCGGGTTTAACTGAAATCCCCGGATGAATTCGAGATACAGCTGGGGTAAATACGGTACTTCTTTTTGCAAGTACTCAATGTCATCTTGAGAGAACTTGAGCAGCCCAAGCAGCGAAATTTGCTGTTTTAACCACTTGATCGAGTCCAGATTCAATTGCTTCTGAGGGGTCCGGTTCGTGTACCGGTAAGTGACACTAGCGGTGGGGAAATTGGTGAACACAGCAGCGTGCATCGTGATCTTGTAGAGATCCGTGTCCAAGAAAGAAGTAATCACTGGATCCATCGTGGTGTAGTGATGTGCCAGTGTAGTGGTGTAGTGAGGTTTCTGTGAAGTGTAATGGGGTTGGAATTGAAGAGAATAAACTGATTCAAGTGCAAGCCTGGCAGTTTAATACTGGCGTTTGATGAGTCAGGGCTTATCTATTAGTGTTGATAATTTCCGTGCTCCTAGGAGTCAGATTTCCCAAAGCGGTAATTACTGTTTTTGAATTAGTTTTTCTTAGAGCTGCCGAAACAGGAAATGTACATAGATTGGGGGTTATACATCACAACACGTTCATGATCCTGTCGAACAACGACTCGAGCTGCACACCTTCGGTGTGTTCAAGGATGTGGTCAAACGAGTGCAGGTTCAATGAGCGTCCGTGCACGGTCTGGCCCTCGTCGGCAACGTCTACATCCATCAAAGTGCCATTAGTGCTTGAACCATTAGCCCCCCGAGTCACACCCTCGTAGACCCCGTTGAGCAACATGTTCAACTGGTAAGCATAACTAGCATTCTCGTCGATGCTGCTCAATTCCTCTTGCACTGTCGATGACACTAACCCGATCCGGGAGTCCAAATCTACAAATACAAACGAGTTCAATCCGGGCGCAAACACGATCGACGATATATACTGGCTGTGATCCCCAATAAAGACCGGTCTCAAGGTCTGCGGCTTGAAGATAAAGATCTTGGCATGCACATCGGTTTTGTTGGAATAGTTCACCACCAAGGCGATCAAATTTTTGCCCAAATTGACGGCAATCAAATGCCGGCCATTTGTCGGTGTCTGCAACCTGCCACACAACTCGTTATTTTTGGCGTTCAACAAGTCATAACTGATGATCCTATTCTTAGCCAACGCCACGACGTTGTTGTCAACGAGATGCACGGCACGTACACGTGATCCTAAGAGCGACGGAAGATGGAACTCCTCCACTTCTCTGAACGTGTTGCAGTCGAGCAAGTTCATGGAGTTTTCGTACCCAATCACAATGATCGACGCATCTTCGGACCAACTCAACGACACAGAGTTTGTCTCAAAGTTCCCGTTCCCTACAAACGATTTTTTCAAGATCCAAGCGGTCTGTTGCAATTTTTCACCGCTTGCGGCCCCGGCAAACTCCTTTGGAGCCCGGGGTCTCCAGAGCCTGATTCCACCTTTAGTGTCAGCTGTTAAGAACAGCAAACCGTCGTGGTATATTTTAGGAGCCGGTTTGATCGAGACAATCGGGGTCTTAACTCCATGCGGGTCGATGATCTTGGTGGACAACTCCCAATAGCTCTGTTTGGGATCTTTCTGCGATTCCACGTATTTCCAGAACTTCAAAGAGTAATGCACGTCTTTTGTGGACAACAAGTTGTCCAACTGCGGTGTAGGAACCGAGTCAAATGTGCACATCCACTTCCCGTCTTGCGAGAACTCCAAAATCTCGATCTTGGGGTCCAAAATCTGCTGTTCAGACTTCACTTTTCCGGTTTGCGATGTTGCAACAGCAGTCTGGACAAACAACTGTTCGTCTTTCTTGATGTCGTAGACTTGAATTGACGAGCCCTTTGGAAGATACAAGTGGTTCGTCAATGGGTTTACAGCCACTGGACATGTCAAGTCCAGTTTCAACTCATTTAGAGTGTTGCCCAATTTTTTTTTCAACCTGTTCAAGTTGGTTCCGGTGTTGAAATCCGGTCTCACGTCGTCCACGGTCAACCTCGACACCAAATCAGACGCACTCAACACCAAGAACTCGATGTCGTTGGCGTCGTTCAAGTTCAAAGTCACGCAGTACAATTCTGGCGTATTGATGTCCACCAGCACATGCTCTATAGCCCCATTCAATCTCGGCAAAAACTGCTGTCTGTCGGTGTCTAGCTGCCAAAAAACCAACACCTTCTCGACACCTCCACTGAGCAAATACGTGTCATCGTGGTTGAACTCCAACGATTTCACCTGGTCGATATGCCATTTCAACAATCTCTGCGGCTTGTCGAGGTTGTTTCCGTAGATGAGTTGCACGATTCCACTGGCCGTTCCCAAAGCTATTGTCTCAGCGTCGTTGGAAACTGCAAGCGAGGTGATCTTGGACTTGAACACAAAGGGAATTGTCTGGGTCCTGTGGATGTTGTCGTCTTTGAACTGGACAGACACTATTTCACTGTTGTTGGTCAAAAACACGGCATTACTCTTGTTGGAAGACGTCTTGTACATGACGATGTTTTTCACCGTCAACAAGTTCTCCGACTGCTCTGCTGTCGTGTGGCACACGTGCACCACACGTGGCGACAACGTGGATGTGGAATACTTGCCACAAATCGCCAAAGCCCTGCCATTTTCGGCATCGAATGAGATTATACGCAACAAAGAAGTCTCTTCAAAGGCTGCCAACACCGATTGGCTCACCACGTTCTGCAGCAATTTCTCCTTCCAGTTCACCACTATGACTTTACCCGTTTTGTCAAAGATGTAGAGCAAATTTGGGCGATTTTCCAAGATGAGAGACTCGATAACAGTGGTTTCAGACAAGTCTATAGGTATCGTTCTGACACATTGTCTCGTTGCAAGGTAGTATACTTTGATCTGGTGCCTGAACAAGGCGATGAAATGCAAGCCGTCCAAACTGAGTCTCTGCCCGAGCGGTAAGAGCCTGCCTCCGGCGTGTAAGGAGACCGTCCAGTCGTACTGTGGATGTTGTGGTATGGTCATCGCGATGTGATGTGCTTGGGGGTGTGATTTCGGTGTTCCGGGTCGTATTTTCCGCTGGGTTTGGGGTGATATGGGAATTCTGGGCTATTGATTCGGTTCTGTGCTTTCTTGACCCACTTTCCTGCTCTTATGACTCCCAGATGTGCCGTTCAATCCACCTCTTCGCTCTGCAAACTGTCTAGATTCAGGAGAAAAAAAAATTGTATGTGAAAAATTTTACCCAGCCATGGAAAAAAAATGTGAAAAATTGCAAAAATGCAAATGGAGACATCAAGAGCGTAAGTCAATCAGCAGCTGGTAAAGGACAAAGCAGGATGATCATTCCAGTACGTTGTTTCTCGTGTGGGAAAGTTGTCGGTGACAAATGGGAACTGTATTTGAACTTGTTGAAAGAGGACAAGACGGAAGGAGATGCCTTGGACGAGTTGAAGTTGAAGAGGTACTGTTGCCGTAGAATGGTGTTGACGCATGTGGATTTGATCGAGAAGTTCTTGAGATACAATCCGTTGGAGAAGAAGGATGCGTATTAGATGGTTGTATAATATTGTTGGCAGGCCACGGCTGGCCAGGGCTAGGGTTTGATTAGAGGGCCTCTGTGGATATGGCAAGGACCAGCGGATTTGTGATGAGCAGATTTGTGATGAGCAAATTTTGATATGAATTTGTTAATGCGTTGTACAGAATGTGAATGTTTTGTAAGGGACGTCACTTGTGAATATATCTACACATATGAAGAATTTGTAGTCAGTAGGTGGTGATTTGTAGAATCGATATATCACTTTACGGATGTGAAGTACAAAGGTGAGGGGAGTGGGACTTTTATGGCATAGTTGAGCAATAGAGGAATGGGTGGCTATAAGAGACCATGTGGGCATGGTGGGTGTGAAACCAATTTATTACTGATTGTGCCATATTAATAATACTAGAAAGAGTTCTAAGACTAATAAGAAGAATAAGATTAATAAAATGATAACACTGATAACACTATTGAGAATGATAGTTATCAAACAACTAACAGATAGTGCTTTAAGTCTGAATTGTGTTAGATCAGCTGAAGATCCGGATCTGCAATGTGAGCCTTATTCATTGAACCGTTTCTGGAAACTAATCATCCGAATTAAAACTGGCCATAGTAAAATGTAATAGTAAAATGTCACAGTAAAATACCACCATACTTAATACCACAAGATTTTACACTACATACTATAGTGAAAAATTTCATACCAAATCCCGTACTAAAATTATATTCGATACCTTACTAAACAATAACCACCTCTAAACACCCAACTAGCGATACCACTCTGATCAGTAACACCCACAATACTTGACCTTTACAGAGAGAATCCCAACCCAAATGACCCAATAATGTAAACCTGTAGCTCCTATAACCTGCTCGGGCACCTGAGCAACCCAATTATAATTGACTTATAAATGATCTGTACACTGCATTTTGGCGATGAGCTTCAAATAGTGGCTAGAATATGGCCCTGTGCCAGCCCTGGGACTATTATCCCAACAATAGCCCTGAAATGGTCCCCAATAAACTTCCCTGCACACTCTGCTCATTCTAAACATCGTTACACCAGCCTCAACGCTCCAACGCTGCCCAGCACTCCCAGCCCAGCCAAGCCAAGCCAAGACAGAGCACCAAAAAGAACAAACAAGAAAAAATCAATACAAAAAAGCTCCAGAAAAATAAAAAAATCTTAGCTTCTCATTTCATACTAACCCACTACAACATCCACCAAACACTGGCCCTTGCCAACGCACATCTTGGATCAGTCTTAGCGTTCAAGTAACTCGCATATACAGCGCTTAACAAATAATGGCTTGGACACAACTAGCAGTGAGTAAAAACCCAATTCAAGCACGCTATCAACATCCCCCCTTAATCCCTTACTAACAATCCAGGCAACGTCTGTGAACGTGGCATACGCCATAGTGGGGCTCTTTGCGATCATGTTCTCATTGGTCAGTTCTCCCATCAAAGAGCGCTTATACATCGGCGAGGCCTCGGTGGCGACAATAGCCGGTGTCATCTTTGGACCCTTTTGTTTGAAATGGTTTATCCCTACCACTTGGGGGTCGGAAACCATCACTCTACAGATCTCCAGAGTGGTGTTGTGTATCCAGATCTTTGCCGTGGCCGTGGAATTGCCGAAAAAATACATGAAAAAGCACTGGCTCAGTGTTTTCATGTTGTTGGTGCCCGTGATGACCATCGGATGGTTGGTGATTGGATTATTCACCTGGATCATTTTCAAGCCTTTGAACTTCAGCCAGAGTCTCTTGATCTCCGGATGTGTCACGCTGACTGATCCCGTTTTGGCAGCAGCGGTTGTCGGTAAGGGCAAGTTCGCCCTGAGGGTCCCGGGCCATTTGCGGAACTTGTTGAGTGCCGAGAGTGGCTGCAACGACGGATTGGCCTTCCCGTTCATCTTCTTGCTGATGAACCTCATCTTGCATGCTGGCAATGCAAAGGAGATCGTCAAGGACTGGATCTGCATTACCATCTTGTACGAGTGTATATTTGGGTGCCTGTTGGGTGCCATTATCGGCTGGTTGGCACGGAGAGCTATAGTGTTGGCGGAACGGTACGGAACAATCGACAGGGAATCGTTCTTGGCGTTTTATGTCATGTTATCCTTCGCCTGTGCCGGTTTGGGCGCGGTTTTGGGTGTAGATGAGTTGTTGGTGGCATTCGCCGCGGGTCTGGCGTTTTCGTGGAACGGTCAGTATCTGACAAAGACCGAAGATGCCATGGTCTCCACAGCGATCGATTTGTTGTTGAATCTTTCGTATTTTGTTTACTTAGGAGCCGTTCTCCCGTGGAATTTTTACCACCAGCCGAGCCTTGGGCTTCCTTTCTGGAAGTACTTGTTGTTGGCATTAGTGACGATTTTTTTGAGAAGAATCCCGCTGGTTTTGGCCATCTGGAAGTTGACTCCAGACTTGAATACTTGGAGAGAAGCGTTATTTGCAGGCCATTTCGGTCCTATAGGCGTTGGAGCCATTTATGCCGTTATTTTGGCCAGATCCGAAATCGAAGAACACTCTACTGGCGCAGTCACCAGCTTACACACGTTGCCAGAGGAAGGAATCGAGAATTACCACTTGATTTTGTACTTGTGGCCCGTAGTGACGTTCTTGGTAGTGGCGTCTATCGTAATCCATGGTTCCTCCGTAGCGGTGATTGTCTTTGGACACAGGTTGAGAACGATGTCGATTTCGATGACTTTTACGCAGACACAGGGAAATCAGAACTCGCAGTCCTGGATGTCCCGTCTTCCACGGATTGACACCACTGGAAGGTCGTTCTCGTTACACAGATCCGAGAGCAAGCTGCCTCCCTTGAGCCAGACAAACACCTTTGAGACAAGTGGGGTTCCGGCACGTCCAGCAGGTGGGGCTAGACGCAGAAAATTTAAGAAACGGAAGGGCCTGGAGAGACGCATGCCAAAAGCCGAGAACTTGGACTTGAATAGAGTGCATAGAGAGCGTCCCAATGCCGATTTGCATGCCCTGTTGGACAAAGACGAAGTGGAAGTGGAGAAAGAGACTGATACTTCTCCATCCAGCTCCGAGTATCTGAAAGAGAAGATCTTGGACGTGGAAGAAAAGGGTTCTCAAGATGCGACCAGAATACCGACCGCTGGCTACCAAGAAGGCGACAAGATCATCGTAGACGACCAGGACGGTGAGGTGATGTCTGTGATTAAAGTGAAACCTGAACGTTTGCCCGGTCTGGACGAGGGTCATTCTGGATCGATGAGACAGCGGGCTTCTACTGCCTCGACTTCAGCCACGGGCGTCGACATCGATTCCATCAAGAGTTCGGGATCCAGTCCGGCTTCCGGAAGACGGCATCACCTCTCGCCGATCAAAAAACTCGAATCGAATATCGCCAGAAGACATCTGTCTTCTGATGCTACTAAATACATCGCCTACAGAGTTCGTGATGAGATTATTATCGAGAACAACGAAGGTGAGATTTTGAAACGGTACAGAATTCACAGCCACGACAAACCATCGGGCCAGGCTCCTACAACGCCTACGTTGAGACAAAGAGCTCTTTCTCTCGTAGGAATCAAGCCTCAGCAGAAGTCGCACGAAGAAATTCTGGAAGAAGGTGGACCTTCAGCTCCTGTATTGATCCCTGAAACTGAAGGTTTGACACATGAAGAGAACGCTTTGTTGAGGGCCAACGACGAGAAGATCCAGCGGAAATTGCTGAATTTGATCAGCGAGACTCCGTCGGCGAAACCGAAGAAAATCGCAGCTCTCTCCGTGGATGAGACCAAACCAGGCGGGAAAGTGGATGTGATTGGCACGAGTTCGGCTGTGAACTCCCCTGAACCGTTCGATTTCGGAAGGCCAGCTGAAGAAGACGTGTCTGAAGAAGCTACAGAGACAGAATATGGATCTGAAGATGAGACAGATGAAGATACTGAGGAAGATACCAATGGCGAGACAGAAATCGAGAGAACGAGGAGATTGGATGCTCTTGGAATGGGAAATACCGAGAGAAACGAAGAAGACGAAGAAGAGGAAATTTTGCCTGGGACTTCCACGAACAATAAAGGGGGTGGGATGAAGTTGAAGTGGCATTCGGATGTTTGACGCAAGGTACCTTTTATAGACAAATGCATATATTTATACACCGATTTGTAGAATTTGTGAGTGTTAGTCATGAAAGATAATATATAGCTGAGTTTTGCCTAGGTACTGGCAAAGGCTCTGATATGATTTGGCATGTGGTGGATTGTCCAATTCTGTATGATTGTGAGCACCTACAGACCCCAACAGCTATTCTGGTCGATTTACCTGGCCATTTTCATTTTAAACATCAGATTGAAAGAATTGAAAATTATGGATCCCAATAAAAAAGCTCATCAAAAAAATCAATAAAAAGTTACAAACAAAAATAAATCAAAAAAATCAAAATTAAATAAATCAAACGATCTAACATCACAACGTTTGACAGCAGCACGCCATCAAATTAAAAACCCTTTTCGGAATTTTGTGATACCACTAATCCAGGCAATCGATACCAGCCTCAAAGGCTAACGATTCAAACGATATATTGATACAGATTCGGACGTGGCTGCTACCAGTTACACACATCGCAATATGATGAGGCTCGAAATCAAAACACTTGCCACCAGGGCGTCTCCATTTACACAATTACACAGATCCTTTCATCGTCTCCATTTGCTCAACCACAATTACGCGGCAAATCTACGCGCCTCAAGCACGCCATTATCGATATTACGTCATCATCACAGGCATCATTTGGTGCCACAGGGGCAAACAGTGAGAGGAATCTCGTTTTTCGGTGTCGGAAAGGTCGCTGCAAAGCTCGTGCGGGTCCCAGCGGCTGTCGGCGGCGGACTTGCCGCTGCAGGGTCATATGTAGCGTACAAAGTGGAGCAGGCGTCGTCGGCAGCACAGGACAGGTTCGATCAGGCGAAAGATTTTGCAGGAGATATTGTGGATGGCGTGAACAGTTTTATCTCCGGGTTTCAACTAGGTGGGGGTGAATCCGGGAGCACAAGTTCAGGATCTGGAGGGCCCGGAGATAGCAATGGCGGAGTTGCGGCTGCAGTGGGCACGGCAATTGGACTCGCTGCTGAAGAGGAAGAAGAAGAAGAACTCGTAGAAGAAGAAGACGATGATGATGACCAGGATGACACCACAAATGACGAAATGTTGAATCTCACAAGACAGATGATCGAAATCAGAAACATCTTGGAAAGAGTAGACACCTCCAACGGTATTAAGTTACCCTCCATTGTGGTGATTGGTTCCCAATCTTCTGGTAAATCCTCCGTTTTGGAGTCCGTAGTGGGAAGGGAATTTCTTCCGAAAGGTTCTAACATGGTCACAAGACGTCCGATCGAGTTGACGTTGGTTAATTCGCCCGAATTGGCGTCGGAAATCGCCGAGTTCCCGGCTTTGAATCTCCATAACTTGACAGATTTCTCCAGTGTTCAGAAATTGTTGTACGACTTGAACATGCAAGTCCCAGCTCATGAATGTGTCAGTAATAATCCGATCCAGTTGACCATCCGGTCTCCTAGAGTGCCGAACTTGTCCTTGGTGGACTTGCCAGGGTACATCCAGGTGGAAGCCGCAGACCAGCCGGCTGAGTTAAAACGTAAAATAAAGCTGTTGTGTGACAAATATCTCGAGACTCCCAACATCATATTGGCCATAAGTGCAGCAGATGTCGATTTGGCCAATTCTGCAGCCTTGAGAGCCGCTAGAGCGTCGGATCCAAGAGGTGAAAGGACTATCGGTGTCATCACCAAGATGGATCTAGTCGATCTGGAAACGGGTCGTGGAATCTTGACCAACAAGAAGTACCCATTGAAGATGGGTTACGTGGGTGTCGTCACCAAGACTCCTCAAGGTTCGTTGTTCAGTAAGAAAACAGGATTCCAGGCGTATGTAGCTCAGCAGAATTACGAAAGACAATTCTTCAAACAAAACAAAGAAGAATTTACAGGAACTGGGGTCACAACGAGACTTTTGAAAAAAAAACTTATGAGAGTTTTGGAAAAATCAATGGGGAACTCCTTGAGACCGACTTACAGTCTGGTGCAACAGGAGTTGGAAGAGACTTCCTACAAATTTAAAGTGGAATTCAACGACAGACGTCTTACTCCGGAGACTTATTTAGCAGGTTCCGTCGACACGATCAAAGTTGCAGTAAAAGAATTCTCTGAGCTGTTTGGAAGACAGGAGTTGCGTAGTTTGTTGAAACAGGATTTAGACCAACGTGTATTGGATTTGTTGGCTGAGAGGTATTGGAACAAGCCAGATCATGCCTCTTTGGAACCTGATCTAAAAGAATTGCTGTCCAGTAGTCCTAATGATTTGTACTGGGTCAGAAAATTGGATTTGGCCACTTCTAGTCTCACAAAATCCGGAATCGGCCGTGTCTCTACGTCTTTGATCACCCGTGCGTTGTTATCAGAGGTGGATAACATCATTGACAACACTCAGTTGAGAACTCATCCAATGGCTAGAGCAGCTATCAAGGAATCTGCCCAGTCTGTCTTGAACAGTAGATTTTTCAGCACTGCAGACCAGGTGGAAAACTGTATAAAACCGTATAAGTATGAGATCGAGTTGGAAGACAGAGAATGGGCTCTTTCGAGGGAATCTTCAATAAGTTTGTTGAAAGAGGAGTTAAAACAATGTGAGTTTGCTTACAGTGATTTGAAGAAACAGATCGGTGGTAGAAAGCTCTCACAATTGACTTCGTACTTGGAAGAAAAGAACCAGGAAGAGAACCTCAATTTCAGTGCTCCGTTGATCCAGCGTGGTAAAGAGCTGTTGTTTTTGAAAGATCGGGCAGAATTGTTGAAATTCCGACTCCAGGCATTGAAGTCGTCGCTGTGTAAATCCAAGGAGAATAAGTACAAATGTCCCGAGATTTTCCTCATTTCTCTGTCCGAGAAACTCACGCAAACGGCAGTACTATTCTTGAACGTGGAATTGTTGTCTGATTTCTACTACAACTTTCCTAGAGAGTTGGACTTACGGATCAGCAGTTTGTCCGCTGAGCAGGTGGAAGCGTTTGCAAAGGAGGATCCGAAGGTGAAAAAACATGTCGAGTTGCAACTGCGGAAGGAATTGTTGGAGTTGGCGTTGGGCAAGATCGAGGATGTTTTGCTGTTGCAGAAACACCAGCTGCCATTTGATGCCCTGCGGAAATGGTGATGTATATATAATGCCTAATATCATGAACATGTGCAAAAATGTAGAGTTTTCAGTGTTCTGTCACTCACAGCCATAACCTCTCACTCAAGTCTATTTCTCATTGGCGGAGTTTGCGGTGTTTGGTCACTTCGCCGTTCTTGTTTCTACTGTCCTCATAAAGGAAAATCACCCCCAAAATGATGCGGCCAGCTTTTCCTGTTTTGGCATAGCCATTTTATCTAATAAAAAAAACACTCAATCTTTTTAGACCATTCTTTACTCGATAACAGTGGCACCAGGACACCAGAACCGGCGCCAGTGATCAACAGACACACGCAATTGACCGCAAGATGTTCCGCACAGTTCTGGCCTATTTGGCAGCTCTGAGAGACACGCTTTATCCAGGAAAGCCCCCATTTTTGCCGGAAGAGTACCCCGATCTACAAGGCAAAGTTGCCTTGATCACTGGGGCATCTAATGGCGTTGGCCTCGAGGCCACGAAGTTATTGGTTTCCAAGAATTGCCATGTGATAATGGGCGTGAGAAACACTGAAAAGGCCGATTCGATTGTGCATGAATTGGTCAAAGAGAAGCCTGATGCCAAAATAGATGTAGTGAGATTTGATCTTTCCGATTTGGGATCAATCGATGCCGGGGTTGTAGATTTACAGACCAAAACTGACCACTTAAACATCATCATCCACAATGCCGGAGTCATGGATACACCATTAGACGCCAAGAGCAAACAGGGATATGAGTTGCAACTTGCTACAAACGTGATAGGTCCATATCTCTTGCAGAAGAAATTGGACAGTTTCTTTATCCAGTGTAAATCTGACTACAAGAGGATTGTATGGTTATCTTCATCTGGTCATCTCGGTTCTCCTCTGAAAGGAGGTATCAATTTTGAAGATATCAACCACAGCGCTGTACCGGGGCCCTGGCATCTGGCCTATGGACAGTCCAAGACTGCAAACGTTTATCTTGCCCATATCTGGTCAGAAAAGCATATTGACGAAGTAAAAAAGCAAAATATCGTTTCAGTAGCGTGCCATCCTGGAGTTCTTGCCACTCCGCTTTTGGGGGACCGTTCGTACTTGAAATGGGTATGGTATCCACCTATCTATGGTGCTTACACGGAGCTCTTCTGTGCCTTGTATCCTTCTTTGACGTATTGGGATAACGGTAAGTACTACCGTCCCTGGGGGCGTGAAGGCACGCTCAGACCGGACATCCTGGATGGGAGAACAAACGGCACTGCTGAGAAGTTGTGGGACTGGTTGGACAAAGAGACGCTGTCTTACTAGGGTTTCTCATATGCTTGGGTAAGGTAACGAGTAACAGACAATGATATGTATGAGTCTTATGTGATACTCAGAAATGACGGAAACTGATAATACGACTATGGAATATTTAGGAGATGACCTATATTGATAATACGACTATGGAATACTTGAGAAGTGAAGGAAATTGATAATATGACTATGGAGGACTAGAGAATTGAAGGATATTGATAATACTACTATGGAAGACTTAAGAAACTGGAAAACAGAGATCACTAATACAACTATGGAATACTGAGAGTATCCTATCCAGTTTCTGACTAACCCCCAAAATCTCAAAATCCCTACCAGTTGCCTGGCTGACCCCTGGCGCACCCCAGCACACCACTTCGCCCCTTCTAACCCCTCAAAATCTCCGCCCATCTCCGCCCCTCTCCGCCCTTCCCTGCCTTTCTCTGGCAGCCGGCCCACCCAAACTGGGGCTGTCTGTGACAAACGAAAAACAATTTATTGGTCAATTTTGAGATGAGGTGCAGAGGCAACTAACAGACAACCACTGCCCACAATGCCCGCAGACCAGTCTATAGAAGCCTTGAACCTGCTAGTTCCAGAACCGTTAGTGGTGGACAACATTGGCCGGAGAAATTCCGATATTGAGCACTTGAACGATCTCAAACAGCACAAATTCCCATCTTTGATACCCGCGCTCTTGAAGATGCAGAAGTATTCATCAGTCACCTTCACGGTTTTTGCCTTTTTACACGGTTCAGCGGTCGTCGTTTCGCCGCTAGTATCTGTGGATATTGCCAATGAAGTCTTGACCATGACAAGGACGATCTACCAGGCCCCGGGGTTGGAATCTTTGATGGTGTGGGGCAGTTTAGCAGCGCACATCTTGAGTGGGGTGCTGCTAAGGGCCATAAGGGCGTACAGAAAGCGCCAGATTGGGCTCAGAACCAGTTCAAAGAAACCGGAATACGTAGATGACTCGAATGGCCGCGAATTGGCTCCGGAGTACGGGCTAGGCGGGGTGACTTCCATATTGGGACTCGGGGCAAAGAAATCTTTAGTGTCCCGGAAGCTCGGGTTGTCTCCGTTGAGTTTCAGTGGCTACGTCTTGATAGCGTTTTTAGGAGGGCATATCTACAGTGAGAGAATCGTGCCTTTACTCGTGGATGGAGATTCGTCATTCATCGACTTGTCGTTCATTGCACATGTCTTGAACAGTGACAAGAGAGTCCTCCTGTCTATTTCTCTTGCTACATTGGTGTTGTTATCGTCATATCATATCATTAGTGGCTGGATGAGGTACCTCCATATCCGGGGCAAGAAGAGCCGCAAAGCCGCATATGCCCTGATCACGGGACTCACGCTTGCAGCTGTCGTGGGTTTGAAAAACATTTCCAAATTGGGGTCTTCGATGGGGTTTGTCGGGGCTAAATTCGACTCGTATATAAGATATTGAGCCTCGACATCACCAAGTTCTACTCGTATATAAACTGGCCTTCGGTCACGAACTGATCATGCCGTGCCCGCGCTAGGTATGGGCACTCGAATACGCCAAAATCCACTTTGTATTTATCAACAAACACTTGCACGCCGTAGTCCACTCCTCACTTGTGACTTTGCTCTGCAATTTTACACTCAAATCGCCAATCTTGTCGTCTTTGATCTTGTAAGGAAGATCTATGCTGTCGTCAACACGGTGTAGATGCAACTCCATCTGTCTCAAGATATCGAGAACCGCACACATGGCACCGTCAAATTTATAGTGGTTTACGAGTCTCTGCAACGACGATTCTCCGGATGAGTAACACTCCAACAGCACAACTTTCGCTACTCCATTCGGGTCCTTGACGTGTCTTTCAATCTTTGAATACGAGCCCAAGGGCTTCAAAGTGTAGTTGGCCACGTCCACGTTCAACTTGTTCACCAACGTGGCCAATAATAGCACTACTTGACCCAAAGCGGCATTGATCTCATGCCAAGACACTCTGCATGAATCTAAACTACCCAATCTCAAGCCTGATATCGTCCCAAATTGCCCATCGTGAGATATCTTGAACACATCGTTGAGCACATTCGACTTCTTCAACTTGTCCAATTGCAATACGTTGACCTCATGCTGTGCTTCAATTGCACCTTTCTCATTTTGGAGTTCATCCAATTCCAATTCGATCTGGTTCTTCAATGCCCATGTCTTTGTCTCTTCTTTTGCCAAATTCTCGCTCTCCAATTCCAAGTTCTTCAACTCCGACGCCAAATACTCTTGTTCTTTCTGTAATGACTCGTATTCAGCATTCAACTTTGCTTCATGTGCCTTCAATTCATCAATTTCTTTGATGTGTTGCTTCGACTTTTCAGGGTCCTGGCCCGGCTGGTTCTCCAATCTCTTGTAGAACTGCAAATATATCTGTTTCTCTCGCACAGAATTGTCCAATTTTGCCTTCATCTGGGTTATCAACAAATCCGCACAGAATGAGCACACGGGATAGTCGATATCATTATCCACTTCCGAGTTCAAGATGTCATTAATCCGGTCTAATGCATTCACATTGTTAGATATGGCTGTCAATCTCGCCGATGCCGATGTCCCGTTGGAGTTCTCGTTATCCTCGTTGGGTAGTAACACATATGAATCAGTGGCGTCGAAATTCAACATCGGATCTGTCTTGTTGGCCCTTACTTTGCCTAAAAGTGATAACCGCTCATGGGGGATTAGTGGGTCATCTCCTACCAAGAGCGCGCTATTATCTAGTCCCAAGTTCCTGGATTGGGTAAGGAGATTCGATTGGGCAATACTTAGCTCTTCTAGTGACTCATGGATGATCAAGGGCAATTTGCAGTGCTGGCATCGGTACCTTTCCAGAGCCATTGTGATATGGTTTGTAGTTTGATAATTTGTAAATATTTTTTTTATCATTTATCGGGTTTTTACATCGTTACACCACTGTGAAAGGGGGTTAGAGGCCGGTGAAATCCATTTTTATGCAAAAAGTAATTGGTTCATTTGGAGTGAAATCGGCTGGAGTGAGTACAATCAGTGAACCACTATATGCGTGACTACAGTGGAATGTTCTCATATTGACACAGAGCTTGTCTATGCTCACTATATACAGTCTAAAGTACATTTACATCAATGCTTGACACAATTCTGGCACTGGCCGACCTGGCCACTCTACACACGCTCCTCCCAGTGAAAGTTGGGATACTCATCCTGAGTATCGGTATCCGGGTCGATGAGCTCAATCTCTTCATGGCTCGTCGGCCCAGCAGATTTGTAAAATTCATCTGCAAACACTTCCACAGGTTCAGCTGTGCCCTCCGGTACTGGGAAAAGCCTCGAAACCACCGGCTTCTTCTCAGGCACGTCCTTCAACTGAGCTACTCCTTTCTGTGGGATCTCAGATTTCTCCAACAACTTCCCTTTCAGGTCATACCTCGTTTTGGACATGTAGATGTAGGACACCATGGCCTCTCTAACACATACTTGCACTCCCTTCGGGACCCATACTTCGTACATCTTGTTCTTTCCAACCAGCAATTTACTGCTCGTGGGAGAGATGGTGACAAATCCAACACCCCCAATTACCAAATCGACACTACCGAAGAAAGGCGGAATCACATAATGTTCCATCTCTGAATAAGCCTCTTGCTTCAATGTATATATGGTCTGCAAAGCGTTTTCACGTTCGTCTCTGAATCTCTTGATCGCCTTGCGGAGATCCGAAAACACATGTCTACCACCTTGCATCGCAATCCGGTACCGGACCACTGACCCGGCAGGAGGCCGCAAGAAGAAAAACCCTCCAACAGTCATGACTCTCTCACCGTTGTATTTCCCAACGTTATTGATCCTTGTCTGAATAAATTTGTTCTTCTTCACAGCCATTGGGTTGAGAAATATCGGTTTTTCGTTCAACATCTTCAAATCCTGGGCACTCAAGTTTTGGTGGATCGTCGAGTTACTGTCCATGAACCCCGGGATATCGATTATTCTGGTCCCGGTCGTAGTCAACGGATACACAATCTTGTCTCTTGTAAAAGAGGGCAAATGGCTGACTCCAGGGCCAAAATTACCCCCTTTGGACAACTTAATGTTATCAGAGTACAACAACGATTTTATCAAGCTACTTTTGCCCGTGTTGACTTCACCGAGAAAGTATACATCGCCGCGGGGAAGTTTGTTCAAGAGCTTCTTTGATCCCCACATGAGTTTGGCAGATACCACATGCACTTTTTGTGGGTCGGCACCGTAGATCTTCCTGAGCACCAGACCGAAATACTTTGAGGCAAGCTTGTCCACCTGATTGACTCTGTCGTAGAAATGGTCGATCTTGTTAATGACGAAATGGACCTTGCGGGCATCGAAACGCTTGAAAACCTCGGAATCTATCCCCAATGGGAAGTCCCGAGCGGATAATACGTACACTACACTGGCTTGAGACGGAATAGTCGCAACTAAATGCGATACTGACACTGTTTCATGCTGTGCGGTATCATAGACGTTGAAATGCAACAGTTGGTGGCACCGGAGACAGTTGACTCTCTTTTTCAACTCCCCAAGGTCTATCTCCGACAGAAACTTTTTAGGCCTGGCCTCATGGCCATACTGGTGGCTAAACGGCACAAATCCCTTCGGTATCTCGAAATTGTCATTCAGTTCATCGTTGAGCAATTCTTGCTTGATATCGTCAGATAATGACTCCCATACGGCATTGTACTTCATGTCGGATTCCCTTCTTGGTATCCCATCTTGATGTTCCTCCATCTTCATATAGTACCCGGGCTTCGAAGGGTCCGTTTTTTGTAGTTCAACGCCGCAAGAATGGCATTGGGATTTGCCCAAGATGTTCAACTTCCCTTTAGAGTGATCAGAAAGGTCCGCAAAGGACTTTGGGTGCACTTTGACCAATTTCTCATCGGGCCCTGGTCTCTTTGAAAAGTGTCTCCAACTCATTCTAGAACTCCTCACAATGACTCCAGGCATCATTTTGGTTGCCCGGATCGTGTTTATCACCATTTGGTGACAACTTCTGCTTGGCAACATCCTCAAACACTCTGATCTCGTCAATAACTCACCCTTTACTGTTATCTACACTCCTCACATCTCACCTTCAGTAAATTTTTCACTTTTTTTCTTCTGCGATGCCTCGAGATTTCGCGATGAGATTTTTAGTATAATGCTACATTTTTCAGATTGGGGATGTACAAATGATATGATCACGTTAACGGTCTATTTCATTATCTACTCTTCATCAGATTCCTCTTTCTCTGAAACCTCACTATCATCTTCGGCCACATCCAAATCACTGTCGTCATTTTTCAGGCTATCTTTCAGTTTTTGTCTCTCTTCTTCGTCCTCTAAGAGCGAGTCTTTCAACAACTTGGCCTTTTCAGCTTGCACTTCTCTTTGAATTGTGAGGTATTTGCCCAACGGTGTGGATTTCCATTCGTAGTCATTGAGGAATTTGTTGACCTCGACTCTGTTGTTTGGTCCAAATTCCACGTTGCTTCTCTTTTCAATGATAAATTTAGCGTTACTGTTCAATTTTTCGCTCAAATTGGACAACTGCTTGTTGAATTTGGCATTTCTAGACTTCTTCAGGTAGCGCTTCAACAAAATTACTGGAGGGGTCACTAACTCCGGATATGAGATGCTTTTACTGTAGATTCCAAAGAATTCTCCAACCAACTCGATAAACTGTTCACACAACCCATCCTGGTAGATCTTTGTGTTCAAATAAGCGGCATTGACCTTGATATTGTGCTCGAAATCTACAGCCTGTAAAGGCTGCGAAGACTTGTTGGCCGGTTTTGGGTGCTTGGTGAATGCTGTAGAGTTGAGAATCTCGGAGAGTAATGGGAAAATCGGGATGAAGACGTCGGTGTTTTGCGATAATCTGATCAAAGACCTGATCAAGTAGAATCTCAAAGGGTAAAATTGCAGCGATGGTAACAATCTGATGGTTCCGATGGTGACTTGGACCAATGGGTAGATCAAATCACGCAATGGAGCTTCATTTTTGTTCTTGACAGTGACAGAGACGTTACAATACTTTGACAAAACTCTTGACCAGAAGTCCAAAGAATGACAAAACTGCCAGTTGTAGATGATCTTGTAACTGTCCTTTGTTGGATTATTCGTGGAATTTCTCAAATGAATGGCCAACTGTCTTATGAATTCGAAACCGATCTGGTATGAAGCACCTTGATCAATTCCAAACAACTCAGCAGCAGAGTTCTTTTGAAAGTTGATGCTGGAATCAGTGTGTACGTTTGTGGCTCTTGAATGTTTGACAAAAGTGGAGTAGGTTAATTTCAAAACGGTTTCCAAAACGGCTTTTGGGAATTCTCTGGCAGCATTGTTCAAAAATGCAAATGCAGCAATCTGTGTCTGTACCTCTTTTGTAGAACTCCAGAGCACAATTACCTTTTCCAACATCTTCTTGATCAACTTCCTCTGGGAAAGATAGTATGGCAAGATCTCTTGGATAGAAGTCAATACCAAGGCAGCTGTTTCTGTGTTTGTGATGTCGTTCAATAAATGCAATAATGAACCGGAATGTGCCTTCAAGATCGAGCTTATACTGCTGGCTTTCTTCATCAGCTGCTTGGACGAAGGTATACTCCTCACATCGTTCTTGTTCTTCAGATATGGAACCAAAGTCTGGACTGCCTTTGGTAATTGCTTCAAGGCAAGAAACATCAATTCTCCGAAGGCCTTTTCACTGGTGACAGAGTACTTGTAGTCTTCTTCTGAGTCGATATTTACAGCAGCTTTGAATGCCATGACGACATTTTTCATCGCCTTGAGATCAGGTTTCTTGGAACTCAACTGCTCGCTCCATGTCTTGACCAATTTCAAGGTGACTTCTGTCTTGACAAGTTCTGGCTCGTCATACTCTTGATCGACACCAGCGGGTGCCTCCAGATCAGACTCTGAGTCACTCATAACGTCTAAGGGATTTTCAGGTTTGAAGTCCAATAACAGCTTGTCATTCTGTTGCAAATATTTATAAAACTCAGGATCTTGGTCTTTCAATTTTGTCATATCCTGTTCAAATTCTTCTTCAGATGAAGATTCATCAGAATCTTGTTCGATTTCCAGCGGCTTTTCGGTTTTTTTGGTCCCGTTCTTCTTCAGCAGTTTTGCGTCAACTGGAACTTCGAATCCGCCGGCGAAAAAGTCTTCAACAGTCATGTCATCGAACAATTCTCCCTTCTTTTTGGTATCCTCTTCTGGCACAGGTGCACTAGAAGTCTTCTTCTTTGACTTCAACTTGTTGTGCTTTTGGACCTCCTTACGGTGGTCCAAGGTGTGCTTGAGATGCTTCGATTGGAACTTCTTGGTGGCTTTGGAAACTTTACCCATCGTGTTGCTGATACCTGTTGATCTCTTGATGCCTTTACATACAAGTTCTGATTTTCTGAGAAAAAAAAATTTGTAAAAAAAAAAATTTTCTACGATGAGGTCGTGCCTGGGATATCAATGTTGTATCTCTGTATCCCTGTATCCCTGTCTCCCTTTTCCCGATGCCACATCTTCAGCCCAGATTTGAGTAGGTGGGCCACAACTATAGAGGAAGATTCTACATGCTACAGATGACATGAGGTTCATTTGGGGCTCAGTTGGGAAACTGTGGATCCACCACTATTACATTAGCTTAGATAGTAATACTATTAACTACTTAGATAACCTTTTCCCATTTGAAAACCGACTCGCTAGGATTGATTATCTCCCTTTCGTTGGCGGTGAATACGAGACCTTTTCCAGAACCTTGTGCTCTGATGACATCCAAATAGAAGGTGAAATCCAGTGGCTTGAAACCGGCATCCAAGCGGGCATACGCATCTTTGACAGCATCATCGACTTCTCTGGACTTTCTCGTCAACTTGACATTGTGGTTCTTCTCGAACAAAGAAACAGCCTGTTCAGGAGTGACTTCTTCCGAAAAGACTCTGACGTCATTTGGCAATTTAGAGATATCGGTAGATGCCACAGCAGCAATGGTCTTACCGATATCGTTCAAGGTAGTGGTTGCAAATTTCAGATTTGGGTCCCCGATGAACGTGACAGTGTTGGTGGCAGGATCATGACCGAGGTGTGGAATTGCCTCATAGAACAACGAACCTGGAGCGGCAAAACCTCCAGTAGAAATGGCAACCGTCTTGATACCCAATGCTCTGGCAGCTTTGGCATGCTCAGCTTTCGTCTTCAAAAATGGAATTGAGAACTCAACCTCGTTGATGTAAACACCAAATTCAGATGGAATATACAACTTGGCACCGCCTTTAATAGCTGCATTCAAGATTTTTGTCAAATCAATGTTGACTGGACCAATGTTTACGAAAACATCGATGCCTTCTAAAGCTTTCTCCAAAGATGCAGTGTCGTCAACATTGGCCTCTCTGTACACGATTTTATCGGTGTTTTGTTTCTTTGAGGCATCTCTGGTGATGGCAATCAGTGGGAAACTGAACTTGTCAGCGAATTCAGGTGAACTCAATGCCTCAATGGTTGGTTTACCCAAGAATCCATTGGTTCCGAAAATAGCGATAACTGGTTTAGTCATGTTTAGTTTTACTAGTGTTTTGAAGTGTGGTAATATGCTTTGATGTGTTGTAATGTGTTGTGGTTGTTTGAAGGACCAGAAATGAAGCAAACCGTCGCTTTTATATGCTCAAGTTCACAAACACCACAGTTATTTCAACTGTGATTATTAATTTAGTGTAAACAAATGAGCATTTTACAGATTTATGTTTGACTATATTCTTAGTCATGGATTGCAAATATCGATCTAATTACTAACACTAGTCAGTAGCCGTTTGGATTGAGCTTTGTCTTGTTTCATTTATGCATGTTTGCTCGCTTGTAATAGAGTCATGAAATGTATTTAGACGCCTTGTAGTGCACCATTATTTTTTTTGATTAGAGACCACATTTTTTTCATGGGATCCTATTAGGGCTCAAGTGCTCAGTAATTGATGTAGTGTATTACAAATGTTCAAGTTAGTGAATGGCTCCATTCTTGGCTTTGCCGTGGCTTTGCCATGGCTTTGGTGTTGTTTGCTAGTCCAGATGTACAATAGATTTCGTCAAACTCTCATGTGATCTTCGTATTCTGAGAATCTGTGAAACTCATATTAAACTTATATGTTCAAACGGAACAATACAGAGGTTAGCCGAGATCACAAAAGTTGACTTCCCATAAATGTTCACCGGTAACGGTGAGACAATTGGAACAGACTCGATCAGTGCTCTGTTATCGCCCATCCTTGTAGCAGTTGCCCGTTACAGCTGTTTGATAGCGGGGTGATATCAATCATTTCCCCTAATTTTTTTCCTCCGGAAACGGCCCGGTACCGGAGCACAACCAGATAAGCAAAACCATATATAAACCACATAGAACCCTGTAAAGTCTCCCTTCAGTCCCAACTCAATTCACTCCCGCAATGTCCGTATACTCCGACAAGACCTTCAGAGCCTCAGACTACAACAAATTCAGACCAACTTACCCCCAATCTATCTTCGACAAGATCATCTCTTACCATGGTAATGGAAGACAAGTTGACTTGTTGATAGATGTCGGATGTGGTCCAGGAGAAGGGACATTCCCATATGCGGAATATCCCAATGTGAAGAATATCTTGGGAACCGATCTGTCTCAAGTAATGGTGGATCTGGCGAACGGTTTGAACAAACTTGCAAATGTCAAGTTCAAAGTCTCTCCAGGTGAAGATCTCTCTGGAATTGGCATTGCCGATGCCTCGGTGGACATCGTAACAGCTGCTGAATGTGTTCACTGGTTTAACCACCAGATCTGGTTGAAAGAGGTGAGCAGAATCTTAAAAGACAATGGTACTTTGCTGTATATTAGTTACGTCGATGCCGTGATTATGGACGACCCATTGGCAGAAGAGATTAACCAGAATTTCACCTATTTGGATCCAAGTTACTGTGGCCCGCTTTGGCAACAACCTGGAAAGGAGCATTTGAGAATTGGGATGAGAGGTGTAGACTATTTTCTCTCCAAGAATAGAGACTTTCTGGATCTGGAGACAAAGTCGTTTGATCCGATCTTTGACACCGAGTTCACAGAGTTGAAGATCGCCAAGGTAATGAAGTTGCAAGACTATTTGAACTATTTGGATACCTGGAGTGCAGTGCACACTTGGAGAAAGAAGCATGACGGTGAAGATATCACCGATATAGTGGAATTGTGGTACCAGGAATTCAACAAGACTTTGGGTTGGACCAAAGATAGAGAGATCAAGGTGATCTGGAAGACTCATTTCACCTTGGCAAAAAGAGTTCCAAGATCTGATTGATTGTATGCATGAAATACTTAATTTTATTTATAAGCCTTCAATTCTATTTATCGTCTCCGTAAATCAAGACGAATTTCTCGTCATCTATTCCGTGGTGTCTCAAGACTTCTCTTAATTCGTCATTCATATTGCCAGATTCGGCTTCGAAAAACCCATTCCCCTGGGTTTTCGCATTCTCTTGTTCCTCCAAGGGCCTGTGCTGATGTAGTGTTCCCATTACCTGATGATCTGAGTTCAATTGATTTCGCCTTTTGAACTCTTTCCAACCTCCCGTGAGGGTCAAATTCGTCTTGAAGTTGTTATATATTTCCTGCGAAGACTTCTGAGAAGCTGCCCTCCATCTCAAAACCAGGTCTTCATCATCCAGTTCATTTGTGTCTCTGTATTGCCTCAATTTTTCTACATGTGTTAACAAATTCTTGGTCTCTAGATCTATCCGACTCTCCAACAGAGCGATATTCTGGTCAAATGATTGATTTTTGGCTGTAGGACGCTTCAAAGGCGACGGGAGTGACCCCAAAGACGTATCCATTGGACTGAAAGGTGACGAAGACGCATTGGAGTTGAAAGACATGTCATGGCTTGAATATGTGGATGGAGGGGTCAAATTTGGGATTGGGGTCTCTGCTAAAGATGGGATTCTCTTCGGTACCGGGGTGGAAAAGTTCCTAGATTTGTGCGGAATCACCGGTGTGAACGGGCTAGACCTTGTGGGGGTGTCGTCACTGACTAATTTACGCCTTTTCGGTACCACAATGTTGGATCCCTGGGGTAATGGAGGTAATTTGCTTGTATTTGGAGATTTCGAGGGACTTGTCAAGTTGAGGGAGTTGTCGTAGTCCAAATTTCTCGGCTGAAGCGGGGTTTCCAACTGTGCCAGCAGAGATACGATTCTGTTCTTTTTCGGCGATGATTGCGCCATCTCTGAGCTGTCCATGGTGCTGTCCTGGAGGATCGAGTTGTCAACGCGTGTTCAGGGATAGGTTTAATTTTTCTGTTTTTTTCTCCATTTTTTTAGTGTGCGCGAAGGACACAAAGAGGAAGCAGTATGGAGGAGAGAAGAGGGTAGAAGGGACCGATTACTGGGCCCCGAGTCAAGGTAAACCGGATTTACTGGTCGGAAACTGCTACAGGAACCCCAAACATCTGGAATCCCGCAAAAGATTCATCAATTTTAACAACTTTTCATTTTCTCTGTACAGATCGTGGGGACGGAAGTAAAGATGGGCGCCAGATGATCAGAACAAGCCGTCAATTTCTCCGTCCTCATTGACTTCGACATTCATGAAACCACACTTTGTCGGCAACCCCGGAATGGTCTGGATCTCGGCCAGCAAGGCGTACAAGTACCCGGCCCCGATAGAGGCCTTGATGTCCCGGATGGGGAACTTGAACCCGGTTGGCACACCTTTCAAGGCAGCATCGTGCGACAACGAGTACTGCGTCTTTGCAATACAGATGGGCAACTTGTCAAAGCCCTGGGCAGTGTACTCCTTGATCTTCTCCTGGGCCTTTGGAAGAAACTCCACCTCTGCGGCTCCGTACATCTTGGTGGCGATGGCGGAGATCTTTTGCTCGATGGTGGAGCCCTCCAACTCGTACAAGAAGTTGAATTGGTCGTGCAACTCGCTCTGGATCGGGTACTCTCTGTTGGCACAGGCAATGACACCCTTGGCCAAGTCAATGGCCCCTTGTCCACCTTGTTCCCAGTGGTTCGAGACAATGGCGTCGACAGCGCCGGCTTCAATCGACGCCTTCTTGATGACTTCGTGCTCCAGATCAGAGTCCGAAGACATCCGGTTGATGGCGACAATGACGTCGACTCCGTACTGTTTGGCATTGGCAATATGCTTGGCCAAGTTGGAGCATCCTTTGGCCAACATCTCGACGTTTTCCGTCGTGTATTCCAACGGCAATGGGGCTCCGGCCTTGACCTCCGAGCCTCCACCGTGGACTTTCAATGCTCTGACAGTGGCGACAATGATCACGACATCCGGTTTCAAACCGGACGATCTGCACTTGATGTTCAAGAATCTCTCCCCACCCATGGTGAAATCGAAACCTGCCTCCGTGACAACGTAACCGACCTGCTCTTTCTCCTCTTCTGGACTCAACCCTTCTGGAACACCGGCCAATTTCAACGCCATTTTATCGGCTAAAGCCGACGAGGCTCCGATGGAGATGTTGGCAAATGGACCGGCGTGGACAAATACCGGAGTACCTTCCAAAGTCTGCATGATATTCGGCTTGATGGCGTCCTTCAAAAGAGCAGTCAAGGCTCCAGCACATCCTAAGTCTTCACAGGTGACTGGTTCACCGGCAAATGACGAAGCGACAACCATCTTACCCAATCTGTCTCTCATATCGGCCAAAGAATTCGACAAGGCCAAGATAGCCATACATTCCGAGGCCACTGTGATGTCAAATCCGGTTTCTCTGGTGGCACCTTTCTCAGTTGGAGCCTGGCCAATTGTCAAGCCCCTGAGGAATCTGTCATTACAGTCAACGACTCTTTTCCAAGTGATGGTGTCTGGGTTTATGTCTAATCTGACGTATTTTCTGATATCTTCCTCGGTCCAGTCTTCAAAAGGCTTGTCCTGTAAGCCGACTTTGGCAATTCTAGGAATCAAACCCTTTGGAACGTCTCTTCCACCGTTCTTGTTCACAGGACACAATCTCTTGAACAAGGCATTGTCTTTTTGTGTCTTTTCATGGAACATTCTGGTGTCGATAGCCGCAGCCAACAAGTTGTTAGCAGCACCAATGGCATGGATATCTCCGGTCAAATGCATGTTGAACTCGTCCATAGGAATCACTTGTGAAAATCCCCCACCTGCAGCACCTCCTTTGATACCGAAAGTTGGTCCCATCGACGGTTGTCTGACATTGGCAAAAGTGGTCTTGTTCAAAGATGCACCTAAAGCCTGTGCCAAACCAACTGTCGTGGTGGATTTTCCCTCACCCAATGGTGTCGGAGTGATACCGGTGACCAAGACGTATTTCCCGTCCTTTCTGTCTTTCAATCTGTCCAAGAGATCCAACTTGACCTTGGCCTTGTAGGCTCCAAATGGCTCGATTTCATCGTCCAAGATACCTGACTCTTTGGCGACTTCGGTTATATGTTTTGGTGTCTGATTTCTGGAAATCTCGAAATCGCTAGGAACTGGCGTGACCAAGTTCAACTTCAATCTCTTAAACTCTTGCGGCATCGTGTAATTGGTGTAGTATCAATACCTCTTGGATCGAAATATGGTTGAAAAATGCGGTGAAAAATGAAAAAAAATTATCGCCAAAATTTGACTCTGTGATTTTGACTTCGGGCCGCGGAACCCAAATGACCCGATAGTGGTTGGGGTGCTGGAATTGGGCTGCAACAGATAGGGGATTGTTCTATGTGCTGAAGTGGGTGAATCGATCGTTCACGGTAGTTAGAGTTGAGCAGCATTAGGCTGGTTTCACTTCACCACTGAAACACCTGTTTGACCTCACTGTGAAAATTGACTCTGCATGAAAAGTTTCACCTTACAGTCTAAGGTGACCCAGATGTTACCAGACAATGGTGTTAGAAATGGTGAACGCTTGGAAGATACCCGGATAGGTGAGGATGGTCAGTTTAGTGCAATGACATTGTTATGACCGTCAGTCCCCCATTCAGTCTGTAGGCCATGTAAAATGACCTTCTGTGACCTGGGGGGCTAGATTGTACCGTTTGACAAAACACGATGATCTGGGTCAGGATCAGTAAATTGGGTTCTGGGAATTTGGAGCAGCTCTATGCCGAGTCTCTAGTTCACTATTTCCAAACTACTGGTTCAGAAATCCCATTCAAGCCGCTGCGATTCTTATGTGTACCTCATCAGATCTCTATGCTCAGTTCCATATTGAAGAAAATTATGTGAAAAAAAAAACCAAGCACTAAATACTCCCATCTCATCGCATGCACAATGACAGAACCGAACGAAGACAAGACTTTGATCAAGACAAAGCCGCCAAAACAGATCCCCCAACGGGAAGTCCATCAGCGGTTATCATATCTCTACCAGCTGTCTACAATAGCGGCTCTAAAGGGCCAGCCAGAGATCTTGTCCAGACAGTACAATAAAAATTTCACCAGGATCCTGAAGAAGAGTGTCTTGAAAATATCGCCCCATTTGAAGCGGACAATGTGTAAGAAATGCGACAGGATGTTGATCGATGGTATAAATGGGGAATCCGAGATAAAAGGGCAAGGAAAGGGCCAAATTCTTGAGGTGCGATGTCCTTGTGGTGCTGCTAAGCGGTTTCCTATAGGTAAAAATCCTGAGTACCAGTTATTTATAGATAGATCCAGCATAGATATCAAGTAATGAAACGGCTTTATGAGATTGATAAAGGGTTGTAGAACAGCTTTCTATTGAAAGCTGATAATGGCTGTGAAATGACTTTATATATCAAGTAAGTAGTCTGATAATGAGTTGTTGAAACATTATTTATACATGAATAACGGACCAGAGGTGATCCATGCAGTACCGGTACCGGCAAGAAAGCGATATATAAGCATCGAACTGGGTTCAAGTTGTCATGAGTTTAAGGTATTGTTGAAATTTGTAACCTGCAAATGAACATGGCAGGACGGTCTAATCTAGAGCAGGAGCTCAGATCAGAGCCGCTTTCTTGGCAGACTCCAAGACGTTGACTAAGATCATGACTACTGTCATTGGACCGACTCCTCCTGGAACAGGAGTGATTTTGGAAGCCACTTCTTTACATTCGTCGAAACTCACGTCCCCGCACATCCTTTGACCGGATTTTCTCGACAGATCTGGCACAAAGTTGGTGCCCACATCGATGATCAGTACGCCCGGTTTCAAGATGTCCGCAGTGATGAAGTTTGGCACTCCTACAGCACTGACAATGAGATCTGCATGGGAACAAAAGAATTTTTTTTGTTCCAGAGTGGTCTTGGAATGTACTACAGTGACAGTTGCACCTTGTTTCTCCAACAACTTGGACAAAGGAGCCCCAACAATGTCAGATCTACCACATACCACGACATTGGCACCTTCGATTTGGATATTTTCCTGCTCTATCAAATACAAGATCCCTTTTGGAGTGCAGGGCAAGTAACATGGCTTTCCGTTTTTCTTGAAAATACGGCAAATGTTCAACTCACTGAACCCATCGATATCTTTTTCAATAGTGACGCTGTTGGTGATCAAAGTCTCGTCCAAATGTGCAGGCAATGGCAACTGCACCAACAATCCGTGCACAGTAGAATCCTTGTTAATACCATCGATGATGTGCAACAATTCTTCTTGCTTGATTTCTTCGTTGTATTTCTGCAAATCGCACTCAATACCAACTTCTTCACATGCCTTCAACTTCATACGGACATAGGTCGATGAGTCCTGTCTGGCTCCCACCTGTATGATGATCAATTTTGGCTGGAATTCCGCATGTTCCAGTTTGATCTCTGCGACCTCGGCTCCGATCTTCAGACGCAAATTCGCGCTGTGCACTTTGCCGTTGATTATACTGGCAACCATTTCAGTGATGTCTGGTCCAGATCAAATATCAAATCTATGTGAACTTTTTTTTTCGTATATAAAACGTTGATATAATACCCACTACTATACGAATTAGTGTGAACGGAGGAAGATTGGGTCGACAACTCAACTGAATGCAATTTGTTATATACCTAAATGATGCTACGAAATGACAGAATTCAGTGGTAAAGTCAATGGCAGGTCACGTGCCATTGCTGCGTCTCATATACCTGTTAGCGTACTCTACAATCTGCTTATTCCCCAGTTGTGTCACAAAGAAGATCTTCTTGTTCAAATCTTTCCAAATCAAGACCCCGATCTCGCTCAGATACTTCCAGAGCTTCTCAAACTCCAAATCGTTGTTGAAATCCTTGAAAAGAAACCCGGAAAACGTCTGGATTCTCTCCAATTCCAACTGCCACAACTTGATCTGGTCGATCACAGTGGGAGGAATGAGCTCCAACGACACGTTTTGCGCCTGGTTATCCAACTCGATCTTCTTCAGCAATCTCTCTTCCAGCAACTTGAACATCTGCGGATGTGCATGCGTCTCAAGGTACCTAATTATCTGGTCTGCAGTGATCCCACTGTGCAACAGCCTTCTGATGCTCTCTCTCGTGATGGATCCATGCACCATGTTGTTGAAACGGGTTCTCAAATGCACAAACAAGTTCAAAATGGCAATCTGCAATGGAGATTCCGTGTAACAATATAGCTTGAAATTGGTCTCGATAATCACAGACCCACTCTGGGCATCGTCGTTCAAAGAATGCGCCAACAGAGTCTGTGCGTTCTTGAAAGATCCGGGATCCGACGTCAAGTTTGTAGACAACTTTGTAGGATAAAACACATTTCTGTCGTCTTCATCTTGGTATATCAACCCGTAGTCGATCAAATCCTCCAGCATGATTTTCTGTGTAGACGATAATGACTCGATAGAATAACCTTTCCCCAACTCTAAAGACCCCAACAAGAAGATGAAATTCAACACTTCAACGCTGTTCATCATTAACTGTTCAGAGATCTTCAAATACTGCAACAACAAGATCCAAATCTGCGAATTGATCTCTTGTAACAAAAACTGGAAACCGCTTTGGGTGATTTTCATCGATTTCAAGGGCCCATTCGGTGTCAGGGGCTCCATTAACCCGCTGTGATTCAAGAGGGAAAGTACCCCATCACTCGGTAATGCCTTCAAGTCTGTCCCCACCATGAAATGTAAGATCAACTCCCACTTGTTCAATGCCCATTTGTCCAAAAATTCAAGATCGATTCTCTTATCCACAGTAGACATCAGCATATCGTCATTTCCCGCCGTAGATCCACCTATAAGAGTGTTTCTGAAGTTCTCTTTGAAAGTGCTGTTCAACGTGAAAAACGTCACCGTGGTCAAGTTACCAGTCTTTGGATTCTTCACCTGTCGCCTCACTTCCTTTATCAAGTTTAACATCCTTAGCCTCTTCAAACTCTCATTTTGGTATATTTTCAAGTGATTTGTCTGCAACAGTTTCATCACGGAGAATTGAGACGAGTTTTTGAGCCATTTGTTCAATTCTGGGTAGCTTATAGTGGAGTTTTCCTGGAAGATCAAGGAGATGATGTAGAATTTGGAAAGTGAAGGGAGCAATCTGAAGATCGCAAGACATGTTGTGGAAGATTGAAAAAGTTTTGTATGGATCGTCTCGGGCAAGTTCTCGAGATAGTCGTGCACTGTATCGTTCTTGATCTCCAGCTCCATCTTGAACTGATCCAACCACTTGCTACTGGTACTACTTGAGTCTGAGATGTCTATATGATCTTTTTCTATGAGCATTTTTGATTTTTCATCCACTACCAATGCTCGAAAAGGGATGCTATACAGTTATTTACCAGGCATACGCATTCTCGCCCGAGGCGAAAGCAACAGAGTTCAAAGAGTACTTATGAGCGACATCGGTGATGACGTCGCCGTTTAGTTCTTCCTGCTCACTGAAGTATTTGAATCTGAAGAACTCATTGTACTCATAGTCGACTCCCGAAATCAACCCTTCGACAAATTTCCCAACGTTGGGCAAAAATTTGAACCCGTGGAACCCACCACCAGAGGAGATGATCAAATTAGTATAATAGTCTCCCTCAGTCTGGGTTCTGACGAAATCGATCAAGAATTCGTTCTTCAAAGACTGAGCAGTGTAACAGAGCTTGTACTTCACTATCTCGGAGTTGGCTTCTACTAAATCCGGCATAAAGGTGGAGACGAACTTCTTGTAATCCTCGAGCGACTTTTTAGGCAAATCCGGGTAGTCGTCTTTTGGAACACTCAAAACGGTGTTGGTTTCGGCATCTACCGAGAGATTTCTCCAGAAATGGTCATTGACTCCGAGCTTCAAGTACCCTTCCTCTGTCGCTGGGAAGACATAGACTCCGTCTTCCCTGAAATTGGACTCATAGGTCATCCTGTAGTTGATCTGCGGAATGTTTTGGTATTTCAAGAGTAAGTCTTTTCTGTGGTCTGGGATTTTCAAGATAACATAAGACGATGCTACAGACTCTAAACGTGGAGAGAGAGATTGGGGAACAAACCAAGGTGACCAGCCACCGGCACCGACGACCAAGAAATCACAGCCATGGATCTTTCCGTCTTTGGTTTTTACTCCTGAGACCGTCTTGGAGTCTTTGTAAACAATCTCGGCAACTTCTCCCTTTGGAGATCCGTAGGTGAATTCAACGTTACCCGATTCTTCACACAAATATTTTACAAACAACAAACATTTGTTTGCCAATGCTACACCGGCAAAGGAGTCCAACACACCAGCTAAAGTAGGTACCTTTTCCCTTTGACCCAATGGGTCCAACTTTCCACACCATCCTGTGATCTTGGCCCTTTCCACATCTTTTGGGTCGTTGATATCGTAACTGAAATCTCTCAAGCCCAGTTCCTCGAAATTGGCCAAATTACGTGCTTCTTCACCGTTATCGTGGTCATCTAAGCGGACATAACCTGTGTTTTTGAACAACGGGTCCAATTTACCAGAATCGAAGTATTGTTGCTGTAATTTGTGCAAGGATTCGTAGCCTTCAAAAGCGGTGAAATCCAATTTGAAAAATTCCAGATTCCACTCATAGAATTCTTTCAAACCGTCTGTGGCCAAGTTCTGGTACCGGATCTTATCGACATACGAAGATCTGACCAACTTGTTAAAGTCTGCACTGGCCGCATTGGAATTTTTCTCAAGCGGACTGAATTCGTTGATGTGAAAATCGTTTTTATCGAAAACTTCGATGTTCGTGTATCCCTTCTTGGCCAAATTGTAAGCCGATGAGATTCCAAACACCCCTGATCCGATCACAATGATCTTTTTGTCTTTATTTTCCTCGAAAGTCATTTCAAAACTCAATTGACTTCAAACTTGTTCGAGAACCAGATTCCCGAGCTGCTCTAGAGAACCATTTCCATATATCATCAGATCGGCTAAAGCAGTGCATTAATACCTCTGAGATAGGCTCGAGAAAAAAAACTTTTCCTGAAAAGGGGCGATCGAGATGCATTTGGGGGGCTAGGTACCCGATCTCCCACGGTAGAAAACTGTGGCTTTTTCAGACTTAGGATCAAAACCGATGACTAGACGAGAGAGAGCCGCTAAAGCGGTCGGAAATTTCACTAAAAGGGATCGGTTACTGTTTTTAGTCTCAATTACGGGATGAGCATCTTCATGCACGATTTTGGGAATTAAACTGGCAAATTATATTTCTAAAAACTGGTTGAGTCAAGCTTTCCAGCCTTCGTAGTCGACATCTTCTTTGCCCCACATACTGACCACTACAGTTCTCGAGCCCTGGGACCATGGCAATCTGCCGTGACTCACTTGCAAGTTGTCTACAATAGCGATATCTCCTTCTTGCCATTGATGGTCGTAGGAGAGATCTAAAGAGTCTTGTAACAATTCTTCCAACCATTCTGTCTTGATTGGGGAACCGTCATCGAAAGTTATGTTAGAAGTGGCAGTGTTGTACTCCTTTTGTTTGTACTGGTAGTAATAAGTGGCCAAACTGTTGAAGAAGGTTGGCGCCTCTTCCCCTGTAAATTTGTTCTTGAATAATCTGATGGGTACTGTGTGCTGGTGGACATGTAAGTCCAACTTATCTTCTCCTACCCAGTCAAAGTCATCGCTGATCTTGGACTTGACAATCTCTTCAGCCTTCAGCTTGGCAACTTCCAAATCGTCCTCTGTGGTGATGTTTCTTCCGAAACAGAAATAGTCTCTCCAACTGGTGTTGGTGGTGGACTCATTAGGCCAGATTTGGGCCATGTACAAACCTCTTTCACTCAACAACTTTAAGAATTCAGGAACCTTGGCATTTAAAGAGTTGAAGAACTCTGCACCGTGCACGATCGGAGTCTCACCACCTTTGGCATCGTACTGGGTGCAACAGAAGAACAAAGTCGTTGGGTACTTTTTGAATCTGGAAAACTCGTTATGCTGGTGTATGATCATATCCGAAGGGCCCTCATTGGCAGTACTTATGATGTCGGTCAACTCGGTTCTCTTGGCAGTAGACCCATTTTGAACGAAAAAATCTGTTCCTGAACCGTAGCCGATGGCCTTGATATACCTCGACAAGGTCTCTGGATCAGTGGTGCCAGTGTTTCTGATCACCAAGGCACCATGTGTGGCTACGAGTTTGTTGAAAACGTCTTTTTGAGCCTCAGATTTCAAGAATTCGACAATCTCATCGGGGGTCTTTGCAGTTTCAGATTCCAAAGAATAGGCCACTGGGAACTCTTTCCCGTTGACAATGTGGACTTTTGGCAATTCGATCTTCACTAATTCTGGCATCTTGGTGTATCTGGTGTTGTTTGTCCAAAAATTTCCAGCTATCAGGGTATATATACACTTCGTACAAGCTTAGTCGAACGATTTCGGTACCAAATATTGGATGACTTTTTCGTCTAGAATTTTCAGAACTTCTCAACAGTACTTTTCTCGCCCTGCAGATAGGGAAAGGCTATCGGTGCTAGACTCCAAGTACATCACCGGCGTTTTCCAGGTGCTATAAGCCGTTGAGTGAAAAAATACAAAACTGTGGCTTTTTTTAACTATCGCGGGATTTAGGGAAAAATATGCGCCGCCTAATGTTTATTGGGGGTGTAAAACACAATTATTGGGTTTGATTCTATTGGGTCGATGCCGTCGGCCAAAAATCAGGAGATTGTAACTGCTGTGGAGGCAAGCACGAATGAGTCAAGTGTGGTCCTTTTTGATGCTATTCTATCCACACTGAAAACTTTTCACGTCCCACATGGTGGGTAAAACCTCTAATTACATTAGTATCCCCTTGGAAAGTGGAAAAAATTTCCCCTTTTTTGTGATTGATGCGATGACTTTGTTGGAAAAGTCTTAATTTTTTACCAACACGTCGCTTAACGTCTGAAAATTCCGTATTTGGCAGATCCTTGTCTCTTTGAGCCTACATATTTGTACGACATTTAGAGAATCCATATATAGCTCTGGTTCGAACCACAGTTTGGTATTGTATTTTCAAAAACTTGTTAACTCCATTTAGCTGCTTTTTCTGCATCTATATAACCTCATCTCTTTGCCCATTTTTGAGTCTTTGAACACCATTGAAACACAAGCAATGTCCTCGGTTGAAGAAAAGAAACCAGACGTCGTTTCAGACGTTGAAAGTTCTGGAAATGAGAGCGTTGAAAAATTGGTCAAGATCAGCCAGGCCGATGCCACTTGTGGTTCTTGGAATCCGTAGAACTGACCTACAAAGATGCCGAGTTCAGTGAACTGGAGGAAAAGAAGTTGAACTTCAAGTTGTACTGGTATTTGTTACCTCTTATCATTGGTATCAACACCTTGTTGTTCATGGACAAGTCTACTTTGTCTTATGCTTCCATCTTGGGAATCTATGACTCGACCCATATCGATGACTCCCAATACGACGATTTGAACTCCATTTTCTATACCGGTTACGTCTGTGGACAAGTCATGAACTTCTTCATCCAGAAGTACAATTTGGCCCATTTCTTGACCGCTGTGATCTTCAGTTGGTCCATTGTCGTTTTCTGCCATTGTGGGGCTTACAATTTCGGAGGTCTTGTCGTGTTGAGATTCGTCTTGGGTTTCATCGAGAGTATCGTGGTACCGGCCTTGGAGATCACCATGATCCAATTCTTCACTCCAAGACAGAGAGCCACTATCCAGCCGATCTTCTGGGTCGGATGTGTCGGTTTCCCAGTGGTAATTGCAGGTTTCATTGCCTACGGTGTCTTGTACGCTACTCACACCATTCCACCTTGGAAGTTGTTCATGATCATCAACGGTGGTTTGACTTTCTTGCTGACTATCGTCATGTACTACTGGTACCCGGCTGATCCAGCCAGTGCCAGATTCTTGTCCGAGAAGGAGAAGTACTTCTTGATCAAAAAGATCCAGACCACTTCCAAGGCCTCCATCACCCAGCACCAGATCAAGAGATACCAAGTCATCGAGTGTTTGAGAGACCCAGTCTCCTGGTTGTTTGCCTTGTTCTGTTTCTTGTTGATGTTGGCCAACAACTTGACCTACCAACAGAATTTGCTTTACGTCTCTCTCGGTGTCTCCAATCTTGGATCCACTTTGGTCAGTGTAGCTGGAGGTGGATTTTCCTCATCCTGGATGCTCTTGGGTTCTCTCATCACCCATTACTTCCCAGACACCAGTTTCTTGATGTGTTTGATTGGTTGTCTTCCTTCTGTAGCTGGTGGTATTGCCATGGTCACCATTTCTTGGAGTAACAAGTTGGGTTTGTTGGCAGCTTTGGTGCTCTCTGCCAACACTTATGCCTTGGCTTACATTGTCGGTTTCGGATGGTGTACTTCGTCTTGTTCCGGGAACATAAAGAGATACTTCCGTAACTTGATGTTCTCGTTCGCCTACGGTATCTCCAACATTGTCTCTCCACAGTTGTGGAAAGGTGGACAATCTGAGAGATACTATGCCGCTTGGAGTATCCAGATCGCTCGTCTTGGCCTGGGTAGGAACTCCAGTGGTTGCCGGTGTCATCACCTACATCTTGAAGAAGAGAAACATCGAAAGACAGGCTTACATCGCCGCCAACCCTGACAAGCTTTTCGGTGAAGTCGTCAAGATTGATGAAAAGACCGGTGAAGAAATCGTGGAGAAAGTGGAAATCGCCAATTTGGATTTGACCGATTTGGAGAACAAGACTTTTATTTATCCGTTATAGATTGCTCTTAGAGTATTGTTTGAACTTGAATATATCGTACAATATAAGACCTATGAGGCAAACAGTCAAAACCTGTCATTGTAAGACTTGGTAACCGAACGTCAATGTAACATGCGGTGAAGTGGTGTAGTGGTGATATTGTTTTATCGTAAGTGGTGGAATGGTGCCTGATATAATAATGAAGTGAATTTGCGGAGCGATTTGTGAAGTGATTTGTGAAGTGATTTAAGAAGTGATTTTGTGAAGTGATTTTGTGAAGTGAATCTGTGAAGTGATCTTGTTAAGTGATTTTGTTAAGTGAACCTGTGAAGTAACTTTGATGATGTTCCCATCGAAATGCAAATGATATCATTGAAATCACGAAATATTATCAGGCTGCCAATCGAGGTTCAATTTTTGATATATCTCCACCTGGACTTGGTTCCAGATCTTCAGCTTTTCGAATCTTGACAATTTGATCGAACTCTTGTCAATGTTCGGAAGATTCGACAAGTAGTTCGAGTTGTTGATCAATGCTGTCTTTAAAAGATTTTTGTTCTTGTCAACGTCTTCGCTCAAATTGAACAACTGCATTTTTTGTTTCTTCAATATGAGACAGTTTTTCTTGAAATTGGATCTACATTGGCTCTCCACTCCGAGGTTTAACAAGTAGTTCTCAATGATATTGCGCACCTCGTATTTCATCAAGGGAGTCTGCAATAAATGCTGGTCATGTTGAGTATCGTTTGGGTCTGTGATCTGGTAGTACTGTCTCAACATGTAAAGATGTTTCTGTCTCACTGTGTTCACGATAAACGTCAGAGTCTTGATCTTGAAGTTGAGATGGAAGTTTGTCTCTTTGTAGAGATCGGACTCCACCAATGTGCTAATGATATCTTCATCTGAAGCGTCTAACGGTATTATTTGTATCTTGAAATGGATGTTGTTCACTGGTCGTATCACTGGGATCTGGTCCATCCATTCTTTCTTCAACTCTGTCATTATGAGTAACGATCTCACGTCGTTCAACTGCCAGTCCAAGATGTCTCTCTGTGTGAATTTTGGTCTCCCGTTCGGAAGCGTGTCGATCAAAGTGTCTGCGCTGTAAATGTCTCTGAAATCTGTCGGCATCAGATCTTCCAAGTTGATTTCTAACTGCTGGCAGCCTGGAGCCGATGACGCGATTGTGGTCAGATGTGTTATCAGAGACTGTTGCTGTGAAAATAATGACGCTTCCATCGTGGAAGCAGTCAGCATAGATGCCGTAGAGTCTATGGTGTTCGTCCTGTGCAACTCGTTGGATTTGTGCCTGATCAAACTCATTCCAAACAATTTCTTCTTCTTCTTTGTCGGCTGGACGTCGATCAAATCGTTGCTGCCCGTACTGTGGATGGAAATTTGGTCGTTATTACTGTTATTTACGGTCAACTGTGAAGCGTTGATCGAATTCAGCAACGGAGAAGACCCATATTTCAACAAACTGGGCTGTTTCGTCAACAAATTGGGATTTCTCTGTGCATCTTGGTCCTGATCGTTGTTGATATTGCTGTTGTTGTTGAGTAAAGTCTGATGGATGGCGTCTCTGGCCCTCACGGTGTACTTTAATGGAGTTCCATTACTGTTCCTCCCAGTACTTATGTTTGATGGTAAATACATTTACGCGGGATTTGGGTTTCGTATAAGGTGATGGTGATGTCTTGAGTGTGATTTGTGTGGCTTGTGATTTGCGTGTGTATTCCGATGCTAGATGATGCCCTCAATGTGCTCTTGTCGATGAACTTGTGCTAATTTAATTACAAAATCCCCAACATCAGCAGCTTTTTCGTATTTTTTTTCCTTCTTCTTTGCCCGTAAAAATAATTTTTCCACAAATTTTCCCCAGCTGCGGTGCGTTATTGTGATCTTATCTGTACATCGGAGTAAATTGTGTGGGGCAGATGTGGGTTCGGAGAGGTTTTGGCAGGGATTTGGCAGCGGTTGGACGAGCCTTGGTTGGGAATGGGCTGGGGATGATGCCGGATCTGGAAGGTGATGTTTCCAGGCACGTTTGTGTGATTTTGTTGCCCTGTTCAGCCGTGGCCACCCGTCACGGCGTGGTACATGTTCCGGTACAGCCATGGATAAATAATTTAGATCCCGAGTAGTGTACATATCGCCCAAAAAAGAATAGAGACTTGGTGCTCAGTGCACGACCATGCATGATTGGGTTCTAGCGCACGACTGTGAAATTTTTCAGCACTGAAAAAATCTGAGTGGATTATCTGTGAAGAGCATCAGCGCGATCATCCCTAGCATCAAGACCAGCGCAATGTCAGAAACAGAAACAGTTATAGAACCAAAACAAGTATTCTACTGCGGTGTGTGCACGATGCCGCCTGAATTCTGTGAGTTTGGCGGGTCTTTCAAGAAGTGCAAAGAGTGGTTACAGCAAAATAACACCGAGCTTTTCACGAATTTGTACTCTGATGAAGCATTGGCCAACGCCACTTCGTCGCTTTCCTTGGAGAAAGAGGCCAAAATCTCCAAGGATTTGGAGAAATTGCAGCTGAAAGAAGAAGCCAAACTGGAGCGTGAATTGCAGAAGAAATTGCAGTCGAAAGTTTTGATAAAGAGAATTGAAAGGACAAAGAAGAAGCACATGATCTCCATCAGTGGGTTAGAGGTGTTTGGGATCGAATCCAAGAAATTGGCCAAGACTTTTGCGTCTAAATTTGCCACCGGAGCCAGTGTTGTCAAGAATGCGGAAAAGAAAGACGAAATCGTGATCCAGGGAGACGTGGCTGAAGAGTGTGAAGCATACATCACGAAATTGTTGCAAGAGAAAGGGTTGACCGATATCAAGGTTGAGCAAGTTGAGGAGAAGAAGAAGAAGAAAGCCGCAGCTGTTGTCTAGATGTATATGAGTATCGAAATGAATTGTATGAATAACTACTGTATCAAGGCATACATCAAGCACCACACCATTATATAACAGCTCAGACTTGTCCCGAAATCTGCAAGCACGAAATCTGTCCAAAAGCTCTGGAAATATTGGTCGATTTTGGCATGTGATAGCTGTAGAACAGCCAACCGGATTGTGAAATATCCGGCTACATAGAGCAGAAATCCGTACAGCAGTTCCAATTGCAATATTCCAGCTATGGCTCCTAGCAATAGCGACACCAAATCCGTTACTCTTTGTAGTAGCTAGGCAGGCCAGGCCAGGGTAGTTAGTACTGGGTTCAATTCAGTTAACTGTTGGCAAATTACTCACCTTTTTGTTGAAATTGATACTCTCTGCATATTTCACCTTGCTCACACTCTGTTCAGCCATCTTGGGTCACAATCAGCTCACTTCACTGTCACTGCCCACTGCTCACTGTCTTCTTTCCACTTCCTCTGTTAGTGATATTTTTCACTAAAAGTCGTGCACAAACTCCAAAATCAAACTCCAAAATTACTTCAAGTGCAAAAATAAATCGCAAATTGAGGATCTTAATCTACAACTGATCAGCACCATGTCCGCCCCTGGCTCCAATTCCGGCAACAATTCGAGCGCATCAAGCAGATCCAGCACCGCGGCATCGGGTTCGGCATCCAGCGCCTCGCCAGGAAGTTACACCGAGTATTCGTTGCGCTGCTGCACCCTGGAGGAGATTGAAGGCATCAGGCACCATGTGCTCAAGTTCCAGTCGCGGAACAAAGTGGATCCGCTGGCGCAGTTCGACCAGCCTGTTCGGTTGCACCGGAAAGATCCCCGGAATTTACAGTTCCAGTTGACGAGGCGCGAGATTGAGGAACGGAAAAGGGAGAGAGAGGAGAAATTGGAGAAATTGAAAGAGCGCCAGTTGAAAAGATTACGAGAAAGACACGGAATGGACATAGACGAGTCCGGAATAGAACTTGACGACGACATAGCGGAAGGAGATAGCGATTTGGACGAGGTGGTGAAGCAGGTGAAGGCGGAAGAGCAGCGGAAAAAGCTGCAGCAGGCCAAATTCGCGGCCAAAGAGGCGAAAACGTCGACGGATTTGACCGTGGTGGCTCCAGATGGTGGTGCGAGGAACCAGAAGAAGAACCCGTTCAAGAAGAAGACGAGGCAGGTGAATGTGGTGGACGAGCTGAAGCGGAAATTGCGGTACGAAGAGTACTATCCGTGGGTGATGGAGGACTACGACGGCAAGAATACGTGGGTAGGTGGGTACGAGCTGGGGAGTTCCGACTCGTATGTGGTTTTTGTGTTTGATAACGACGGGTTCAAGATGATTCCGATAGATAAAGTGTACAAGTTCACACCTAGAAACAAGTATGCCACGTTGACGTTAGAAGAGGCAGAGTCTAGAATGCAGAAGAACGCACAAGTGCCTCGGTGGTTGATGAAGCATATGGCTGAAGAGAACAGGGAAAACGGGCTGGTGGACCCGAGATTCAGAAAGAATAGCAGTAAATTGAAGACTGTAGTGGGCTCCAACCGGGATGCAAGAGGCTCCGACAACGAGGACATTGATTTCGATGACGAGTTTGACGACGACGAAGAGGCTCCGATTATGGAGGACGAAGAGCAGAATAAAGACAGCGAGAGGAGGATGAAGAGAGAGATGTTGACTGCGAATGCTTTGGGGATCGAGCGGAGTTATGATGACGAAGACGAAGAAGACGACGAGGAATTTGCAGATTTGTTCGGTTCCAAGAAGCTGGAGGACAAAGATGTGAAGAAATTGCGGAAAACGTTGGTGAAATCCGAGATGAACGATGCTTATGACACAGATGACGAAGAAAATCCGTATCTTTCCAAGAGTGAAGAGGAAGAAGAAGAGCAGCAGCCAGAGGCCAAGGAAGGTTCACCCGTGAAGGCAGAACAGGATGTTTCGATCCCAAAGAGAAGCGTATCACCTCCAGTTCCTCGCCAGGTGTTTGTGACATCGATCAAGCACCAGTTTATCAAGATCCGGGCCACACCTAAGATCCTCCAGGCGTTTCCTCCGGGAGAATGGAACCCTAATTTGGCTTTGAAACGTAAAATCGAGGACTACGAGGGCCAGGATGAGACTCCATCGAAGAAAATCAAGTTGGAGAATCTCCATATCAAGCTGGAACCTTCAGATGACGTGCCATTAACAGCTGCCAATAGCCCAGTAAATGCCGTGGAGAAATCCAGAAGCCAGTCGCCGCTGGAGGACGACTTGTTGAACGAAAGCGATATCCGGAGCGTCGTGAGCTCCGGTCCGATCAAGATCAAGGACTTGTTGAGCCGTTTGAAGGCCAAGATCCACAGGCATCCAGACAACAAGAACAGGATCAAGTTGTTGGTGAAGAAGTATCTCAAGCAACAGGATGGGTTTTTGTATTTGAAGGAGTGAGCTAAGCAGGCACAGCGTCCTGTTGTGTTGAAGGTCAAGCTGTATGAATATAGTTCAATGACTCTCAGCACAAATTGGCTCAAAATGTGCGTGAAGGAACGACTTTCTCAATGAGAACATCAAGCTGTACTGAAGTGTCTTGAGCAGGTTTTATTAGTTGAAAATGTCAACGACAGCACGAAGACATGATCAAGCCGTAGCGAAGGACAGTTTAGATGCTTCGAAGAACAATATACTAAAGATTTTTGAGACAAATTCAAGCTGTTGATAAAGGTTTTCAAACTACAGGCTTTTATACCTTTAAGACTATTTTTTCAGTTGAAGTTCTCAGCAAGAGCCGTCAATTTGTCAGTAAAGTGTCTTGAGCAATAGTTTTGTACTTGAAAGAATGATATGCTCAATCAGAAAAGTAAAAATAGTGTACTTGAAAGAAGCTAACGAAGAGAACTACTCTAAAGAAACTGTCGAAATACTACTCGAAAAAAGCCATTGAAAGACCTACTTGATAAGCTGTTGAAAAAACAATTTATACTTGAAAGAAGCTATACTTGAAAGAAGCTATTGAAAGAACATCTCAAATGCAACCTTTGAAGAACTACGTGAAAAAAGCTTTGAAAGTACTACCTAAAAGAACCTGTTGTAAAACCACTTGAGAGAAGCTGCTGAAAAAACTACTTGAAACAAGCCGTTGCAAAAATACTTGAAGAAGTGTTGAAACAACATGTATACTCAAGATAACATTTATACTCAAGATATACCAAAATTCTCTACACAAAATTCTCTACATCAGGCCACCTCGACAATCTTATCGTCATCACTATCATCCCCACTGTTCATCAGCTCGATCTCCTCGCCCGTAGGTGCCTCGTCTCTCAGCAACATCTGGACCAACCTGTTGCACAACTCGTCCACCAACTCGTCCTCTTGCAACACCTTGTGCATCTCTCTGATGATGGCATAGCACGATTTTTCTCTCAAGAACTCTCTGCACTCTTTGGACGTGCACAAGAGCAACAAACTCTCCAAATGCACCTGGACGATGTCGCTGATGGGTTCTCTCTGCTTATCAGGCGGCAACAATTGCAACTCGTCCGGCAAATTGAACATCTCTTCTTCGTCCAAGTTGTCCAATTCCGGACCGGCAATTGGCAAGAGCAAATAGGGCAAGATGTTGATCCGGTCGTCCGTGAGCAACTCGTAGTGCTTCTTAGCATCGAACAACGAGTTCTTGATCGTCGACAGCACACCTTCTCTCCTGATTTTGGTATCGTACTTCTCGGTAAAGACCAACAACTTGGAAATAGGCACCACTGAGTCGTAGGACTGTTCGGAAATGAAGTAGTTCCTGCCCTTGGAAAACCGCGAGATGTCGGCAAAGAAGTACGCCAAGTAGTCAAAGTTGGCGAACTTGTTCAATGTGCGCTCGGATCCCTTGACAAAACAGTCCATAAGACAGTCAAGTGCCTTGGTGCTCTTGAAATGTGTCTTGTCCACTGAAGTGTACTCAAAGTCGAAAATCTTGGTGATGTGGTCGTTTTTGGCCATGTTTGTCAACAAGATACACATCAAATCTGCATGGCGGTTTTCCAACTTGAGGATCTGGCCCACGAGGTACTGTAAAAAGTGTGAATCTTCCACTATCAAGCGTCTCATCTCGACGTCATCGCACAAGTTGGCCATTATCGTGACTGACTGCTGCACCGTGGTCTGGTTGCGTTCCTGGGAAAGTTTCTTCAAGTCCTTGATTGCATGGTGGTCGTCGTAGGCAAAGATCTTTTGCTGCGGTCCCACGGCGGAAAAGCCCACCAAGTTGTCCAAAGCGATCTGCCTCACTGCAGGTTGTGGAGAGTGCAAAAGCTCGACAAGCTGGGCGTGTTAGTATGCTAGAACAGTCGGAGAAATCGGAATTCAGGTGTGTGAACGCGCACGTTCAAAACGGTACTAGACTCACTTCTTCAAGTTCACTGGGCATCGTGCTGGCGTCCGGGTACTTAATCTGATGTGCTCACGATGGCGGTGAAAAATTTCTGAAAATATTTTTTTCTCAAGCATCGTTTTCTCCGGATTTGGCGAGGGAGTGAAAAATCCGATGAGGTCATATCCAACAAAAGTACCCGTTGAAATTGGAGCAATGTGGTTTGTGAACACGTTTGACCGCATGATCGTGGTAGCACTGGCGATGCGCGTGGGATTCTTCGCCTTTGGTTTGTTCCAGGACCTGTACATGGACGTGAAATACACGGATATCGACTACCAGGTGTTCTCGGACGCTGCCAGGTACGTTTTCGAGGGTTCTTCGCCCTATTTGAGGGAGACCTACCGGTATACGCCGATCTTGGCATTGTTGTTGACGCCCAACTACTTTATGCCGAGTTTCGGGAAAATTCTTTTCATGGCATGTGATTTGCTCACGGGGGTGTTGATCTACAAGATGTTGATGTTGCACAAGATGACCCTGGCCAAGCTGGTCAACTTGAGCTCTATATGGCTATTGAACCCGATGGTGGTCACGATCAGCTCGAGGGGAAATGCCGAAAGTGTCTTGACCGTGATCATTATGGCGTTTTTGTACGAATTCCAGCAGGGGGACATGGTGTCGAGTGGAGCGCTAGCGGGTCTTGCAGTCCATTTCAAGATTTACCCCATTATATACATTCCGAGCGTAATTTTCAGTCTCCGCGGGGACTCTTTGGTGTCTATAGTTAACTGGTGTTCTGTCCGGTTTGCCCTGGCGTCGCTGCTGACATTTTTGGCCCTCACCATGGTGATGTACTTCCTGTTTGAGTACGAGTTTTTGTATGAGACGTATTTGTACCACTTGGTCCGAATTGACCACAGGCACAACTTCTCGCTCTACAACTTGTGTTTGTACTTCAGCTCTGCCGATCAGACCAGTTCCTGGCGCATCGAGTCCGTGGCGTTTGTGCCACAACTACTTTTCAGTGCCGTCTTGATTCCCTGGAAATTGGCGAAAAAGGACTTGATCTCCACGCTTTTTGTGCAGACTTTTACCTTTATTGCCTTCAACAAGGTGATCACGTCGCAGTATTTCATCTGGTTTCTCTGTTTCTTGCCCTTTTATTTGAAAGACTCGAGGCTCTTGACGTGCAAACGTAAAGGTGTGCTGTGTCTCGTCGCCTGGGTGCTGGCCCAGGCGCTCTGGTTGTACCACGCATACCACTTGGAGTTCTTGGGTGAGTCCACGTTCTATCCCGGCTTGTTCTACGCGAGCTGCCTTTTTTTCGGCGTCAATGTCGCCTTGGTCGGTGTCTTTATCGAGGACGTCCGGGCCCCCAAAAGTCGTGTAAAAGTAGACTAATTTCCGTTTCGGGCAACCAAAAATTTTTCATGTACATATTTGTAGCGCCTAGGCCATCACCTCTCGAGAACACCCACAAGATGTCGCGGATGGAGTTGTATTCCCCCGAGGGGCTCAGAGTAGACGGCCGCAGATGGAACGAGTTGCGGAACTTCAATTGCAGCATAAACACGCACCCGGCGTCGTCAGACGGCTCATCGTATGTGGAGATGGGCAATTCCAAGGTGATATGCACCATCAAGGGACCCATGGAGCCCCAAACACGGTCACAACTCTCGGGCACACAAGCCACTTTGAACATATCTTTGAACGTGGCGACATTCAGCACCGTGGAACGGAAGAAAAGGAGCAAAACGGACCGGAGAACGCTGGAAATGAACACGATTTTGCAGCGCACTTTTGAGCAACTGATCATGATCAAGAATTACCCACGCACGTTGATCGATATCACCGTGAATGTGTTACTGCAAGATGGCGGATTGCTCGCGTCATGTGCTAATGCCATTACTTTGGCTCTAGTGGACGCGGGGATCTCGATGTACGACTACATATCGTCAGTCACTCTGGGGCTCTACGACGTGAGTCCATTGTTGGACTTGAACACTTTGGAGGAGAATGATTTGTCGTTTTTGACGATCGGAGTAGTGGGGAAGACGGAGAAGATCTCGATGTTACTTTTGGAAAACCGGATGCCCTTGGACAATTTGGAAAAAGTGTTGAGTATAGCGATTGCCGGGAGCCATAGGGTGAGAGATCTTATGGATGAGGAGGTGAGAAGACACGGGAACCAGAGGTTGGCTAAGTTGGATAAATAGTTGAGGGAGTCCAGTGTGAGGGGAAGTATTTGTATTGTGCTGGCAAGAGAAGTGTTCGTTGTACTGACAGTGTGAGAAGTATACATAGTGAGTTTAAATCTTTGGGCATTTATTTGTGGTACTAAATAGGTCCTAGTGTAGATTGAGTGGAGTATTGCACCTTTTGGTTGATGAAGAGTGAACTAATTGTGGTAGTGACTGGACTGTGAGTGGGTGGTTTAGTTCATCTTGTGGTGAAGAGGGATTTAATAGTGAGTAGCACTGTATTGGATATTCAATATAGTGAGAAATCAGTTAGTAGTGCTTCATGAGAACAAATGGTCTACTTCTTCACCACAACGGAAGTAGTGGCAGTTTATGATCTAATTCAAACTTAAAGCTGTTTATGATAAGATCTATCATTAGCTAGTATCTTTACTATTTATGAACCCAAATTGCGATTTCTCATTCACACACTTTTTTTCATTCTGAGCTGTATATTGAGCTGATGAAATGGTACGGTAATCACAGTCTGCTTGCCAATATCATATAGCTTACTCTATACCGTAATTGAGCTCTCATTGCTGATACACACTTGGCTAACATCAATACCATAGATTGAGTGCCATTGTGTTCTAGATATGGTTATCTATACCGTACTTCAAGGTATGTATCTGTAATTTAAAAAGTTGCTCATTCCCCGTACTGGGTAGTCATACAATGCATGTGCAACAGTTACCGGCTATTATTGATGATAGGATTGAATAAGACAGATTGACAAATCTCTTCTGATTTAAATGTACCTCAGTGTAGTTCAGAGCAGTATAATTTGATCCCATGTGTCTCATATATTCCTTTCTAGTGAACCTTGTACACTAAGGTACACTTCAGTGTAACTTCCTCCATTTCAGTGTACTCTAGTGTAATTGACTTCACTGTAGTCTAATCTGAGACGCTTCGGTGCTGCAATTTAATGTGAATTGCACTAAATAGCACATTAGAGCACCTGAGACATCTTCACTCTACGCACCATTGTTCTTCATGATCTTCTTACCCCTGTTAAAGATCCCCTTTGCCAAATTTCCCCCGTGATCACCAACTTTTCTCAACCTTCCATGCCCCACTACCCCGCCAAAATTGATACTGTGCTTCCTCGTAATCATATCAGCGACAGAATGCCCGTGCAAATTCGTCGTGGTCAGTTGCTTGTACGCACTCAAAGTAATCGGACCCAAAGTGTCATACGAATCTGGGGCAGAGTTTCTCGCCAATTCGACAGCCAACCAGTCCTGTAATCCGGTATCTACATCCATTTCATCTCTTCTCAATTTCCGCAACTCTGTGATCCGGTTTTCCGGGTTTGTCAACTGCTGGATGGGCTTGAAATTATAAGGTGTAAAGGGTCTGTTGGCCACCATCTTGCCCCGTAAAACTTGTTGAGACAGGCTCGAATCTACACTAACTACTCTCGGGGTGGAGCCACTCACGTTTCTACTTTCGGAGCTCAAGCTAGTCTGGCGCGGCGTGGTTCCTTCAGCAGTAGAGTCTGAAACTAGACTCAAATGACGTTGTTTCGACGTTTGTGGTGTTATGGACTGGTCAATAGAGGTGTCAAAGGAGTCAGAATCCCGCTCATCGATGTCTGTATCGTCTTCTGGACCTAGCTCAGTCTCTGTGGCATTACTGTCGTCTTCGAATCCCTCTTTCATCTGGGGCTCGTTTTCAGGGTCCAACGTCCGTTTTTGGTCGTCACTTAGCACACTCGCCGAGTAGTCAAATGTTCCGACAGAATCCGACGAATTCCCCAGGCTCTTGTGCGACTCTGGAGCCAGATCGAGCGATTTCGTGAAGAAATGGCCCTCTTCAGTAGGGTACAAGATACTCGATTGGTCTGTCATGATCGAGGCTCCGTCATCGTACTCGTCGTTCATTGAGGGCAGAATGCTCTCCAGATCGGGATCCACATCGGCTATGAACAGTTTACGGTACGTGGACGCACTGGGTCTCCAGTGGCCGAAATTAATCGATTGGCCAGGCTCAAGTTTCGACAACGACTCCTCGTCTGAAGAGGTGTAAGTGTCCTTCTCGTTGTCGGAACTATCGCTGTTGTCGGTCGTGTTTTGGGCATTTTCCACTGCAGAATCGGCTATACTTGCCCGTCTGTCGTTCAGGGCTTTAGAGAGAAAAGAGTCACGTGCCGAGGGCGTGCCGTTCACAAACAGCGCCGAGCTGCGCAGCGACCAGCTCCCAGTGGAAAGAGAACCCGAGGACAACGATCTGGCCAAGCTGTAGTCGAGCGGCGTGGTGGAAAGGTTGGTGTGGGAGTCTGGTTGTGAATGCAATGATTGGTCGAGATCTTGGTCGTGATCGTGATCCACGTTACTGTTTTCACTGTCGTTATAAATAAACTTTGACCTTCCTCTTTGTTCGGGTTCTGTTTCTGATTGTAGCCCATTTTCTGGCTCGAATTCAGGCCCTGCTTCTGAATCTTGCTCGATTTCCTCATCCACTTGCTTCAAATCGTTGCTCCTCTCTACCAGATCATCTTGGTAAAATTGCGAATCTCTCTTGCTCAAGTAGTCGTCCATCACCATGTTGATGTTGGAGTAATCCTTTGACTTCAACTTCTCCCTCTTGTCCAACTTGTCTTGTCCATCTTCGTCCAAATTGACAGATGCGTTCCGTGACGACATTCTCGACCGCACTTTGAGTGGCGGAGTCGGCTCTATATCATCTATGGATGACACATCCTGTGACTGGTCCAATTCGCTGCCAAACTCTGTCTCGTTCTGGCCTTCGTCCACCAGGGCTGTGTCAGGCGCAGATTTGTCGCCATTTTCGCTCTCAGAGTCGGACGGATCCGGATTAGTCACAAAGAACCGGCTGTTTCTCTTTCCGGATGGTTCCGGGTTGTCTTCTATCTGATTGGCCGAATCTTGCACTGGCGCGTCCATTTGTGGAGATTTGTTTAGGGATGCGTTTTCGGGATCTAAATCGTCTTCTAATGCGTTCTCCGACGCTATTTCCGAGCCGTTTTCCGACCCGGACCCGCTGATGTCGCCCCACTCGTCTCCGTACGACGCCTGCTGCGTCTGCACCCATCTCGTGGACTTGTGGCGGTTGATGGAGCTGGACATTTGTGGTGTTGAGGTGGTGATGGCGTATAAAGATGTTGTTTTTATTTTTTCTGCCAGGGGCTGGGCCGGGGATGGACCGAGGGTGAGCCGGGATGTGAACCGAGGGTCAGAAGGGCAGCGGAGTCGGTTTTAGGCCGAGGGTAGGTGAGGGTTGGGCTGGAAAAGTACATTGGCCAGAACGGGACCGAGGGATGAGAGTGGTTTCAAAGTGTATCTCCATGGTGTGAGTAGGGCTGGGAGCAGGGTTGGAGTAGAGTGATATCGTGAGGGACCGGATCTAGAACACCCCACTCAACGTGCCCGGAACAGCACTCGCTGCACATACTTTTCGCCCCGGCCAGGCCCCGGAATGCCCCCGGAAAAAAATCTATTTTTCAGGAAACTCATCTTCAACCAACACCACCCAAACTATCACTTGAAACCACCGAACCACAACAACGCCATGGATCTGCAAGAGGTGTACTTGAAATTCTACAACTACGACTTTCTCCATTTTCAGGAGTACCAAGACGGGTTGAAACAGGTTTTTGAGACCTACATCTTGCAACACAATGAGAATTTACAACCTGGAGAGCCCGAGATCAGTGATATTGATGAGATTGACAAGTCTACAAAGCAACAATTGACACTTCAAGCTCAAGTTTATTTTTTCTGCGAAAAGACGGGGGACATTTTGAGTTTGGACGACTATTTTGACTGGAAACGGCAATACGAACAGTCGGGAGCAGGCAAGAGTATTGAAGAGATCCAGCTAGATGAGGATCCTGTAGAGGCACCTTACTCTTCTAATTATGAAAGAGTAGTGGATTTGATTGTGAGTGGGAAGCCGGTTCCGGGGATCAAACAGATTCCGGACAAGTTGAGCGAAGAAACGCCCTCGGAGCATGTGCTCCGGACGCGGAAGAAGCCATGGGAGAAGGAGACTGCTGATGAGTTGGAGAGTCTGCTGCCCACAGAGGCCACACAGTGATATGGCGTGGGGTGTTTATACGGCGTGCGCGGTCTTGCGCGGTTTCCATAAAGCGTACGCTGCTTTACGCTGCGCACGCTTATTTAAAGTTTTAGCGTACACATACTACGTATTCTCATATAGCGTACGCATCTATTCCTCTATACACCCCCGCTAATGCAACACCCTCAAGACAAACTCAAAAGCCGCCAAGGCACTGGCATTCGCCGGGAAAGATCTCATGATTGAAGGCACAAACCCCTTGAAAAAGCCTCTGTAACCCCCTTTGTTCCTGTAGACAAACTTGACAGCGTCTGAATACTTCTTGAATTGCGGATTCTTGACGTCATCGGTGACAATGACCTGTTTCACGACATCCGACGGGTATGCGACGATCCAGAAAACCGTCGCACTCAAGCCTCCAGACCAGAAATTGATAGCGGGATTGGAAAGTTTGGTGTTTTCTTTGAAATAATTGGTAAAGATCTCATATGAGCCCCACCAGAACACGAAATTCGACCGGAAAATCATCGTCGGTATCAAACCTTTGTACAACGAGATCAACCCGTCGTATTTGAACAATTTCCACGCACAATCAAGTGGTCCGGAGAACAATTTGGTGCCGGCATCGTACTGGATCTGCAATCTTGCCTTGACAGTTTCCACTGGAGCCGCGACAAAGCTCACAGTCCATCCGGCTCCTAGTCCGGCAAGACAGTGGCCTATTAGGGGCAACTTGGGCTGGCCCGTCTCTTTATCCAAGCCCGTATGGTACACCTCTTCGTTCAACAAACGTCTGTACATGGTTAACGACCCCAACATGACGGAGTCCATGGCCACCCATCCGAATAATGGGGGTGTGAAGCCTTTGTAGAAACCCCTGACCCCTTCTTTCCGGAACGTGCTGATCACACAGTCCATCGGACCTTTGAATCTGCCCTCGGAAGTCTGCAATCTCACCTTGACGGTGTCAAATGGATGCCCCACTGCGTTCTTGGCGACCCCGGAAAACACCCCGGCAATGAATCCGAGGTACCTCGGTGGCGGGGACTTCTCTGTTGCTGTGCTAGTGTCCGACATCGCGTGGTGTGGTTGTTTGGTGAGTCCTCTCCACAGATCTACGACTCCACAAGAAATTTTTCACTGAAAAAAACCGTCCATAGTGTGCCGGTACAGGGCCGGAACCGGAGAAATTGGGGGTGATGAGAATCAATCGGAGCGTATAAACTAAGGAAATGAGATATTAAATGATTAGGTGTGTGTTCACTAATGTTACAATGTTATGCTGTATATAACCGCTACAACGAGTCCAAGTCCTGGTGGATCGCGTAGGTGGCTCCGTTCACGAATTTTTCCCGGATCTCGTCAATCACTTCCTCCGTGCTGGCGTCTTCGTCTAGATGTAGAAACTTCTTCGCGCTCTTAATGTCCGCCTGGTTGATCCCAAAAGCTTTCACATTGTGCAAGCTCGTGATCTGGTCATGGCCCCAATTGGACTCGACATCGAGGTAGATCTCTTGCACTGGGATGTTTAGCCGTAAATACTCCTTCGGAAGCTGGATAAACTGGTATATATGTGGATTCTTGATATCGTACTCGAACTCAGTCACTTTGACAAACGAGGCCAACGATGGGACGAAATCTTGGTCATAATACTTATCGAAAACAGCTGTCAATATTTTACGGTGTTCCAGAGTGGACGGTTTCACATAGACTGAAATCTTTCTAGGTGCGGAGGTCAACACCAAGGGATTATCGTTGCGTGGATGCTTGACCAACAATTCCACGAGAAGGATCTCTTTGTATAGCTTGATCCCGATATGGCAGTCATCTTTGAGAGCCAACCAGTACGAGCTGTCATCGGATAGCGCATTATTAGGGTTGGCAATGGCCTCACTTATAGATACTGAAGACAGGTCTTTGCCCAGTGTGAAACGAGAAACAAACTTGAAGACACGAAAAACAGTCGATTGCAAAATGTTTTGTTTCCTGTTCAAGTAGTTTTCGATGAAATTCGATGTCAAAGACTGTAATATCCGCAGACCTTGTTCTACGTCGGCATAATTGGCACGACCCTCGACTTTTAGCGTGTTTTCGTCAATCTTCTTGTCTATCAAATGCTCGATCAAGACCTCAGATGCGGCAGAACTCAGGTCACCAGAAGTGTGAAGAATTCTCGAAATTTTGGAATCTAGCTCGCCAATCTGGTGGTCCACCAGTTTCTTCACCTTGGCCAATTCTCTGTCCAATTTTTCCCGGTTTGCCTTGACGTTCTCGATTAAAAGGTGCTCAAAATCTTGCTTTTTGACAAGCTTGAGCTCATCGGTGATGAACTGGGACAAATACTGGTCTAATTCTATACCACTGCGTTGAAGGAACAGATCCCAGGACAAATCAGCCGGAGGAGCCTGTTTGGACAAATCTACCGAGTTCAATTGGATCTTGACGGTATTCCGGATCACCTCAGACAAGTAATCGTAAACTTCCGGGAACATCTGGATCTGGCCCTGCTCTGATCGGATAATAGGAATCATTGAGGGCAATTTAGACATCACCGAATCCAAAACGTCGTCCTCTAGACTGTCAAATACGCTATCGAATTTGGCTTTGAAGCTTAAAAGATCATCGATGTGGGAATTGGCTGTCTCGAAATCAGCCTCGAGTCTTGAGACATGGGCGAAAAGCTCCGAAAGTTGTCTAGATCTGTCTACGTCTACATCGCTTGTCCTTCTCAAGCTTTCCTCCACCGATTTAAACCTCTGACTCAAGCTGTTGAAATCTTTGCCCAAATTCCCGCTACTGGAAAGCTCATTCTGGACTTGGCTGTTCAATTTACTGTGTTTCCTGTTCAACTGGTCCCAATTCTTGTTGAAACTCAATTGCAACTCTTCAAGATGGTCCATGAGCGAATGGTTTTCGGAGAAAAACGACTCCTGTCTCTCTGTGAGCTCCTCAATGGCCACCTGGAACTGTCTCAACTTGGAATTCACCTCGGTCAACGAGTCTACAGGTATATAAGAGGCATATCTACTGGCCCGTGGGTCACCATAGCGTGCATAGTTGGCGGTGTTGATCGCGTAGATGCTTAGCACATATACTGGGATCATTATGATCACTGTCGCCACCACTGTCTGGAAAAATCGTGACTGGTGGACGTTTTTAAGTGCTTCTACAGCGTTTTGCCAGAATCCCTGTGCATGCTCGTTATTTCCCAGTTGCATTCTTGCCTTCTCGGTTCTTTCGGATCTATTTGTGCTCTCTGTCACTTTTTCATCGCTTCTAAACTCTAAATCCGAGTCCTCGGCTTCGTGGTCGCTGTAGTCCAACATCTGCGGGCTCTCTTTCAAAAAGCCCTTTATGCGCCCCGGAGCAGCATCCAAGCCGTATCCCGATCCGCTTTCAGCTTGGTACTTCCCAATACTCCCGCGCCGGCTTCCAGATCCTCCTATTATCGTGATATTCTTCCGCGTGAACTCATTTTGGCGGTTCATCTGCTCTTTGGCATCCACTAGACTCACCAACTCCGGCGACTCTTCGAGCCGCGGTTTGCCGCGCCAACTGAATCTTTTCGATAAATCCGCGGCTCGCCGGTTCAATTCCGGAAGCGGGCTGTCCACAGAGTACGATTTCGAGCTCGACAAGTCCCTGGAGGGTATTCGGTCGTATGAAAACGTTTTACGGCTGCTGGTGGACATGTTGGATCAAAACATGCAGTGAAGTGGAGGGGTAAATGAGCGGATGTGCTGATTCAGATGGTCCAATTGTCTATAGATATTTCCGCGGACGTGGTGAGTCGCTGGGGTGGAATCAATTGGTTTTGATGTGTTTCTTTGTTTACAATTGTTTCATTTTTTTTTTTTTTTGCTTCGGGGTGACGCGATTTTGGCGCGCTGGGCAGTTTTGCGTGCGCAGGTGTAGCGGTGCAGCGGTGCGCAGATGCGCAGATGCGCAAAATGCGTGCGCTCTTGAGATGGGCTTGTGGAGCTCAAAATCCGGCCATCGGGTGGACGCCGTGCGGCGCCATTGCGGCGTCGTTGTGCGGTCGTCAGGGCAAGGCCTATAGCCAATCAGTAGAGTGACGTAGATATTCTTGTGTAATCAAATATAGAGTGCTTTATACACCAATTGTCAACAGCATCAACAGCATCAGATGGATGTGTATCACCAAGTGCCCACATCAGCGGTATCGTCATTTCATCAAAGTTTCTCATCACCAACTTGAAACGACTTTTTTCATTCACGTCATCTCCAGTGCTAACTACTGTAAAGTAGTGCACTACCATTGTACGCACTTAAGACTGCGTTACCATTGTAAGCACTTAGCACTGCACTTAGCACTACTCTAAACACTCACTCTCGCGTAACACTGCATCCGGTCAAAGCTTAAGGCCATTCGCCGACGAACTCTCTTCGTCACTACTGTACCCCATATACCCATTCGGCACCGCTTTGCTCCGCCTGTCCATGATCAAGAAGTGCACCTGCTGTCTCAAGGTGGCAATCGTCAGTTTCTGGAGACTCAACTCGTCTTTCAACCTCCAAGTATCCCCCATCAAGCTGTGCACCAGGCTCTGTGTAGAGTTCAAGAGCGTGGCTTGTAGTTTGGCAATCTCCGACCGCACGTTATCCAGTTCACTGGCAGACATCGATGCCGAAGCCGGATCCGGCCGCGCCAGCATCGTCGATCCGATTTCGTCGAAATTCGATCCGAATCCCAAGTTCCGCACCTGCCCCTGCGAAACCGAGTCCAAAATCATCGACATCTTCTTCTCCAAAGACAGGTTCTGGGCCCCCAAAGCGGCAATGGCGTCCGACTGTTCCCGGAGATACCGCGACATCTTTAGCACCGCACAGGTCTTCTCATGGACGCTTTCGTACAAAGACCGCGTGCCCTTCCAGTCGCATCCGTACGGGGCACCATGGCATTTCATGTACTGTCTCTCGCAGTAGGCGCCATGGGTACCTAGCTCTGCCGGCGTGAATTCGAGGTTACAGCCGTTACAAGCCACCTGTTTCAGGTCACAATCGGACTCTGTGTGGCTCGGGATGTCCAAAAGCGGCATCTCTTTGCCACATTCGCACTTCTGGGCCTGGTGCAAGCACTGTTCGGCACTGTCCAAGAGCTGCCGGTGGGTCAATTCCCCGCACACGGAGCCGCCACGGGTAAACGCACACTCGAACCGCGTAAGTCCGCACTCACTTTCCACGTGGCTCTTGATCTCCCATCTGGGGCCGATCCAGGCGCAGCCGCGACCCTCGTTGAGGCACCGCACCTGCAACTCGTCCAACAAGTTCTTCACAATCACCGGGGCAGGGTACACTTTGGTGACGTCATCGATGAGCAAGGGCGTCCGGTCTAACGGGCATCGCAAGCCGGTCATCTTCAAGCTCTCGTCGAGACACATATAGCAGAAGGTGTGCCCGCACACCGTGGTACATGGGTCGAAGAAGGGAAGCTGGCATATGGGGCATGTCAAATGCGTTTGGGCGTGTGTATACTGCAAAATTGTATGGTCAATGAGCGGGAATTTCGCGCCAACGACATCGAATCCGCTCTCTGTGCGGGATTCCGGGCTCATTTCGCGATTTTTGGCCTCAAAGTCCTGCCAAATCGGTGTATAAACTCGGTTTGAGCGTATTTAGTACCGCTCCAAAATTCAAGATATTTTTTCATTTTCTTATCTATGGAAGATACTACACAAAATGAGTGTATCCGGTATCGTAAGGTCAATGTACCAAGTGATACGGATTATGTACATACTGGGAAGCGATGATACGATAAACAATTGCATTATAGGCACATGATACAGATATTAGAGGGCCAGAGCACAGCTCCTGACCAATTAGTTATTGTGGAAAAATGGATGCGCCATGGACTCTTTCGCCGTCAATCTCTCCTGGTGGTCGTATCTCAACATCTTGTCTATAAGATCGATCAGATGTGGATTCGAAGACAACGCCCTGTTGTTGTCGTTGACGAACAGAGACCAGGGCTTTCTAGGGTAAGTGCCCAATATGTCGTTGTAATCTGGACTCAACGTGATACCGTACTTCTTGCAACACTTGTGTAAATCCTCTGAACCCAACACTTTGGCTATTCTCACCAATTGATCGTTGTTGGAATCCCCTCTGAAAAATGGCTCCTTCTTGAACACAATCAGGGCAATCATGGCCCCAACAGACCAGATATCCAACGAATAGTCGTACTGCTGCACGTTCATCAACAACTCGGGTCCTTTATGATATCTGGAAGCGACTCTCACGTTGAAATCGATTCCTGGCTTGTAGAATTCCGCCAACCCCCAGTCGATCAACTTCAAAGTCTTCAATTTGGGATCAATCATTATATTCTGTGGCTTCACGTCTCTATGAATGATACCCATGGAATGCGAATAGTCCAACAGCGTCAACAACTGCGTGAAATAGAGCTGGATATCTTCCAAAGTGAACTTCGGATACAACACTCTGAAATCAACATTGTTCACTTTTTCAAAGATCAACAGCGGGATCTTGGAATTTTGGTCCTGGATCAAGTCGTACAATTTTATGATCGAAGGACCCCCCGTCAAATTCTTCAAGATCTTGATTTCTCTGTAGATTTTCTTCAACTTGACGGGTTTCAACACTTTGATCACACATTCTTTGTTGTTCAAGATATTCACCCCGGTGAACACCTCGGAATATTTACCCCTTCCGATCTTGGACACTATTTCGTAGTTCGATATGTTCCCCCATTCTATGGTGTAATTCTCATAGTCCCAGTACTCTCTTGGTCTTATATCATTGGCGTTTGCATACACTTTGGACACAGAGTAGACCCTGTGTGGCGTGGACATGTTATTGGAGTTCTAGATGCTCTGGTGGAGGCTGGTCAATGGTGGATGGCAAATTAAGGATCTTGACAGGTGATGATGATCCGGTGCAATGTAGTGGTATAATGACAAAAAAACGAATCTAAACCAGGCTTATGAGGTCCAATCAGATACCACGATTAAGATCAAGATGCAATTGGTGATTCAGATGATAATCCCGCCTGAACCAATCTCTAGTGCAGTCTCTGATGACGATTCTCAAATGGCCTCAAACAAAAGATTTATAAAAAAATTTTCTCTGCGCGAGATGGCAGGAAAATAGGGGCGTTTTGGGAGTTTTGGAACGACTTGGTCAAGACGCCAAAAATGCATTATCTGGAGCAGACTTTGGGGAATGATAGATACCGGATTGATGTCCGATGTACATATAACGACTATCCGGATCCGGAACTCCATCGAGAGACTACTGCATGCGGAAATCCGGGACGTGCAGATCTACGACGGCGATGTTCACGTGAGACAGGGCCAGAGATTGACAAATCTCTTGGAGTCTTTTGAATCCTTCTCCACAGTGTTTTTTATCGATATAGCAAGGCTTCCCTTGTGGTTTTATTTGGGAAACCCTTTCCAGGTGTATACCAGCGACCAGGATTCGGTCGTTTTTTTCAAGAATTTGGTCAGATTGGTAGTGGGGAAACAGATCGGTTTGTTGATAAGAGCAGATTTAGTGGATCCAGTGCCCGAAGATAAGCTCGGTGATGACGATTTGAAGAAAGACGAGTTTTACATGGTGATAGTTCCAGATTCAAACCTCAAGATCCATATGATACCCTTGCAAATGACAGACTTTTTCGTCAAGAGGTTTATACAGAAATGCCATCTGGAAGAACTCACAGACAAGAACCAATTTGTGGAATTTGAAGATGGGAATGTCAGTGACAAGAATGAGATTTTGGACAAGTTCATAGAAAGGCGGAAGATGAACCCATTCAAAGTGACTGGATCGTTCAGCAGTCTGAACCATTCCACAGAGCCTGTGCTGCCCAATTCACGGAAAAACTTGGTGACTGACCAGAACCTGTTCAAGAAGACCTTGCTCTCGTTTGTCAATTCTGAATTGAGATTGAGAAATATCACTCTGGCTAACAACAAGGACTACCAGAACATCATAAACCATGTGTTCAAGATGTCATATTTCTCATTCAGGAAAGATTTGACCTCAAAAGACGATATTTGTATAAACATCAACGACCTTCGAGATGTCGTGATCAAATTGATGGATATACTAGTATAGCACCTACGCGGTGATAACATGCATTTGACAATTCGGTTATGTAGTCACTACTACTCACTCCAGCACGTCTCTTAAATTCCCCTGATGTCACTCTTAGTTGCTTCTCCGTGTTAGTCAGAATAGAAATGAACCCAAAAGTTTAATCCATCTGTCGCAACTAACATCCGATTATTGATACGGAAAACTGATCTTAGCAAGTCCGCACAGGTGCACTTCTACCTAAATTGGTCCAGTGTTCTTAATTTGACCTAATCAGACGCGCAATATATAGGTAAACACCGGTATATAGACCCGTCACTATAGTCAACCTTGCAGGGTTCTATCAAGGAAATTTGGTCTTGCTATTGCGTTCAAACCTTCTAGACTATACGTTTCATTAGATCACTCAGACTACTTCTACCATTCTTAGACGCTGTCTCCAATATAGAATAGAGGTACTTGGCCCCATTCGTGGGGTTGAGACCTTAATATGACGCAAAGACTAGGAGTTATGATGTAAAAATATTATTTGATCGACTTACTATAAGAGATGACTTCAAAGCAAGGTTGAGTAGAATGTCATACATAGACTAAACTTTAAACGGTCAAATCGTGTTTCTGGTGTGCAAGAATGACAATGTGGAGAACTCAGATCTGACTATGCTTTTCGGAAAGCAACACACGCGCATAATTTTTGTCTTGCTCTTTTTGGAGCTGCATGGGGAGAATACTAATCAAAGCACAAGGTTCAGCCGAAGGGGAGAATAGAGAAAAAATTGCAAAAGGGGAGAATAACAATAGGCATTCCATAATAAATTTACATATAGATCTGGTGGGTTATGTTATGGCACCGAGCAACCGAAGTAAATCATAGAGATGTAAGCAGCAAAATATTTAGAGTCGTATAGAGAAGTGATACAATAAAAATGTTGCAATAAATCTACAAATAATAATCGAACAAAGAACTTGAAAATGCAGCAAAAGAGGCAGGCTGCAAAAAAGCAGCACTTGTGGCACTAACAAAGGTGTTAAAATGTCGCAGTGGCTGTCCGGACTACATAAAACCATTCCGAGTAGAGAATTGAATTTGTAATTGTCGTTTTCCCTTAAAGTACACATGATAATTAGCTAGTCTAGTCAATAATAAAGTGAAGTCATGAAATCGTGATGATGCAATGAAAATTAAATGCAAATGGAGCTGACGCTCATCTTTTCAGAGATTATAATAACCAAATCCAACACGTTCATTGTCGATGAATAGAAGGTTGTAATCGTAAATTTCGTTGTCAATAATCTCTCTTTTTTCCATTATTGAATTGAAACTGACTCTTTTGCTCCTTTTTTGATGTAATTGGGGTTTCAAAGTCAGGTCATCACGGCACACTTCAGCATCTTCTACACTCAACATCTTCAAGGTGGTGAGTGCTGAACAAGGCTCTTTCAAAATCGATTTGGTCAATGGTTTTGAGTGGAAATTCGTCAAATCGTCAGAAGTCACCGATGTAGAAGCAGTCTCGACAGATGAGATTGTCTCAGTGGATGACAACGATGTTAGACTCTCAGTAGATGAGCTTCTAGAAAGTTTCTTTGTTGTTTCTTGTGATTGTTGATTATGGCTCTGTAAATCTTGTTCTTTCTGTTCTTCTTCAGACATTATCAATGGTCCATATAACCAAGTGATGTCATTTTCTTTGAACCAGTTTAATTCTGCTGGATTTAATTCTCCCAAATGGAAAGTGGCTTTTGCCCAGGCTCTCCAAGCAGAGTTTTCTAATCTTTTCGAAGATGTTGATGGAATTAGCAACATCAAATCTTCAACTTTGTTGTGTAAATTTTCATCGGTTTTCAACTTGTTCAACAGTCTAACGTCTTTCATAGACGTTTTACGGTGTATTATTTTCCAACATTCATATAATTGGGACTCTGTCAATTTGAACGAGAAGTAATCGACATTGTTCACCACATGTTTGTTACTTGACTTTGTGGTCATTATGGAGTCGCATGACAACTCTGGTACTAAACCCCTTAGCCTCTTGTACTTCGTGATGAAGCAGTCATCATAAAACAACTTTTCTGACATTTGAAAGACAATTGGATGCAAATATTAGATGGAATTGGAATGGAACGGTTTTGTGTTTCTATGTACAGATATGTTTGGATAAGTGTTTTGAATAATGGGGTACTTTTGGAGAGAGATTCAACTTGTTTTATATAATATGGTGAATTCTCAAAAAATAATGTCAGTTTTTACAGCGCAAAAGCATGGGAGAGAAAAATGTCACTCCATAAAAATAAACATGATGCATATGCATCATGTAGAAGAACAAACCTTATAAGCGTTCTTGTGAGCATACAAAAACAAGAATGACCACAAACAGTTCAGCATGAAGTCATCATTGGCAGGTTTTTTCCCCGTAATCTTAACCAGATTTTGATAACCTCAATACGGTTCCACGCATTCTCGTCTAAATGTTTCCACTCGATCATCTCAATGAGCATTGCCTTCCAGTTCTGATTTCATCGTCATCATTCTTGTCTGACTTATTTTGTAACTAGTTGAATCTTTTCAATTTTTTCCTTTGCTTTTTGCTTTTAGAATTCGTCAAATTCTTATTCGTTGGGTTCATGTCACTTTGAACTGAGTATCAACCACGAAAGATGGTGACGTCTAGTGACAAAAAAGGCTTCTAGATGTAGGCTCCCTTCAACCCTTGGAATTGATCAGGCATCTTGGCCGCAATCTGGATCTCAAAACTATCAGTCCCCATCTGTTATCGTCTACAGGTCAATAATATTCCATCGCTCAAAGAGGTGAAGAAAGAGAGGAAAAAAACACAGTATACCAACAGGCAAAAATTGAGCTATCCCACGTAAAAATAAGGAAGAGAAAAATTAGCTCCCCTTTTTTCTCCGTTTCCAGTTGAATATGACATTCGATGAAACGGGCAATAAGGTGTGAAGTCCCCACCGATTATGTAGGCTTTACTACGCTCTGTTATCAACCGTTTCAGGAATTCATGGGGAGTGTTCAAACCACACTCGGTCGTTCAAAGTCCTAGCAATCATTTGCGGTTGAATAATCCATCGCCTTGATCTTGCACCACACTCAGCACCACACAACGCAACTCTATTCACCACAGCCCTGATAAAACCCTATATTAGTGGCCCAGACAACCTATTGTGGTGTTACTCTCCAAATGCAACAATATCATGGTGATATTACATTTCCCCCCTTCATAGATCTGGATTTAAATTCCATGCTTCGGATGAATTATTCACCCACATTTTCTCCCGGAAAAAAATCACTTCATATTCTGGGCTATTTTTGATTTTTTTATGTACGAACGAGCGAATGCGGTAAGGTTTCCATTTCAGTTATCTATTCCATGACCCAGAGCAAAGATCTGTGAATGACTATTATTATCCTCGCTACCATCATATCTTCCTTTACCAGTATGCATTCCACGCACATGTGTGCCATTCACTGACATTGTGATGTGTGATGCCTTCAACACTGCAAACCCCCGGGATGGTTTTAAGCATGACAAGGATTATTTTCTTGAGATATCGATTTGGGCGTCTGATAAGCATTTGACTGCAAAAAAATTAAGTAGAGAGCAGAACTGTGGGGAAGGTCATTATTGTGGTGCGTGTGCATATTCCAACCATTCCACCATGTCTTTGCACGCCAACATCAGTGGCCAGTTGATCGTCTGTTGATCCTTGTCTCTCTCTCTCTCTAGTCAGAGAACGTGAAGAAAAAAATGCTTGATAATATTATACTTTAAGGTTATAACATTTAATCGAACGAAAAAAAAAATAGAATCAAATCTGTCTCAGTATGAAAAAAAGAAACAAACTATTTTTTCTTCCCCATCTATTTTTGTTTAGTACCATACATAGAGAAATGGCCCAAAATAAGATAAATTCTACTAGCAAAATCTCCAAATATCGTATAGAAATACACTTGAAACAGTAGACCTATCAAACTTTGTTGCTTGAACTTAATATAAGATTCCGTTCCAAGAAATTCAAGGTTCCTGATATGTTATCTTATTCAGCTACATAGGGATGAGCATGCCTTTGACGTGTTTCATTTTGAGATCAGCACAGCTTGTAGTATCGCACTCCCGTATGAGCGGAGCCTTATTCACAGATTGTTCCCGGCGATCTATTTCATTTTGGTCCGGTTCTATACATAAGAAGGAGATTTGCGTCCTGAACTCCGGAGTAATTTAAACCCGAAACTCTTAGCTGGCCATGTGCATATTCATGTGACGCTTGTTGAGCACCAAATTCGTCATATTGGACTGCACCCTGGGCTAATTATCGACACAGTTTTCGCGCTCTACGTGTGAAATATGTCAGTGAAAAGTAGGAGAATGGATCTGAGGATGTCCAAACGATCGGTGAACAGTCAATGTCTACAAACACAATTCAGATGAGATTCTCAACAAGAGAAAGCTTTGATTAAAACGTTCCTATAAAGAAAATAGTTCTGAAAAAAAAAAAAAGGTAGTGTACTCAGTCGGAATAGATCAAACTTAGTTTTCCAAGTCCTTCTTCAAAGTACCCAAGAAAGCGTGCTTTTCAGCTGGGGTTTGGAATCTACCCTTACCGAATTTAGAGGCGGTGTCGATCCATTTCAAGTTGACTTGTTCCAAGGCTCTTCTAGAGGTGTCAACGTACAATGATTTTCTCAAAGTGATGACTCTCTTGACTGGACCTGGGATAGAACCCTTCAAGATGACGAAATCGTTGTTGACGTTACCGTATCTGACGAAACCACCCAATGGGGTGATGGTCTTCTTGGTTCTGTCAAACTCAGTGGCAGCGTTAGCTTCGTCACCACCCTTACCGACTCTGTAAACCTTGTGGTTGATAGAAGTTCTGTGATGGTAACCTCTTTGACCAGCACGGGCAACAGTCCATTGGACATGGGCTGGATGCCAAGCACCGATACAAGCGACCTTTCTCAAACCTCTGTGGGTCTTTCTTGGCAACTTCTTGGTACCCCATCTGTGGGTGACACCCTCGAAACCGTGACCTTTGGTGACGGCAATGACGTCAATCATCTCGTTTTGTTCGAAAACTTGGTCAATGGTGACGGTTTTCTCAAAGAGACCTTGAGCCCAGTCAACCTTGTCGGAGATAGAACCACCGTTGACCTGGATTTCAGCCAAATGGGCCTTCTTTTGGGACAATGGGGTCTTTCTGATCTGGGTGTGGACCAAGACTCTAACGACAGAGGCGTACTTCTTGATTCTGGCCAATTCTCTCTCAACTTCAACGGCTGATTGAGCGTATTTGGCAGAGTACTTGGTGAAGGCCTTCTTCTTGGATTTGTACCAAGATTTGTAGAATCTTCTCTTGACTTCGTCAGACAAGTGCTCAGCCCAGACGGTGGTCAAAGATCTCAAACCTCTAGGAGTTTCAACGTAACCAACGACACCGACAACGACAACTGGTGGGGTGTCGACAACAGAGACAGCCTCGACGACTTCTCTCTTGTGCATCTTGGAACCTGGACGGTCCAAGTCACGGACAATGGTGGACATACCAGCCTTGTAACCCAAGAAGGCGGTCAAGGCAACTGGCTTACTCTTGACATCCTTTGGGAAAGACTTACATCTACCTCTTTGCTTGGCAGCTCTCTTTCTTGGAAGGAACCCTAAGGAACCGTGACGTGGTGCTTCGTACTTTCTGTGAGACATCTTTTGATGGTTTTCGATAATGATCAAGGGAAGAGAAGAGGAAATGAAAATTTTTTTATAAATGATGAAAAAAAAAGAGTGAAAAATTGTGAAAAAATTTTTGGTGCGTGGAAAAGCAGGGTAATTGCGAGGGTCGTGCAAAAGCGACCACTCTCTTTTGGTCGTGCGAAAATGGCTAAAGCATCTTTGATCGTGTGACAGTACAGTGGTTCAATACAGTGCTACAGTACGCATGGACAGATGTTAGATTGATTAATGATGAACTAAAGAGCTCGCGGAGATAACTCCGAACTCGGGATCCTGGATCCCTTGAAGAAAATGGGCGAAATGATAGAAAAATGATAGAAAAAGCGCAAAACTCACACAGGCTCAATTCAAGAGCTTCCACGGACGTCTCTGCCAAGAGAATGCACAGCATGACGTCCCAGTGAAGATGCTAAAACAAACAAACCAAAACCAGCGATATAAAAAGCGTTAAATAGAGCAACAAAAAGCGTAAAGATGTAAAATTGGGGGTTAGTAAACGAGTCATGGCATCCTCTTGAACGCTCTCATCAAGGCATTACGTGCATCCGAGTCAGCCCTTTGGATATGCGTATCCTCCTCCTCGTCCTCTTCTTCCTCGGTGACTGAGACTCCATTTTCGTTCAAAATGATCGATTTCAAGTTGTTAATCGTAGAATCCCTGCTCAAAAGCAGAGGCGACGAGCTCAAGGTCATCAAAGACGGTCTGATCGTCAGCCTGGGCGTCATCTTGATCGGCGATTGGTGGATCACCTGCCCGTTTCCCGTGGGATCATCACCGTCTTCATCGGTTTCCTCTCTCGTGATGGAAGCCTTTCCATCGCTGCCGATCTTCAAGGACACTTTGAAATTCTTCTTGGCGATGCGTTTACTGCTGGGCAACATCGGCAACGAGCGTCTTTGTTTGTTCAGTGTGAACGACGTTGCTAACGGTAATGACAGCGTGGAGTACGATTTCTTTATGAAGTCGTCATTTCTCACTGGCGACGAGATCAACAGCTCGAACGATTGCATTTGGTCAGATTTACCGGAAATGTTGCGGCCAATGGTGTCAATTATCGTCAGGGAGTTGGATCTGTGCTGGTTCAAGAGTGGCTGTTGCTGTGGTAACGGCAATTGCTGCTGCAACTCTTCTGCGTCGAACTTGATCTTGCTGAAACTGGCATCGAAATTGAACTTGCGGCCCACCAAGGGCGTCAACAGCTCGCCAAAGTAGTTCTGGTAGATCGGAGACGAGTGGATCATCGAAGAGAACTGGGAAGCGGGCGTCAATGGGACGTTCCCCGGCCCGAAAATCATGTCAGAGCCCTGGTCATGCTGTTTCACGAAAGAGGAAGGCTGCTGCAAGTTCAGCAAGGGCGAACTCAACAAGAAGTTGTCCAAGTTGACTTTGTTGGCGATTTTACTGAACGAGGAGTCATCCGCCAATTGCTGGGCGCTGATATGCTGGAAATCCGCCATCTGGGGCTGCGGCTGGTGGGCAGTGGGCAGTGGCCGTTGCTTCAATTTCTTGCCGGTGATCTCCGACAACTTCTGGTGTGTTTTGGAAGATGGCGGTGGCAACATTGCCACAAAGGAGGCGTCTCTTTTGGATAAAGGAGACGGTTTTGTCGGGGTGTATTCGACAAAAGAGCCCCTGGATTTCTTGCTCTTGGGGCCCGTCTGGGTGACTCTGTCCAAGGAGTTCCGTTTCCTCTTGTCCGGAGACACTCGCATCAACGGGGATGTTGTCTCCGGAGATCCGACTCTCAAAGCCGCTGCTGAATTTAGCGCCAGGGGTGAAGTGGAAAAGATCCCGTCCGAGATCGAGCTGGGGCTGTTTTCGGCAGTCAAGTCTTTAGGCGGTCTCCCACGGCGTCTCTTTGTAGGAAGTGGTTGCTGTTGGTGCTTGGTTGTCATGGTGTTTGTGGCAGGATTTGTAGCAGGATTTGCAGTGGGATATAGCATCATGTTGTGGTTCATTGGTGTGTGTTTCAACGTCCTGGCGTATCTAAGAAAAAGCTGAAACAAGGGGAAAAAAAGACGGAAAAATTTTGTGATTGATCTGTTTGGGATTGGTGGGTGAATACGGTAAAGTGGGATAGATCTAGCTTTGATCTGGATTGGGTTGGATTTGTATGTATGGCTGTGGTTTTGTTGATTTGACAGAATGTGACTTAGACACTAGATTCTCTTATTCAGATATTCACCAGAGTATTTATTCAATACCGATATTGCTCAATTTCAGGTCTAAACAATAGTAATAGAAATTCAATAAATTAATCTGGACTCACTGTGGTGCTAATAAGAGCCTGTACAGTGTGGATATGGGTCGATCGCAATAATGGTAGTTATGCTTACGGCCACATCGAAAGATGCAACTGAAAAATATTTTTTACGTGTCAAATTATATTTCCTAATCGGGTATCTGCGCCGGCGCACTCGACGCGTCCCCTGGGTAACGCAGAGTTTAAAGTATGAAATCTGGGCGGAATCTATTTACTGATTGGGTATGGAAATGATTTGCATGTTACATCAAATGAACGGCGTATAACGTGTTTTGGTCGATGCCTTTGTTTGCAACCTCAAATGGGATCTCTTCCCGGTGCATATATTGGTGAACTTCGGATCTGTCTTGGCAGGATTTGGTGGTGGAGTGGAGCTGTTTGGCGGTTGTTTGGATCGCAAGATCAATCAGCAGTTTGGTGAGCAAATTATGATCGGCACATCCCGTCTAGGGCTCATCAACCATTTTAAGATCAGTGTAACCTGAAACACTGATAAGACTGTCAAATACACTTCAATAAACTCTGCTCCTCCACTCAAGATAAGATTCAATCCTTGCACCTTGCTATCATTTTCCGTCATCACTTTCCGTCGCGTCTCCGTCACAACGGTAGTCAATTCCCATTTTTGAAGCTTATAACTATCAAAATATATCTGTATTATTTAACTCGCACATCACGCGGAGAAGAACTTTAATCTGGGAATTCGCTATAAATAACCACAGAACCTCAGAACGGAGACATGGCAAACACTCTGTCACCAAATCGCGTCACTATTGTCATTAAAGTCTTGGAAACTTTGTTCTCATGGTCGTCCTGACTCCACTCCTGAGACAGTGGAGCATGCAATTGAGGAGTATATCAAAAAAAAAATCAAAAGATGAAAAATATAAGCCCGACGCGGGGGTCGAACCCGCAACCTTTTGATGTCTAACATAAGAGTCAAACGCTCTACCGATTGAGCTAGCCAGGCTTTTTTCATGTCTGCCGCTTTCGTCCAGTAACTATGAACGCGACAGATGTCAGATGTCCATATCAGTACAAATAGATCTGATGGTGCAAAAGCATCAAGTATAGTCAGATCACCTCAGTCTAAGCCCGTGCCGGTCGACAATACCATATTAAGCCTAAAAAATACCTGCGAGCATCTGCGAGTGTCTGCCAGCACCTGCTCAAGCCCACCAACCCTTCATGGGCCACTGATCTCCCACCGCCCAGTTCCTATGCCCGGGATATCTTGAACACGACTAATCCCCTTTCTGCCATCATGGCTCTTCAATTTCACGTGTCACTAGTTTAAACCAATCAGTTTTAATCGATATTTCATTACAGAGAAAAAAAATCAAACCAAAGAAAAGTTTTGGGTGTCACAGGTAACAAGGTATTAGATCTTTAGCAGACGAAATGGTGAGTCAATATATGCACAAATGGCCCAAGATGGTGTAGCAACAAAGATATGGACAACAGCAACATGAAACAAGTTCAAAATCACCGGAAATCGGATCATTGATCACTCGGTGACCTATGCAAAAATGTCATATCATTCACTAGCATATCAATCTCTAGCATAGCATCCACCAGCTCCATCACATTATCGAACTACATGCCAGGCCCACAACGACCTTGAAACCCAATACTAACTATCCAGGCTTTATCATCCACCATCTACAACTTGTTGTTCAAGAGAAATTCCATCTACGTGAGTGCCATCTTTGGTGCTGCATTTGTGTTCCAGGCATCGTTCGATTCGGCCGTCACCAACTACTATGTGGCCCACAACAAGGGTAAATTATGGCAAGACGTCAAGGCTCAGTTACAACTGGGTGACGATGATGCAGAAGACGATGACGAGTAATTTAGAATCAGAGGTGTGACAGTTGTTGAATAATATTATCATTCATGGCATCGTCAGGTGCAATAAAATCATAAATCATAGAAGAATGTAGATGTAGATTGGATGTAGATGTAGATTGAAGGCAGTTATAGGTGTAGATGTATGAAAGTATGAGATGTGATTAGTATAAGAACTTGAAATGGTTCAAAATCATAATTAATAACATTGGGAATGCGAGACACAACCTTAAATGGAACATTTCACTAATTCAAAAAATTGATTCATAATATCGAAAGAACATTTCAAAGTTATATCACCAACTGAGAAATTTCGTAGAGAGAAAATTGCAATAACCAAGCCTACAACACTGAATAAACCGAGTTGAGAAGATATTATAGAACACATCGCAAAATGAATTTAATTGAAAATCTCAAGAGCATTACAATAAATAAACGTGCAATATTGTAAAATCAGGTCATAAAACACTTAGTTGAAGAAGTGTTCGGAAGTACAGGCCATTAACTAAAAGTGATTGAAAATCCCCAAGAACATTGCACTAAGTCAAAGAACATTGCAGATGATTGAAAATCTCAAAAGACTATTACAATTAATAAACATAATCAAGACTCTAGTTACAAGAACACTCTAAAATGAGGTCATAATTGAAAATCTTTTGACTACATAGCACTAAACTGCATAGCACTGAATTGAATCGACTATCCCTAACAAATGCAACGCATCAAACCATGAAATAAACGTTATTGTTGAATCGAATCGTAATTTCCCATCCTAGTACTAGAAGAACATTGCATCGTTATCTGCACCTGTAAATGCAGCAAAATCTTCCGGTCTGAACGTTGTCGTGGTGAACGGGTCTGTGAAATCAGCTACCGTGGAAGAGTCCATCGTGAGCCGGCTCAAAAAGGCATAGATTCCCTGGTTCAACCAGAGCTTGTTCAACTCTGTATACCGATCTTGATTCAAAATACCGTTGAAACTGCCTCCTTTGAAATACGCTTCTCCGTGCTTGTTCAAATACGGCGATGAAAGTGTGTACTTCAAGACTCTGTTTCTGGTTCCGGAGCCCGGAGTTTGCAACTGCAAAATGATCGTGAGCAAATTGCTGAACGGGTTGAAGAAGATCGATAACAATTCCGAACACTTTTCACACTCCTTGTCGAAATGTCTAATGACACGATCCGATAGAGTCCGAGCAGATGTGGTATAGATATGAGATCCACAGAGCAAGCAGATCGAATACTGGCTCTTGAACTTGGAAGCAGCATCCAAATTGGGCTGCTGCTCCAAAAATTTACTCAACCGTGATGGCAACTTCTTGAGACGGATCACTCCTGGGAAATCAAGCGCCAATATTCCATCTTCGAGGAATTTTGGCACTTTTGACTCCAACATGATGTTGAAAACGTTCTGCTCCAAAGTGGTAGAGCCGCGGTCCATCAACAGCTGAGCCACGCATGTCAAGTCTTGCACGCCTACCAATTTACACACCAGAGAGATCTCGGAGCTGATCTGGACGAGTTTTGGATCTTCCAGATCTGGCTGAGCTAACTCCAACGTCGGATCGAGCAGTTTCATGAAGATATAAAGCTGTCTGAAGAAAGGCAAGGCGAATCTCAAGATGGCTACATTTACACCGACCAAAAAGGTGTTTTCCACCGGGTTTTTGGACTCTGGATCGTATTTTACAATCAACTGCAAGATGTCCGAAGCTAATTCTATCGAGGGATGCACCTGTTCTACAATCAAATCCCGCAAATACGTCAAATCTTCCAGCTCTTCACGGTGCAACACACCAAGGCTGAAAATGAACTTTTTGAACGATTCTCCGTTCATGCACCGCTGTAATACCGAGTCCAAGATGACCGAAAACAGCTTGGTCGTGGTGGCACGGGCCGTGGTCTGGATCGACGCCCCAGACTGGTACACCAAGACGGCAAACTCCGTGAACATGCCCATGTTCACATACGAGTCCATCCACATGTGTTCTACGTCTACAGATTTGATAGGGCTGGGACTGATCAGCGAGTCAGAGCTGGTCAGTCTCATGAAGTACTCGAGCACGCTTCGAGTCTGGACGAGAGAAACGATCAAGTCCCGCTGGTTTGCTGACAACTCCGCGCTGGAAAACTCTTCAGATCCCGTCGTGAATCTCGAGGTGATCTCAGAGGTCTGGATTGAGTTTCCGATCAACATGGACAACGCTTGTAAGCGGTTAAACCACACAGATCCATCGCTACATATGTCTTCGAGTACTACATCGTCCTCCATGGTCTTTGCAATGTCGGTGAACATCTGCTTCCCAATAACAGTGAGCTCTTCCAATTCCTGGTACGTCGAAGCGTCGATAAACAGTTCCCGGAACTTGGAGCAGTTGTTTTGGCCGATATCGGTGATAAGCTGGTTGTATTTCAAGAAGGTGTCTTCACTTTCCTTCTTAAACCGGTCAAATTTCACCTCAGCAGGCCGCTTGAAACTGGGCAAGAAGAAGTTGTTGAGCGTCCGACACAAGGGACACTGGAACCCGAATTTGAACGAGTTTGGTTTACGCAAATACTGGTTAAAGCACTTATAATGCATGCCGTGATTGCAGGAATTAATCACGTATCTCGGAGCCACACTGTCTCCGAACCGGAACTGGAACTCTTCCAAAGAGTCTATGCTCTCTCTTCTCGACGGGTTGATCGAAGAAATGTAATTCTGTGCTCCAGAAGGAACTCCGTTCAACAAATTGCCGTGGGAGTCTGCAAACCGCTCGTCGAAACGCACTTCCACCGGTCCATGATCGATATCCTCGTCGTCTTCGTCTTCACCTTCCAACTCGTCATCAAATACACCTTCTGCCTCTTCTGGCACATTCAAACGGCTCACAAACTCGTCCCAGGCGTTCACGAACGAGCTCTCGCGTCTGCGCTTCTTCTGGTTCTGGTTCTCGGCAAACAACTCAGCCAGATCTTCGTTCTTGTCCCAATTCTCAAACGCCGTGAACACGGAATCGTCTACATCCACCGGGAATTGCCAGAAAACAGGCGACTTGTTCACATAACACGGAATCCCGAACAACTCTTTCCCACTGTCCTCAGTCTGGCACAAAATGCACGTTCTAGACTCTGTTCCCAGATCCATGCTGATATCACCGTCGTCATCGGTTTTGCGGTCTTTGTAGAGCAGCGTCTTGTTTTTCACGGCAAATTTCAGCTGCTGCTTCTGGAACTTCCGCTTGATCTTCTCCAGTCTGTCTCTAGCGAGTCTCTTGGTCTTCTCATCGCGGGTCTCGAGTCCGCCTTTGTCCGCCTTCATCGCCTTGTACGCAGCGACGTGTTCTTCGCCGAAACAGTCCACCAACGTCTGAATGACGTCAGCATCACGCAAGACTAGCAAGTCCAAAATGGCATCGGCTTTGCTGATGTTGGTCTTGGAGATAGACGACGACTCGCTGATCGTCATCAAGAGATTGCTGATGGGAATGTCGTTGAACAGCTTCAAACTCACGTCTCCGTCGTCAAACTGGTCGTCGAGCACGACCGCATGCAACAAGTGCAACGCAACGGGCAAAAATGTCTCGTTATCGGTGTCGATAGCCGTTTGGAGCAATTTGTAGAGAAATTTCGCGAAATTCAGCGTCCTAAAAAACTCGTGCACTCTCTTGAAGTTCTTCGACATTGCCGGATCCTGGATCTTCATGAGCTGCGGCTTTAAGACAATCTCATCGGGTTTACGCTTCGAGGAATGCGAGATATCCTGCCTTATGGAGTTGGAAATCTCCGACATGTCCGAAGACTCTGCAAAGAAGCTCAACGGATCAAGGCCCTTGAAGATGTCGCTCTTCAACCTATACAACCCGGTATCATTCAAGCCCTGCGGCGGTTTGTACTCAGACACTTCGTGCAACAACTCTTCAAACAGCGGATGTGTAGCGATCGTGCTGGAAAATTTTTCGGAGACCTGAGAATAAGCCGAGGGACCTTGGCACAAAGAGTAGCAGATGAGGTTCCTGATGGTGGATCTCTCCTTTTCAGTTGTAGAGAGCTCCACTTTGAACGAATACCTGCAAGTGTACACGTGGTAGAGGAAAGTGACAAACTCTTCAAAGATGTAAAAGATCTTGTCGTCGTAATGCGTCTTTTCGAGTTGTTCTTTGTTCAAGAACCAGTCCAATAACTCGAATCTGTCCAAAAAGTTGAAAAAAGATCTCTTGAAAGAGGGCTCTGTCATGATGGAAAGTTGTTGCAAGTGCAAATCTCTGTACAATCCCAACTCCGAGAAGAAACTCTGCGAGTAAATTGCGGCTTGTCTTCCTACAAACATCCCGTTCCTGACCCAATATCCTACGTTGATCTGAGAGCAAAGAACCATTGATCTCAAGGAAAGGTCTGACACTTTGAGGAAATCGGAGTAGTTGGACACTTTCTGTACTTGGTCCAGCGTGAAAGAGGTCACTTTGGAGTCCAAAATGGACAAATCTGTGATCACCAGCGACTCTATCATGAACGAGAGCAAAGAATTCAAAGGGTTCATGAACCCGGTCTCCTCTTTTGACACTTTGAAGTCAAAGATGTTGAAAAAGCCCTGGTCGACCCATCTCTCCTTCACGACTCTCAATTCCAAATAATTACTCAAGATGATTATCGCATCTACAATGGTATCTTTCTTACTACCAGCATCTACTTTGGCAATAATCGACGAAAGCGTGCCAACCAAGTCATAAACCGAGCAATTGAGCTCGAAATAACTAGAAAACTCTTTACTCTCGCGCAAAACGTGCTCGCCTTCTTTCCGCTTGATCTTCCAGTTGCTCTGAAACCGTTTCAAGAAGAAAACGATCAAGAGAAAGTTCCTAGTGTCGAACAAACAGAGATGCTCAGAAGTGAAAGACGGATGGTCGATCAACTGCAACAAGTCTCTTACTACTTTACGTTCTGTATACCAGACAGCCCTTGAATGGCGGTCCTGATTCGAGAGAATCTCGCGCATTTTCCATAAAGTATCATCGTTATGAGTCTTGATGCTCCTGTTCTTCTCAAAGAGGTCGATGATCGGAGCCAAAATCTTGACAAGAGCCCCGCTCGTCAAAAGGTTGAGAGACGTCTTGGGGCACGTAAAGAGCTGGATCGTGGCGTCATTTAGCACGTTCAAGAGCCATTCACGGTCCAAATTGGCCTGGTTGTTCAAAAGATGCGGGTATATCTGGACAAACTGGTGTGCAAACACCGGTTTGTAAGCAAGATCACTCACCAAGACTGGTGTGATGATGTTGTGGACGGCTTTCCGGAGTTCTTTCCAAAATCGGAGATCGAAATACAACAAGTACTGCAATCTTGAGCCTGTGACGGATTCGTTGGGGTCCTTTTCGAGCAAATCGTGTAGTGAACCTTTCAAACTGGCCACATCGAACTGCGTATCTTTGTACTTTGACAATCCTCCCGTGGGAATACGGTTATCTGTAGTGGTCAAGCCGTCTCTGAAAGCATGCAGATCAGTAAGTTCGGTTTTGAGCAGCTGGTAGTACGGAGTCAGAACACCTGTGTGGTCAAATTTCGACGTGATAACCTCACAAAACACCGACCGGAACACCGACAGCACTTCCAAAACCGGAAAATCCACCATCTCTTGCAACCAGTCCACTATAAATCTGGCAATTTCCTGCTTCATGACGTCTCTCAAGCTATGGATAGTCGCCGTGAGCCCGGTTCTCTGCACTATATAATAAGACGACACCAAAGCAGCAAGGTCCGAAGACACCTGCAACACTGTGCGACCTTTTTTGTCTACATTCATGGCTACTTCCTGCGACTTTTGCGCAGAACACTTCAAAACCAGCTGGATCCGAGATGTGGCGTCCGGATAGTCGTGGAACTCGTCATTCCACAACACAAGACAATAGGTGTCGGTGTTCAAAGTGGCTTCATCGTTGAACAGATGCGATGCGGCTTCCATGGTGCGCTCGAGGTTGTAGGAAGCTTTGAAGAAGTCGTGCACTACTGGGAGCGTGTGGTTTTGGTGGAGCATGACGGAGATGACGTGATCGAGGGCGGTTTCGATGGTGCTCTGACAGGATTTGCGGAAATTGGGGTCCAAATCCCGGGGCAGAACCTTGGAAATGGGCCTGGACGGTGTTTTTGAGGCGGACTTCGGTGTGTCGTCGGATTCAGCAGCTTCAGCTACGGATTTTGGTGCAGAAGTTGCGGAATTAGAGGCAATATCTGAAAGGGAATCCGATACATCATCGTCCGCTTCCGCGGACTCATCCGACTCATCGCACCGACAATGCACCGGGATCGTCCAGGCTTCCGGATCCCCACAGTCACAGATCCCCTCATTACTCGCCGAAGCGATGCTCACAGACACCGAGTGGTTCTCGTGGTCGCCTGGCGAGAAACAGTACGCACATAGCACACAAGTGTCGTCCGCACCGCAATCGGAACACCGGTAAATGGCCTCGCCCAGCTTGAATTTCCGGGCACAGGGCCGCCCAGTGTGCACTGGGACCGCCGACAGATGCTCTAAATGGTCATAAAACCGTGTCCATGTGTGTGGAGGCGAATTGGACTCGTCCTGGATCTGCTGGTAGCTGGTGGGGAGCAGGGTCTCCTGGGGCACCAAGAGTTGCCAATGAGCCCCCTCGCCAGAAGTCGCCAAATAGAGACTCAGTTTCACTGCGTGTTCCAGGGCGTCGAGATTCGGGTAGGGTGAGTGGAGATTTGCCGCCCATTGCAATGTGTGGCGTAAATTGGGCGTGGTGGGCGTTGCATTTGCCATGGTGGAAGCGGTAAGGGTAAAGAGTGGTGGGCGATAATTTGCAAGGTGATAACGTGGGTGGTGAGTAGTGGGTAAAGTGGGGTGAATGGTTTGCCGTGGGATCTTATGAGATGGCGCTGAAATTCCAGGGCAATCGGTGCAAATTTGAGGTGGCGCCGCTGTTGCAATTAGTAATCGTTCAGCATCAACTGTGAGTTTTTCTGATTTCGGATCTTGAAATCTAATTTTTTTCTAATTGATTTGAGTTTTGATATTTTGCTGCGGGAGGATTTGATATTGTGCTCAGTTAGAGGAAAAAGAATCTGATGGAACAAAGAAAGGGAGAGCGGTAGGATCAAATGGTGTAGATGAGAGCATGGAACGATGATAGCGTCAAAATCTCTGGAGGGGGCAGAGTTATGACAGACTTGGATTAGCCCATATGTGCAATGCAATCATTGAGTGGAGTTCTGGCTTTGCAGACCCATGTGATATAATACTCGATACAGAATAGAGAATGGGGGAGTAGAGAAATCATGCTCGATACAGATAGTGGTGACAGTGGAAATGATACTGGATACAGGATGGCAATATTGGCAGAAGAAGTAATGACAAGGTCTACGGGCTATAATAATAATAGATCTCAAGAGCTTGACAGGCTGAACGAAGAATATACCAGAGCTTAAGGGATCATCAAGTGTGGTATTATCTAGATCACAAGGGGTTAGCAGATAAAGCGCTAATGCGCTACAGAAATAGGATTCGCCAAGTACAGAGAGCGGTTATAGTTATTTTACAGAAAAGAGGCGATGCTATTCAGTTATAATCGTACTAAAGAAAGAGATACATAAGGGACCACGAGAAGGGGAGATACGCCGAACAGAAAGGGGTCGTCAAGTAGAGCAAACAGCATGAACAGCGCTAATCACCGGTGAATGAGACATAGAATGGGACCATCAGTACAGAAAACAGCAGGAAGTATGCAACAAACACAGGAAGATTATGAAGTTCAACTTACAGTGATAAGCGCTGATTAGAGAAAAGAATAGAGAGCATATCATACAACAGAAAGAGAGCGTCAAACTCAGGCACAGAGAAAGTACTGCACAAATAGACACCATCACATGCCAGACACAAGACCAATTCGATTACCGAAACTACTCATTTCTAAACTTTGCCACCGCCATCTATTTTCGATGGCGTTGGTCACGTCATTGAATTTGATCTTGAACATGAATTTTCTCATAACTCATTTGTCATTGTCATTTCTCATTTCTCACTTTCTGTTTTTTTCTCTTTCATTTTGATTTCTAATTCTTCGTTTTTTATTTTCACTTTTCAATATTCTGCTCTTCCGATGGCGATTTTTGAAAACCGAAAACTTCTGGGGCATCACCTAAGTACCCAAGACAACAGCATGGCGGAACACACCGCATACCAGCCATTAAGGCAGTTCTTGGCCGAGCTCCCACACAGCCAAGGATTCACATTCAGTGCTAAAACAAGAACAACACTCCGGAAACAGCTCTATTTGAGTGCCTCTGCCCAAGGAAAGTACCTTTCGGAGTTATTCAAAGACACTGCATACCAAAACGATACCACTGATCTCAATTGGGTGATCAACGACCACAAGCACAATGACCCGTCACATGCCAACAGGCCCTGCGCCCGTAAATTCCGTATCGGGGAACCAATCTACCGGTGCTTGACGTGCGGTTTCGACGACACCTGTGCTCTTTGTTCTGACTGTTTCGATCCACAATTCCACAAAGACCACCAGTTGTACATCAACATCTGCCAGCGAGAAAATGGTGGTGTCTGTGACTGTGGAGATCCCGAGGCCTGGACAGTGCCCTTGGAGTGCCTGTACTCGGAGCCGAGCGTCCGTGAAGACAGTGCCATAGCTGACGGGTTTCGGGATGCCTTGCTGGCGACCTTCGCTACGGTTTTGGACTACGTCATCGACGTGATGGCCAACTCGAACCTCATGTACTCAAAGCCCGCGACCTCTGCGCACATGATCCGCGAGCACTCCAATAACTCGTCGCTTGTCAATTATGGAGTTGTCGATGTAAATTCCGCGAAATACGCCCTCGTTTTGTATAATGACCAGGTCAGACAGCAGCAAGATGCGATCCGTAGAATCCATTTGGCCACTGGGAAGGTGAAACAGTTCGCCACGATGATCACCCGTGAGGTGGAAGTGTATGGTAAGGCCATAGTGATGGCTTCGGACGATTTGGAGTCGTTGATGGAGCGTCAGCAGATCATGGCTGCGACGGGTTTCAACACCGCGATCAGGAGCATGAGAGATGTTTTTAGAGAGGAGACCTGTGACGAGGCAATCAAATGGATGGACGACATTACCAGATCCACCAGTTTTCAAAAGTACAAGGAGTTTAGAGATCTCGTGTGCGCGGCTTTTGTGAGCAAATGGAACCCGGGAGTCAACAACCAATTAGAAGCCCCAGAGTCGTATACTCCCGGGAATCTCACCCAGCAACACAGAATTCCGTGTATCCGTGAGAGCACACTGCAAAATCATCCAAGTTACTGGAATTTCGAGTACTCACGATGGGATTTACCCGAAGACTTGTGCCATGAGATCAATTACAACGATGCAGAATTGCTCCATGGCCAAGACTCGAGCAAGTCTTTCCAGGGATCCAGATTCCAGTACCTCTTGTTCATGGATATCAGGTTCTGGAGATCCATTCGGCTCGTGCTCCACGACCTCTACATCTTTGCCTTGATCTCGAACCTCAAGTACAAGCTGGTAGTGAACTGCCAGTACGTAGATATATACCCACAGGTGACTGAGATGTTTCTAACCACAGACAGAGAACTGGAGTCGTCTCTGTTGTGCAGTCTCTCGACACAGTTGTTCACGTGTCCGTCAAATGCCACCACTATCGTGAAGCACGGCTCCATCACGCGATTTTTGGCCGTTTTTTACAGCCACATCACGAAAAACGTCATTGAGGGACCCAATTCTGTAGACATCACCGAGGGAATCATCTTTTCCAACCTCAAGAACAGGAAATGGTGTCAGATGTTCTTTGACATCAGTTACATCTTGAGTAGAAATGAGCAGGCGGACTTGGTTTTCAACAGCACCTTGTTGAACCAGATCATCGACGTATTGCTCCTCTTCCAGGGCACTCCGACTTTGAAACGGTCGCCTGTAGAGCATGTAGAGTACGAATCCAGCGATTACACGGTGTATTTTCAGTCGATCTCCATTTTGAACCACTTTGCTGAGGGTTTCACAAGGTGTATCAACAGGTTGGAAGACACAGAGAAGAACAGAGCCCTGGTGTATAATGTGGTAAACTTGGTAATCGAAAGGTTAGGGGCCTTTATTGATGCCCCTGGACCCGCAGTGGGGCAGGCACTCTCTGATGCACGTCTGGAGCCTGTGAATTGGATGCAACTGCCAGGATCAAATCAAAGAATCATCTCTTTCCAGGTGAGCAGACAGAATGTCAGCTTCATACACTCTTTACACGGATTCTTGTCGTGGCTCATTGAACTCAACAAATTTCTCGACACAAACACCTCGCTACAATCTCTCTTTCTGCGATACCACTCACAATTGGCCCTCCCAGAGACAAACGACTACGCTTTGAAGGTGTTTGACTACCCTTTGAGGACGCTTGTGTTGCTCTCGCAAATTAAAGTCGGCTTTTGGGTCAGAAACGGGTTTAGTGTTAGGACCCAGATGCAAATATACAGAAAATCGACTATCAGAGACGGTGGTTACTCGAGAGACTTGTTTCTCGCTCAATGTTTTGTAGCTTCGATGCCGGCTTCTGTGAGTGCGCCAACGATTTTTGCAAGGTGGGAGTTGATCCAATGGATCGAAGGCGATTTAGTGACACATTACGGTAAAGATACCACTCCGTTAATGGTGGAGGAATGTTTGTTGTTTCTCATCAATCTTTTGACCGATGACTCGCATTTGCAACAACTTACCGGCGATAAAGTAAGTGAGTTTAGGACTATTAAAGAGATTACCAGTGCATTATGTTTCCAGCCATTGAGTTTCAGTGACTTAATGAAAGAAGTTCCTGATCATATTGCATCGGAGAAAATTTTTGAGTACATCTTGGACGAGGTGGCTGAATTTGTACCCCCAAAAAATTTCAACGATGTGGGAGTTTACAAGTTGAAAGAAAAGTACTTTGATGAAATTGACCCATTCTTCATACACTACTCTTCAAACAAAAGAGACGAAGCCATTGAAGTTCTCAAGAAACGGACTCACAAGAAAACCGGTAAACCAATTGATCAGATCTGCTTGGAACCGAAAATAATCGACCTCCAAAACAAGACTGCTGCCATTTATCAACAGATCCCACAATTCACAACCACCGGCATATTTGTACAATTTTTGAGCAGTACTTTGAAATACGTACTCTCCAAAGGCATGGAGAGAAGCGACACATTGCTAGATATGGTCTTGTACCTTTTGGCCATCAGTTGTCTCTACAACCATGACGGTAAGTTTGTCGATCTCATAATAACCTCTCGTAACAACACTTGTATTGCCAGGTTGCTCTACGAATTGGTGCTGAGTGAAGAATACAAACCTTTCCACATGAGAATCAGGTTGATTTTCAAATATGTGATCGAAAAATCTGACCCTGAAGCTTTCAAAATGGCAATGGAGAACAATATTGCCAACTTCGAGTCCTCTATCTTGTACTATACAAGTTCTGGCGGATTGGTGGTGGACGCAGAGACTGAATCCGAGAAGAAGAAGAGACTAGCGGAGAAAAGAAAGCTCAAGATTTTGCTGAAGTTCAAGAAACAGCAGCAAAAATTTATGGAGCAAAACGAACCTGTTGTCGAGCAGAGTGATACAGAAATGCCGGACGCAGATAGTGTAGATGTAGTCGTTGATTCTGCTTCGTGCTGGAACTTCCCAGAAGAACACTGTATTCTCTGCCAGATGCACAAAGAAGACGAACCTTATGGTGTAGTCGCATCAATAGCTTCGTCTCCCGAGTTCCGGTCAGTCCCATTCGATGATCCGTACTGGTTTGTCAAGTCTTTCTCTGATAACGAGAATTTGGACCATGACAATGTCGATTTCTCAGCAGACCAGAGGTACTCTGAAAGCTGGCATAAGTGCATGCAGGCAAAGAGAGACGAAGTTGTGATTGGTCCACTGTTTCCTCACAGAGACGGTTTAGTTGAGGACCATCATATAATAACGTCTTGCTCCCATGGGATGCACTACTCCTGTTTTTTGCAGTATTATAAAGACAGTAGAAAGAGGGCTACCCAGATCACTAGAAAGTTGCCAGAGGATTTCGACAAACAGGAGTATTTATGCCCTTTGTGTAAGTCGTTGAACAACTGTTTTGTGCCGATCGTTGCCCTGACTAACAAGTCTTCGTTGAAGAAATACCTTGAGCCGAACTCGTCCAATGAATGGTATTCTGGCCTCCAGTCGTTGGGGAAAGCGGATTTCCAAGAATTGAAAGATAATTACGTCATGAGTGCCATTGTGTCGTCCAGAGACCATATGTTTCCAAGCTATTATCAGCTGTTATTCGTGAACGTTGAGCGAGAGAAGAAATTCCACACCAATTTGGTGCATTCATTGGCCAGCAATTTGAACATGATTGGGAATCTCGGAGACGTGTTCCGCAAGCCCAATGTAGACCAGATCTTGTTACACACGATCCAATCTGTAGAAGTTTCCTTGAGAGGTGTCGCACATAAAAACTACGAGAATGGGATCTTGATCAATCAGATCTCCAATCAGTTGTTGACGACCTTGAGAGTGTTTAACAGTTTCCGCGATTCTGTGGAGTTGATGAACATATTTGCCTCTAGTAAAAGAGAGCATAGAGGTGAGTTGGAGAGTGGTAAATTTGTAAGTGTTGTGGAACAGGCATTGGCCAGATATTCTTTGTTGGGAAGTCCTGACGATTTGGCCGATATCTTGTTAACTGTAGACTTTTTCGAGATGTTGGTTGAATGTGGCAGTGTGAACCACGTACAGGGCAAAGCACATGCGGTGCTTCGGACCTGTTTCATTGGCCACGTCTTGCAAAGTGCATATCTCTTGTTGTTCAAGATCACATCCCAGATCGACGTGGTGCTGTCATACATGCATCTCTTGCCCACTGTAGAATACAATTTCGACACCTCGAGGGTGAAAAGTATGGTGGCCAGTATGGTTGAGCATATTGGACAGCATTCGAAATTCTCCATTGGGGATACCGGGAAATTGTCCTCGAATGACGAGTTTATTGCCAAATTTTTCTCAATGTTGATCAAGTTGACGACTCCATTCTTGAGACAAGCAGCTATTTTTAGTTATGTGAAATGTGCCAACACCACAGGAGTCAGTTTCGACCAGTACGATATTGAACAGTTGGAATGTGACCGACTCTGTTCGTTTTTGCAAGTACCAACGTTGCAAGAATTGGTGATGTTGTTGTTTGAAAAAGAGTCTCCTGAAAATGAAATCTACAACAGTTTTTTGAGGAAGAACCCATTACTTCTGTTACCATTACAGAGTTACAATTTGGATTATCCCGGATTGGTGTCGTTGCTGGAATTACCTCCTAGATTGGACGATTTCTTTACGAAATTGTACTACCCATCCAACTTGTCGCATATAAAAAATCCGGCCATCTGCCTTCACTGCTGTCAGATAATGGACATGCAGAATTTATCTTTGGATTCGTTGAAGGGAGAATGTTACCAGCATTACAAGCAGAATTGCTTTAACGACGACAATGGGATCTTCTTGTTGCCCAAGAACACCAAGTTGTTGTTGATCCATGAGGATAATGGGTCGTTTCACGATGCCCCGTATTTGGATCCTCATCATGAGTTGGACAGGGAGGGAACACACGGGCGTGTGATGTACTTGAGCAGAGAAAAGTATTCGAATTTCGTGAGAAGTGTGTGGTTGGGGCACGATATCACCAACTACATCACTCGGCAGTTGGAGAACAATGTCGATGTGGGGGGTTGGGAAACGTTGTAAGTGTTGTAGCACGCGATGTGTTAATGTGTAAATAGACCACTAAAGTTGTGTGTCCACATCATCAAAGTCGTTGATGTAGATCGCAAGTTGTGTACTCAAAGCAATCAAGTTGTGCATATAGACCGCTAAAGTCGTGAATGCCCACCACCCAATCGTTTACAAGATCATGTATACATATTATATATAATATGACACATTATCGCACTATACCACTATAAGTCGTGTACTATATATCGATCCCAAAGGTCGTGTACTACATATCACTGCTCCAACTTTGTGTCCTGGATCTTCTGAGCCACCTCGTCGACAGAACCAGGAGTCGTCTTGGCTCCCGGATAATGGCTTCCGATCTTCTTCACCTTCTTAACCTTAGCCTTTGGCAGAGCCACTGGGTAGGCCAACTTGAAAGTCTCCTGGGCGTCTGCACTGGCCGCGTAATCTGCTCTGATTGGAGCCAACAACTCGTTAATGGCATCGGCAAGACCAGCTTTCAAATCCGGAGGCGAGAGCTTCTCGTCTTTGAAATCCTGCTGCACATCCTTGAATGACGTGTACGTGATCGGACCTCCGTATTTCTCCGGCCTGTCGATGTAGAACTTGAAATAGGTGTCGTCGTTGTGCTTCAACTCGCTCATCGGGGCGTAGACGTACTCCAAGAACGACAACAAACCGTTTTCTTCGATGTTGCCCGGAGCACAGAACGCGCTGTTGATCTTCTTCTTGACGACTTTCGGTTCTTCCAACAAGTCGATCTTGGAGTTCGGGTCCGAGGCAGACATCTTTCCACCTTGCGCCAAGCCCGGCACCATCTTGTTCATCAAATGCGCCCGCTTCTTGTAGCCCAAGTTGGGCAAGTACTCCTCGGCCAATACAAAGATCTTTCTCTGATCGACACCGCCGAATTGCACGTCACATTCCAAGTACTGCTCGTCCAAGGCCTGCATCAACGGGTAGATCAACCCGGACAACAACGGGTTGGCAACCTGCTTCACGACATCGGCCCCGGCTCTCTTGGCGTCGTTTTGAGACACGACATTCGACAACTTGAACAAGTCGATCGTGTAGTCGGCGGACAACTGGTACTCGGATCCCAAGACGAATTTCAAGTTCTCCACCGGCACGTTGATGGAGCGCAAGATCGACTTGATGAGAAACTCGTAGTATTTGGCCCTGTATTGCACGACTTCCAAGGGCGCCTTCATGTTATCCAAAAAGGCATGTAAATCAGCCACAAGAACCGTCACCTCGACGCCCGCTTTCAAGAAATGTGCGAGCTTGGTCATCGGTACAAAGTACCCACAGTGAGGTACTCCTGTAGGTGCTGTGCCCCAGTAGAGCTTCACCTGCTCGCCCTTTTCCAATTTTTCCTGGAGGATTTGGCCGTTCAAGACCTCCTGTAAACCCTTGGTGATGAGTTCGTACTGTTTCTTTGGATCTGTTTCGATGGACATCTTGGCAGTGGTGGTTGAGTCACCTGGATGCAATTCAAGATTGAAAAATTTGTCATGTTTTTTTGGGTGAAAAATGCACGACTGTTTTGGCGATCTTGGATTGGAAATTTGCAATTTTCGTTTACAAAACACCACCGAGCAAAGGCTGCTGAAAACCACTGCATCGGGCTGAAAACGGGCCCAAATCCACAAAATGATAGCCACAAAGAGAGCCTCGCGGCTGCAGCTTCTTGTGAACTACGGACTTTACCGGAGCTCCGACGACACTCTCAATGCGGTGCTCGCGTCGCAATTCATCTTGTCCAATCCTACCGACGCCGATTTCCAGCTAGTGGAGCAAGAATTGGCCCAAGCACGCGCCCAAAATGACCACGAGTATGCCTCGTTCTTGGTGGGCCAATTGTCGTATTTGCACTCGCTTTCCGGGCCAAACGGGGCTCAAAAAGCGGCTCAAGTGCTCGAGGAACACCCACTGGCCTTGAAATCCATCAGATCCACATATCTCTACTTGACATACTTGTTGCAGCCCGGCACCGATACCGAGGCAATCCCGAAGATCGCCACCATCTTGGGCAAAGAGTTTGTGCGGTACCCCAGCGAATCGAAGGCCTTGGAGAGACACTACCTCGAGTTGTTGTTGGACCAGTTGTACGTGTCATTACAAGGCTACAGTCTCCGTCAGTTGGCAGAGTTGTTCCAGGGAAACTACAACCTCGTGATTTCAGTTTGCCTGTACTTCCAGCATAAAAGTGGCCAGGTTTTTGAAGGTTTGGAGCACTATATCTACGAGATTTACGGCTCGGTGATAACGAAACACGGATTCCCAAGAGCAAACCAGACCAGCAATGAGGTGGAAGATTTCATCGTCACAGTCACTAAAAACAACCAGCTATACTCGATAATGCCACTTCAGAAATTGGCCCAAATCGTGACTCTGTCGTTCGAAAAATCGTTCCAAAACGTGAGAATCTTGAAAAGCTACATCTTGATCCAGATCCAGTTGGGGAAAAGAGAAGAGATAAAACCCAGCTTCGACGTGTACCTGGAGTACGTAGAAAAGTCCAATTTGCAACATGGTGGTGCCTATATCGATCTCTTGGACGTGATTGACTGTTTCAGCCTGGTGTTGAACTTCTCTGTAGCCCATGGTGACGTCATTTTCACCCGAGAATTGGCCACAAAGTTGGAGCTTTTGCTCCATGTGCTATACGATTCAACAGGATTGCAGTACCATGAAGGACTCGTATCATTATCTGCTTGTTTGCACGAGAAATTGCAACTGGTGCCCTCATTCGTGAGATTGGTCAGCAGGAGCTGGGCTGCTATGGCTCTTGCCTACAAGAAAATTGCAGCCACAAGTGCTCAGATGGAGGATTTGACTCATTATTTGGAGAAAGCGGCCAAATATTTCCAGAACTGTGTGTCCTGTACCGGGGAAGATGGAGAGTTGTATTTCTACTACGAATTTGCCCTAGTAAACCTGAAGTTGAACAAATTGAAAGATTCCATCAAGTTGATGAAAATATGCTGTCTCCGCGACAAACACAACTTCAAGTACTGGAATTTCTTGACCTTATTATACTCCACTGAAGAGAACTATAAGAATTCCGAGACGTTGATCAACAACTCGATCTTGATGTTGAACAGCAGCTTGGAGGAACCGGATTTCGTGAACGGGTTGACTTTGGACCAGAAAAAGGACATTTTGCAGTTGAAGATGACCCAAATCAGCTTGATAGAATTGATAAACAAGGATACAGCTGTCACTTTGCAAGTGTTGCCGGAATTGTTCACCATCTACCAACGGCTTTTTGAGGACCACACCGTCACAGAAGACCAATTACACAGAACTGAGTCTTCGAAATTTCTGGCTAAAAAGAACCTCAACTTGAAGAAAATCTTGTCTAGACCGTCAGGAATCTCTATACACTGTCATCAGTCAACCAAATCGGTGCAACCTGAGCTTAAATCACTGCCAGCTCTGAATCTGGTGTTGCAGCTGATCTGGCTCTGGGCTGCAACATTATACTTGAAAGCTGGCTCGTTCCAGAACGCAGAAGACTCGATAGTGGAGGCCGAGAACGTTTATGGTGTAAACAGTCACACACGGTCCAAATTCGCCATGTTGCTCTTGTTGACAGAGAAGCCACAATTGGCATTGAAAGAGTTTGAGATTGCCATCCAACTGGACGAGAACAATGTCGAACTGATTCTCGGATTGAGTAAATTGGTCTTGAGCACCGAAGAGACCGAAGAAGACGGGCTTTTTGTCGATGCCACTGACCGAGAAGCTGCAGAGTTGAGATTGAGATTACTTTTAGAGCCTTTGAGTTATGACTACAGGTACAACCAAATTACCGAGATTTCGTGGTACTTGTCACTGATCCACGAAAAGTATCAAGACCTCGACCAGTACCAGAGATATCTCTGGAGATGTATTGAATTGGAGGAGAATAAACCTGTTAGAGGGTTTGAAAATATTGAACATCTGTATTTAGGTTAGTGAAGAAAAAAAAAATTTCTTATCTTATCAGTAAATTTAAGCCTAGATAACTAACCACACTTTTGGCAAGTGAAAAAAAAACATAAAAAGTGAATCGAAAATCTGTTTCGCCATCAACAAGATCGAGGATATAGCCGAATATACTGCAAAGATGTCTGGAATGTATAGAGAACAAGAAGCAGTGTTGAGAAAGAGAAGAGCCGAGAGTTCCATTCCTGTGAAGAGCAATGAGTTGACAGAAGAGGAGATTGAGAAACTGATGGATGCACCAATCACTAGACGTGATATCTTGTCGTTGATCGCAGTGGTGGTTCCAATTGCGATTTTGATCGTGCTCCAGGGAAAATTCTTCCAGAGACAAGAAGCCGGCAAGAACGAGCCGAATGTGTTTTTGGATTACTTGGACAACATTAGGTAGTCGAAATTATGTATTATGAATATTATAATTATGGAATAGTGCAAAGTGCAAAAGTGTAAGCAGTTAGTCGTTGTCGTTTAATCATTAATGTGATGAATGTCCTGTTGTAGAAAAGGCATTCCGTTGTAGCAGCATTGCACTGGACCTGGCGTGGGTATCTGGAGTGGTAGTCATATCACCAATTATCAGCCCTACAATACCAACGTCCATACCTTATCTCATTCTGGAGTCATGTGACCATGCTACGCAGTCCAACAATAGTGCTTTGACCCAAACAATCGTGTTTCGTCCGTTTTCGGTGACTGTGCGAAAAAGAAAAGACGAAAAAAACACTTTTCTGGGGTCGGGGGGAAATGCCAGCGAGATGCCAAAATGGGTGCCAGGACGAGCATCAAATGGACCATCAGGCCAGATAGAGACGTCTGTCAATGTAGTAGAACACGAGCGAGTTTAAACTCAACATGAATGTGGCCAAAAAAATGGAAAGGTACTTGAGAACCGTGTTTTTCCATCTGCGCTGGTCCATACCTTGTGAAAATGCAGCTTTCTCCACTATTATCTCTGTATATCCCTCTGCGGCTCCATCTTTTGCACTGATGCTATCCTTGGACACCCCCACGTTTTTGAATATCGTCACTGTGAGCTTCATCTTGTCTCATGCACTGTTCTTGGCCGGGTATTATGGTTTTCGTGTACAAATATGTTTATCTTTAAAAATGACTACCCTAAAAAAATTTTTTTCTTATGCTTCAAAGTCGTGTATGTGGAGCAGAATATCAATTCCATCACTTGGGCACTATGGGAGTGGAGATGGAATTGGTGAATGATTCAGGGTTTTGAGGTGAGACTTCAAGGCATTTGTCGATCATTTTCAGCACAATGACGTCACATTGAAAGGATCATTCAAACTTCAACTTCAACTCCACCTCATGTGTCAACGCCTGAAATGACAATACTGAAAATCGAGACGATGGTTTGAAAATAGCGAAATGTGTGACTATAAATTTCTACAGCTGAGGAGGATTAGGATTTTGCCGAGTAAAAGTGCAGAAGCCATGAATTGTACACTAAAAGAAGCTATTATACTGAGCAAATCGTGAGCAACAGTGCATTGCTCTGGTGTCGCATGAGCATTGTTGACGTGAAGTATCCGCTCGAAGCATAAGGGATCACGGGTTCATTGAGGAGATGAGATTCTCATCTTTCGGTACTCAACAACGCGGTATTACTTCAGGGCAATGTCATTTCCGCTGTGCTTAAAGAACCGACTATCGCAGATCTCTGGAGGCAGTTGAGAACGGTTTTTGGAAATCTATGCGAGCTTTGGATCTCAATTTTCATGTTCAGGGATCATAATTAAGCTGGAAAAAGATAAGCGGAAATTACGATATTCAACCAATAGCAGCTGCTGCTAGAGCCCAAAATGGATTGATTGGGCCAAAATACACTTCTTCTATTAAAAAAAAACTGAAATAGGGATGTATCAATGCCGCTTGATTTTTGTCACAGTAGTATTAAGATGCTGTCTTTAACATGGTATCTTTGATGGGAACGATTGTATTGTGCATTCGGGCTGTTCTCAACTACGTAATGTCCTTGTAATTGGTGTCAAACTACGATTACTGAAAAGAAAAATGACCAAACTCCGCTTTTAATCCGGTATATAACAAGCTGAGAATCCTTGATAACGTCGCATTTGCTCTTCTCACCACATTCAGCGTTAGTCAGGAGTCTTCATCTAGTCTCGGCACAATTGTCACTCTCATAACACTAATTACTGCTGCTTCCGGTTTATTGTCGCTAGGATTTCGATACTAGAGATAAGAAAAAAATAAATATTTTTTTTTCACTGATAAGCAGATTCACTTACATTATCTTTGGATAATTCACCATACATTGACTGATCTGAGACTCTGGAGCACATACACACTGTGCACCATATTCCCGCAATATCTCTTTTATTACCAGATTTGTGTTTTGGTAGCGCTTCATCATTATCTCGTCAAGTGTTGTCTTTTATTCGAAAAAACACATATAAAGAACCGCATCTGTTGATTTACAATTTTACAAATTTCATAATTCACTTTCAACAAATACAAAACCACACGAAATATGAGTGAAATGTCGCCATGGGTATCCCTGCATTCAAACAGGGACCCAAATGAAAAGAATCCCAATGTTTCAGTCGACGCAAAAGACGTTTCTAGTTTAGAAGATGGCCAGTTCTTCGAGACAGGTACCAAGAGAGGTTTGAATTCCAGACATATCCAATTGATCCTGTTGAGTGGTGCCATTGGTACTGGTTTGTTTGTCGGTTCTGGATCTGCGTTGGCTACTTGTGGTCCAGCTCCTTTGCTTATCAGTTATATGATCACCTCATTCTTGTTGTGGTCTGTGATGTGTCAATTGACTGAGATGGTCACATATTTGCCTTTACCGGGAGAAGCTACCATGTATCTGATGAGCAGAAAGTACACTTCCAAGACCTTTTCGCTTGTTATCGGATACAACTTGTACTATGCCCAGCTGATGATCACACCTTCCGAAATCACGGCCTGTGGATTGGTCATTGCATATTGGTCAGACTTGAACATTGCCATCTGGATCACCATTTTCGTCGTTTGTAGTGTGCTGATCAACTGTTTGCCTGTGAACGTGTTCGGAGAAACCGAGTTCTGGATCTCTTTGATCAAGTTGTTCTGTCTTACAGGTTTGATCATTGCAGGTATCGTTATCTTCTTCGGAGGTGCTCCAGCACAACACCACGTCTTGGGTTTCCACTACTGGGAAACACAGGTAAATTCCTCGCCTGTTGGACTGCTATCATCAAGTCTGGTTTTGCCTTTGTCCTTTCTCCAGAATTGATCACTGCCTGTTCTTCAGAAACCATTAACCCAAGACTGAACTTGAAGAAAGCTGCTGACCGTTTTGCTTACCGTTTGGCATTCTTCTACATCTTAGGTGTCTTGATCATCGGTATCATTGTGCCAAACACAAATGCCGACTTGATGAGCGGTGCCTCCAATGCCACAGCTTCTCCATTCGTCATTGGTTTGAAGCTCGCAGGTATCAAAGTTCTGGACCACATTGTCAACGCATGTATTTTGACCTCTGCCTTCAGTTGTGGTAACTCTTTGTTCTACAGTGCCTCAAGAATGTTGTACACCATGGCTTTGAAAGGTGATGCTCCAAAACTCTTTGCCCACTGTAACCGTTTCGGTGTCCCAATCTACTCTGTTGGTGTCACTGCTTTGTTCTGTCCATTGGCTTACTTGAACTGTTCCAACTCTGCTTCCACCGTCTTCGCATGGTTCTCCAACATCTCTACTGTTTCAGGTTTCATCGAATGGGCTTTCGTCGCTATTGTTTACTTGAGATTTAGAAAGGCAATTGCCTACCACGGATTGGAGGACCGTATCCCTTACCGTGTCAGAGGTCAGAGATACGGAGCTTGGTTCTGTATGTTTTTCTTCAGTATCTTGGCCTTGACAAACGGTTATGCTGTTTTCATCAAAGGTCAATGGTCTGTCAGTGACTTCTTTGCCTGTTACATCACTTTGGGTTACGTCCTGCTGTTGTTTGTCATTGGTACTCTTGTCCACAGGGAGAAGAGAATCTTGAAACCAGTCGAAGAAATTGATCTCATCACTGGTTTGGATTACGTTGAAAAGGAAGAACTGAGTTACGAAGTACCAATACCAAAGAACATCTTCGAAAGATTCTACTACTGGCTTTGTTAGAATCTGCCTATCAAATTCTTCATACTCTATTTCTATATTTACCTTTTGAGTTGTTTTTGTCTTTATATTTCTGCCTCTGCAAATTGGGGGTTAGACTTAAAATACTGTTATTCTTGAGCATATGCTTGAAATTATTTATAAGACAAAAAGTTTGTAGATGCTCCTAAGATCCGGGAAACTCCAAAAGGTTTGTAATTGGACCGAGCCTGTTTGGCAGGAATTCTCGGTCAATCACGGACTTATCGTGATAACTGGTAACTACAAGCTATGTGGTAAGATTTTACTTCCCAGTCGAGTCGCGAACTCCTTTATCTCATGGATTGGAAAATCTTTGTTTCTTTGCACCTTGAAATCCCGCCCCGCTGATGTTGAATTTCAATTGGATAATCTTTGAGATTCCAAATGATGGATGGGGAGCTACTATAACATCTGTACAGTAAACCTCAAAATTTTCTCCGAAGTACTCTCTCGGTAGCCAAGCTGGTAAGGCGCAAGACTGTAATCGTTCAAAATTTAGATATCTTGAGATCGGGTGTTCGAGTCACCCCCGGGAGACATTTTTTTTTTCTGTTTTCTTTATTTTTTGCTGATTCGTAAAAGCTGAGCAGATGCTCTCGGCTTGACTCAATTTATAACTAGGTTACTGTGTGCAAGTGAACTGACTTGTATGAACCACTTCAATCTCCTTCACAAAATGTGCTGATGTGTTAGACGCCTCTAATAATCTATATTTTTTCAAAAGATCTGGTAGCATTTAAATAATATATATCCGAACAAGATGTATGTCCAAAGAACACCTCAGCTATTTACGAAGACCTGATAAAGTATTATATTTATAAGTTTACTTCCACAACTCTCTCTATAACATTAAACATGATTCATTTAGCTATATACAGAATATATGTACAATCAGTTACCGTTGCTTGCCTGTTGGATTCTAGAGATGTATGATTTTGAGATGGTGTTCCAAGCTCTCATATATTTCTCTGAACATTGAGTGACACACATATCTTCCACCGAGGAGATGGAGTTTTGTGGTTGTGTAATACATTGGGAGAAACAGTTTTCAGTCAATTTGTTGACCAATTCAGTGGCATTGACTACTGCCAATTCTTGGGCAATGTCGTTTTGAAGTTTCTGCTTCAACAGTTGGGATTGGGAAGATGAAGTCGATGTCGAAAGTGGAGCAGTTGAAGTTCCAGTGGAGCCGCTAAAAAGTGATCCTAAAGCCATGTTGTAGTGTTGTGTATGGGGATCTTGGTGATAAGTACTTGTCTCTCTACCCTTCTGTTCAGATCTTTTCGGAGGAAAATTTTTTCTCCACTTGAAAATGATAATATTTGAAGCTTCAAGGCACGACTACTAAAAGAGACAGTGGGGTGGTGAAGATTTGGGGTGTGAATGACTGTGTAATGGTATCTGACTGGATAAGGTCTGTGCAAAGCACAGAATCTAGTATTTATGCACAAGTCCACATGAAGAAAAGACGGCCAAGTATCGACAACTATTAGGTGGTCAGGGCAACATGAACCAGTACAATGTAAACCGAAAATCCGAGAAGTTAAGTACCGGATGATGTGGTGGCTCAATGGTAGAGCTTTCGACTCCAAATGTTGAAAGATTTTTCTGCAGTGTCATCGAAGGGTTGCAGGTTCAATTCCTGTCCATGTCAATACTGGTTTCTTTTTTTTTTTTTTCACATTCACTGCAATCGCTTTACAAAAGATACGCCCAAGATTAAATCGACAACTATTTTGAATTACCATATACACAGAGCATGGCCCAAATTCCCCGCTAAATAAAAAGAATCAAGCACTTGGGAAGTTTGGCATTTCCAAAGGCCATTTTGTAGGATCGAACCAACCTGCACAAGACACATTGACATCGTCATGAGTCAATTTCTCGAGATCCTCTGGAGAAAATTTGAAGTCAAAGACATCCAAGTTTGACTTCAATCTTTCCTCCTTGACGGATTTTGGCAAAGTGACAAAACCTTTCTCAATAGACCATCTGATCAAGATCTGGGCTGGAGTCTTGCCATACTTGTCACCCAACTCTTTCAAAATAGGTTCCTCCAATCTGGTACTCTTGGTCAATGGACCCCAAGCCTCCATCTGGATACCTTCCAGGCGACAGAATTCGACGAGCTCCTTTCTGGTATTCCAAGGTTGCAACTCGACCTGGTTGATAGCTGGCTTGATCTTCAACTCTGACCATTCGAGCAATTGCTTCAAATGGTGGACACCAAAGTTTGAGACACCGATGCTTCTGATTGTGGTTGGACCAGCAGCTTCCTGAAGCGCCTTGTACTCACCCAATCTCTCCTCTGAGGTACCCAATGGGATGTGGATCAACATCAAGTCGATGTAACCAATGGCCTTTGCTATTTCAATAGAGTCGGCAATGGTTTTTTTACTACCCTCGTAACCTCTAACTTCATTGTTCAGAAGCTTAGTGGTGTAAAAAATCTCCTCTCTTTTTACCTGTGGGTTCTCCTTGAGGAATCTGGCAATGGCTCCAACGACTTCTTTTTCGTTGAAGTACCATTGAGCACTATCGACGTGTCTGTAACCGAGGTTCAAGGCCTTGTAAACGACGTCTTCAGTGACATCTGAGGGGGTTTCATAGACTCCTAAGCCTACAACTGGGATTTCGTAACCTGATGATAATTTGACGGTGCTCATGTTGTGTGTAAAAGTTTTGTTACTGGATACTGGCTTTGAACTTCTGAGACTGGAAAGTGCTGCTGCTTTTATACTGCGAAGCATTCTTGATTGTGTTGACCTGGTTAGTAAGCACTCAGATCCTGGTATCCCCTTTTAACGTACGGTGGAAAAAAACCTTAAAAAAATACTTATACTAAAATTGCTAATTAATGGCTTCGGAAAGTCTGCGAAAAAATGCATGCAAATTATGATAAACCCGATCTAAGAAATTCGGAAATAACGAATTCAAGCACGCACTAATAAATGTCCTCGGAACTTTCTATGGCTGGAAAATTGTAGGCAGGGAAATATATCAGATTCCTTTCAAGCTAGCACTAATAAATGTCCTCGGGACTGTCTGCGGCTGAAGCACGGAAATAAACCATAGTCTTTGAAACACTACTATAGCTCCTCGGGAAATGTCTACGCTAATTATTGAGCAGGGAAATAAACCATAGTCTTTTGAACGGAAGCAAATACATAGACAACTTTTCTAAATAACCTTTAACCGAAAAGCGAACCAAGAGGTGAAAACACCAACAATTAATCTCTAAACATCGAATTTCAACCATTCTAAATCAAAATCTTTCTTTGAATCCTCTGTTATCTCATTGGTCCTGTCGGGAACTACGGGATTATGACCAGAACCAAAACTGTCATTTTGGTTCAAATACGAAGACGGAATTGAAAGGTTTCGGAGTGGTTGCTGTGATTGTGGCAGTATTGGTATTCCTCTCTTCATGTTAAACTCATTGTACAAGTTTGAAGACGAGAAACTCGTTGAGAATTGTGTGGAGTTGGTGGTATTTATAGCATGGGAAGAGGGTACTGATGTCAGAAATTCGTTAGATGCAGTTGGCGATGTCACTGATGAGTTTTGATGCAGTCTGAGTTGTTGTGATAGTTGTGACGGTTGGAATTGGTTGAAATCGTAGGGACTCACTGGCGATGAGCCTTGTGAGTTGGTCAAACCTGGGATGTTGACGACACTTTTCTTCCTCTTGAAGGTGTTTTGTGGATGCACAGAGTACACAGAGTTTGCAGATGATGGTAATGACGTCAGTTGTTGTGGAATGGAAGTTGTAGATGACGGTTTTGGTAAAATTGGGACATTTTTGTGCTGCAGTCTTGGATTAGGAGCAATGTTGATGTAACTTGGAGAATCAAAAGATTTCGGTGTGTTTGGGAAACTAGACAATGCTGGAAAGAAATCCGCTCTCTTTTCGTTGAAACTTGAGCTGCCACCGTTGTTCGACACGACAGAAGCCCGTCTTGAGCTTCTCTTCTTAATGACATCTGTTTTTAACGACAACGGTCTCATGGTGCCGTGAAGCTTTTGGAATAATCCACACGCATTGCATAAGGTATTTCCATTTGCGTCTCTTCTCCAAAGAGGAGTCTTTGTAGTCTGGCAGTTGGAGCATTCTGTCACCTGTTTCGAGAGCTGGTGTCTGTCTTCTGAATACGATATCGAAAGTGACGGTCTCTTGTGGCCAGAATAAGAATTATTTATAGCCATAGGCATTGTCAGATTTGGTGATTTGTGTGAACTGGTCTGGCCGTTTGCCAAATTGTAGTTGAAATTATTCATGATGATTTTTCTTCCAACGTTTTCGTGTTCCTGTCTCGATTTTGGGGTCATTGTAGAGCTGGATTTCGTGTCAGAGTTTGTAGATTCCAGTGGGCTAGCCTTGGATTTCGTGAACTGTGTCCATGAGTTGGTATTATCCATCTCGGTCTTAACCGAGTCCAACTTGATCGAGTTTACCGTGGGACTTCCAGTCATCGACAACGGTGTGATAGTGTTTGTCTGGGAAGTTAAAGCCGAGTTCTTGAGTCCCGGACTGTTGAAAGACTTGCCCTCTGTACTGGAAGGCGATAGTAAACCAGTATCAGTGTCCTGTGTCTTTTGTGAGCCGTGCTTTGCAATTTGACTCTTTTTGCAGCTCTCCCTCAAGGACCGGTTCTCTATCCTCGGATATAAAGCCAATAACTTCTTGGCAGAGGAATATATATCCCAGATAGACGTCGAGTCTTCCATGTCTATGTGTAGATGAGCCTTTGGATGTAGAACTTGTATCTTCACCGAGCCAATTTCGTCGAGCAGAATACTATTAAGTGAAGCGCTTGCGCAAAAGCTTTTCAAAATTCGATTTGAAAAATTACTTGTACTGAATGATGTTCAAATACGTTATTGTGCAAATGCTAGCTTGCTCTGATCCCTTGCTGTGGTGTGGTGTGTGGAGTCTTGACTTGTATATAATGCTCTGGTCAGTCACCTTAATATTTTTTTCCTTTTTCTTCTTCTCACCGTTTTAGTACACATTTTCCGTGCTGAGACACAGTTGTAGGAGAAAAATTTTACGATTGCCCGATTGGGTAGTTTCCTAGTTGAGAAATGTGGAGGAGGACCAGTCCTGGAGATAGGACAGCCAGGACATTGAAGCGCAGCATATGCACTACAGTACAAGGATAACACATCACGATTAAAGTACACAGAGAAATGAAGGAAAGGAATACCAGAACAGGAGAACAAGAGGACAAAATCACTATGCCTCCCCGGCTCTTCTGGAGTTACAGGCGACAATCTTCAACTTATCCACATCCACGTTGTCGCTGCTATCCAATTTGATGTTCACGTCTTTGATGATGAACGTCCAGACGTCGTCACAGAACCTATAAGTGTGTAAATGGCCCTTGAAAGTCAACTTTGTCTTGACATTTTCTTTCAACTGGTCTGCAACTATTTTGTCAAACTGGGGATGTCAGTATGGTCTTATCGAGCCAATCCATGGATCTTGGTATATACTCACGTTGATCAACACTCTCATAGCCAATTGCGGCTGGATTCTTTGATCCCTGTACAAAATTGTTAGTGTTTGTTCTGATTGTTCACTAATTCACTTATGCTGTCTAAATGTCAGTACTTACAAGATTAACGTATCCAACGCCTCCGTCAATGTCACTCCGACACTTTTTTTGTTAGTATCATCCATCCAATGCGATCCGCACAGTACACTTACGTGCTTCTCCTGTAAAGCTCATAGTATCCTGGTCCATTCATCTTGCCACTGTTCTCTCACGGCAAATGATTTCTAATTTTCTATTCTCTTTTTTCATTTTCATTTTCATTTTCCATCGACATTTTTTTCTAGCGCTAACAATTTCAAGGATAGGCATCAAGCTTGACTATCCACTAGCGACGCGACCCACCCCACGATGTCCTCGACGATATTCTTCAGATTCCAATCGCAGAAACATCTCTCGAAAATCCTTTTTGATGGAACCGGAATAACGGTTTTTGACCTAAAAAGAGAAGTCATCAGGGTGTACAACATCGGCACCACCACGGATGTGGTGTTACGGATGTACACCCCCGAGCAAGAAGAGTACCAAGACGATACACACGTGATCGGAAGATCGTCTACAGTGATAGGACGGCTTTCTCCGTCCAGACCGAACCTCAAAGGCAATATTTCGCGGTACATTGCCGGGAAACCACGTATGATGAAGAGTGGCGTGAATCCAGCAGTGGTAAGTGCCCCAGTTCCCGTCCCATTACCAAACAATGACCAATCAGAAGAGGAAAGGATCAACGCGATGTTTTCGCAACAGGATGACCAGTGGAAAGAGCAGCAGGAGACCTTGCTGACGCTGCAGACGTACCATTTCAACAAACCCCTGACACAGTCCAAAGACGACCTCCCGCCTCCGGGATACATCTGTTACAGATGCGGAGCCAAGGACCACTGGATCAAGAACTGTCCCACCAATAATGACCCTAATTTCGAGGGAAAGCGCATCAAGAGAACCACAGGTATTCCAAAGACGTCTTTGAAGACGATAGACAACGCTACACTGTTGACTGACGAGGAAAAAGCCAACATGAACTTCATGGTGAACGATGCCGGCGAGTATGTGATAGCCGTTGCGGACAAGAAGTCGTGGGAATCGTACCAAAAGCGGACTGCTGCCGTGAAGAAGCAGTACGACGTGAAGGACAAGTCCATGATCGATCCGATCACCAAGCAGTTGATGGAGAAGCCCCTCAACACTCCCTGTTGTGGCAAGACGTATTCCAAGTTGTCCATCGAGGACAAATTGGTGGAGTCGGATTTTGTGTGCCCGAACTGTGGCACCCAGGACGTGTTGATCGATTCATTGGTGCCAAATGACGAGTTGGACGCCAAGATCAAGCTGTTTGTGGAGCTGGAAGATGCCAAGGATCCTAATAATGCTGCAAACACTGCGAGTGCCACTGCAAGTGGCACGGGAAAGAGACCTCTGGAGAAGGAGGTTGAGCCGGATGCAAAGAGACAGAAGACAGAGACCCCAGCCAGTGGGCTCCCCGCAAGGCCACAAGCTCCAGCCCCAATTGCGCCATTGCTGTTTAATGCCGGCATGGCTCCGTTCCCGATGCCCATGATGTTGCCGCCAAATTTCAACATGAACAAGAAGTGACTTATAGGGCCACAATGTCAATTACACGTTGTAACGTGAATAGTATACAGTATACTGTGCTACAGCGCTTCAGTGCCATAATGTACTGCATCACAGTGGTTTACCAACATGTGCAATGTTATAGCGCTGTAGTGCTATATAGTCGTGGATATAGGTACAATGTTACAGTGTTGTAGAGTTATAGTGCAATAGTGTTATAGTGCAACAGCTATAAAGTTATAGTGCAATAGTGTTATAGTGCAACAGCTATAAAGTTATAGTGCAATAGTGTTGTAGTGCAATAGCTATAGAGTTATAGTGCAATAGTATTATAGTGCTATGATAATGTAGTGTTACACTGCTATAGTGTCATAGTGTAATAGTGTGGTGTGTAACAGTGCAATGGTGATATATAATAGTGTACAGTGTTGTATCGTTCAGTGTATGATACAGCGCACAAAATAGACATCATTTACGTCTTCTGCCACCGGCTTTCGAAGCTCCATAAACAACTTTACCATTAGGCAACTCTTTCTTCTCCCCAACATTCTTCTTCTTCTTAGAAGCCTCTTTACTGCTCTTAGCCGCAATCACCTCCACTGGGGCTGAAACCTGCAAAGACGGCACCAACCGGGCTACAGAGTTGTTCCACACCAGAACAGGAAGTCTGTAGAAGAAACTATCCATGAAAGTGACGTCTTTTATATCACTAGAGTCCACAGGGTGCAAAACCATCTCAGGCCCCACCTCGACCAAATGGACTGATCCGTCACCTTTCACTATGAAATCTTTCTCCAAAGACGGCACGGTGATCTTACGGTCACTGAAATCAGCTGGTGGGTATCCGTTCGGCCATGCTGCGGCTTTAATCTGCTCCTTCAACGACTCTACGCGCTTTTTCTCCTGGTTTCTCTGCACACGCAACAATATAAAGTGCAAAGCACCGACAATCACGAAAACCAACACCACAGTGAGCACAAATCCCGGCTTGAACCGGGAATACAAGAACCCGGAGCCGTCCCATTTAGGAAACCCATTCGACAAGTAGAAATCGTACCGCAGTTTACGCTCAGATCTCAAGATCTCCCCAATTGCAGAGAGCCTTTCGTACCTTTCATTGTTCAACTTGGCGAGTTTCTTGAATTTGTTGGCCGGGTATTTGTTCCTGTTCTTCTGCTGGAACTTGTCTGGATGGAGTTTCACCGAGAGCTTTTTATAAGCCCTTGTGATGTCATCGTAACTGGATTTGGCTCTCTTGGGCAACTTCAACCAGCTGTAGAAGTCAGTATCTTCGCCCAAATCCTGCTTCAATTCATGGTTGATCTGAAAAATTTCCTGGTCAACAGGACTGAAGTTGGCACAGGCAACGAAATGCGCCAAAAAAGAGCCAAAAATCACGTAATTCGACCACTTCATGCTCTAGAGTACCGGTATCGCGTCGTGTGTTTGCATGAACTTTTTCATCTTGAAATAATTTTTCACCACGTATTTTTTTGTCTCTATATTTAGTACTTGAAGAGATCAAGACAGAGCGATGGTTTCGGCACGGATCAAGCAGCGGGTTCTCGCGTTGTACTATTTACTCAGTGCATTCAGCTGGCTTGCATTGTTGATCAGATTTGGCGTGTTGTTGCCCTTAGTGGGGCAGAAATTCCTCCCTGGGGGCATCGCTGACTACTTTCTCGGGTTGCAGACTGTATCTATATGCCTGGATCTACTGACATATATTACCGGGCAAATCCGGCTCAATCTCGTCGCATTCTTGTTCAACGCCCTGGTGAAGTTGTTTGTGTCATTTGCAGTCATTTTCGACAACCCCAAAGTGGCCAGAACGGACTACTTCAGCACCTTGATCTTGTCGTGGGGGTTGGAAGAATTGATCAAGTACACATACTTGAGTTTCCGTTTGAAGTACCAAAACCGGTACAGGATCCCCAGATGGTTGAAAACGGTCTATTTGAACAACTTTGTCGTGTTGTTCCCCGTGAGATGCCTGAGCGAGCTGTGTTTGAGCTTCATGGCCCTCAAGTACGTGGATGACTGGGAAAAGATCGCAATCAGGGTCGTTGTAGTGCTCTATTTGCCGGTATCTTACATCATGTTCAAGAGGATGTGGAGGAGGAGCAAAGCCAAAAGTGCCATGACCTACGAGCACATGAAGAAGGAGTGATTAGGATAGCAGAGTATAGAGTAAATATCAGTACACACGGGTAAATATCAGCACCTCACGTATACACCCCGACAGCACTGCTGACGAAAGTGACACCCAGCAGGATGCTCACGCTTCCAACGACACTGAGAAAGACCAACCGGAGCAAGTTGGACGTGGATGTCGATGCCGGTTTGTCGGCACTTGGCCCGTTGATCACAATCACGAGCACCGAGAGGATCCCAATTGCCAAAGCCACGAGTCCCACCAATGGGTGTACAGAGCTGTTCAAAATGGCATTGAACGGAGCAGCAGAGTCGAATTCTTTCTTGAAGTGTTGAGCACCGTTAGTATTGTATGAAATAGCAGCACAATGGACACAAACTCACCTGAATTGCCATGTAATCTCCCATCTTGTAGCGTTAGCCCTCATAGATACGTGTTTCGATTTTGGACGAAAAAATATTTTTCTCAAAATTGGGGGTGCTTGGTGTAAGGTGAGTGAAGAAGTGACTAGAAGCAGCTAAAGGAGGCACAAATTGGCAGGAATTGGCACGGAAACCTACTTGAATACGCCCAAAATGAGCAAAAGTTTGTTAAGCATTGTGGGGAGAAGCCATAGTGCATCTGGGGGCATGACGAATGGATATAGCGTGGCACAGCACAAGGGCATCGGCGCCATGGGCATATTGGTACCGGCCCAGGCCCGGGTGCAAGGCCAGAGGTTGAGGTTTGTATCCACAAATCCGGGTAACAGGGTGACCTCCACTGAATCGGAACCTCTTTTGGCCACAAAATCCGCTGACTCCACTTTTTCTGAACCCTCTATCCCGGAGTCACCTGAACCAGAGTACGAATACGAAGAACTCGTCCCCCCAGATCTCGAGAACCTCGAAACCAGATGGACCAATTTGAAGCAGGAAGACCAGCACGAGATCATGGATTACTTGAAAGACCAGCAAGAGTTGAGCTGGAGGAGTGAACTCAACTGGAGCGAGAAACAACTGGCATATTACCTTCTGTACGGAAATTGGGGTCCCAGAGACGCAGCACAGTTGAATTTGCCGGAGTTTATCTTCCGGTTGATGAGCAGCAGTTTGTTGTTTTCGGTGTTGGGGTTCAGTTTGGTGAATTATTTCAACGATAAGGAGCAGTTGCTGGTGTTGGAAGGGGAGAAGCTGGAGTGAGGCAGAGCAGAGCCGGGCCAATTAGGGCCAGGCCCGCCAAAAACCATATATAATCTATAACCAATCTAAGCCACGATATCGTGATGTGGTCCCGTCATGCCCATCATGGCCCGCCCGGTATCCGATATGGCCTGTATATACATCACCCCAACCACTTTATCACCCCTCCACATGCGCATGAAAAATTTCAACAAATTTAGAGAAAAAAAAACCAGAGATCAGAATTTCAACTTAAGGACTTGCTTGCCAATTGAGATCAGCGCGACCAATTGTGCACCCAATTGCACTGAAATATATCAAAAGTGCACCGGAATCACCATGGCACCGAAGAGAACAAGAGCCGCTGTGCTGAAAGAGGAAAAACTGCTGCAGAACAGCCCCAGTACGCCCCAGGAGAACATACGTTTGACCAGGACTAAGTCGATCGACTCCTTAAACTCGAATGGATTGTTACGGAACGGATCTTTCACATCGCTATTCCGCAAGAGATCCAAGACAGATCTGGATGACGACGGGAACGCTACAGACAACAACCGGGATTCCGTCGATAGCGATGTGGAACAAGCCGCTAAGCGCGCCAAGATTGTGACCAAGGAGCAAGAAGAGTTTGCAAAGCGTGAAAAGGAATTGGACGCGGCGCTTCCGGAAGAGTTGAGGAAATTCAGACCGCTTGGATTCGGATTCAATTTGCCACCTCAGGACCGTCCGATCCGGATATACGCCGATGGTGTGTTTGACTTGTTCCATTTGGGTCACATGAGACAATTGGAGCAGTGTAAGAAGGCGTTCCCCAATGTGACCCTCGTTGTGGGGATCCCAAGCGACGCAGAGACACATAAGCGGAAGGGATTAACGGTGTTGACGGATGAACAGAGATATGCGAGCTTGAGACATTGCAGGTGGGTGGACGAGGTGGTGGAAGCTGCCCCCTGGATCGTGCAGATGAAATTTTTGAAAAAACACAAAATTGACTACGTAGCCCACGACGATTTGCCCTATGTTTCTGTGGAGAGTGATGACATTTACAAGCCGATGAAAGAGGCTGGGATGTTTTTGGCAACTCAGAGAACAGACGGGATATCCACGTCGGATATCATCACCAAGATCATCCGAGACTATGACAAGTATTTGATGAGAAATTTCGCCAGAGGAGCCACAAGAAAGGAGTTGAATGTGAGTTGGTTGAAAAAAAACGAGTTGGATTTGAAGAAACAGGTGAACGATTTCAGGGGCTATTTCAAGAAACTGAATGAGAATTTGAACAACACTTCGCGGGATTTGTACTTTGAAGTGCGGGAGTATTTGCGTGGGAAGAATAGCAGAAAGGGCCGTCTTTCGGAATCTCCGTCACTGAGGTCTTCTTTCGAAAGGGGAACTTCACCGGCATCGGATTTCGCATCTCGATACAACGGTAACAAGAATTTGGGCATCCCACATAGCAAGTCTCTTATCGACAATTTCAAGGAATGGATGAAGAAAGGAGGAGACCTTGAATTGGAATCTTCGGGTTCTAGTATCGAGGATGACGACGAGGTGGATAGCCAAGAAGAAGTTAAAGATACGTCCCAAGAGAATTCGGACTACGAGACTGACCATACTGATAACTAAGTGCATTTACTCTATATAGCTAATCATTACCTCTATACCTGAGCTTGATTATGTACATTATGCAGGAGCTTTAAGTGCAATGGCCAACTGGTGATTGCTCAATTGGTATCTTGGAGCAATTTGGTGCAATCCAATGTCATTTAGTGCAATCCAATGCCATTTTATCCAATCCAATTCAATTCAATTCAATTCAATCCAATCCTGCCAATGCCAGCCTTTGCAAGCTGAAAAAATCTAACCCCTTTAAAAAAAAATCAAAAAGATCTCACAGATCTAACAGATTTACCACACCTACGATGAGCTTCACAGTGTCCTACTTGAAATATATCGAGCCCAAAGACCTCAAATCATGGATGAAAGCCATGAAATCTCCCACAGGTGAAGGCCATTTTGCCATTGTAGATGTCAGAGACCGTGATTACATCGGGGTACGTCTATTTCCCATTTCCCACCATCACAGATTGCTCTACTAACAACCACAGGGTCATATAATGGGGTCATGGCACTACCCTTTCAGTCATTTGGAGTCAGATTTACCGAAATTGTACGAAAAAGTTCAAGATCTGAAGGTCAACGACGTAGTTTTTCACTGCATGCTTTCACAGCAACGTGGCCCCTCACTGGCGATGCGGTTCATGAGATCGCTAGAAGAGCGTGGCTTTGATTCGGCCAATTTCAGAGTCTGGATCCTCAGAGGCGGATTCACCAGCTGGCTGCAACACTACGGCGATGATATGTCGATAACAGAGGATTACGTCAAGGATCTCTGGGATTTCTAGGTACATAAATCATTTCTTCTGTCTCTTAGTCAACCTACTTGTAGCCTCTTTGAGCCTTTTGCCCACCATCATATCTTTACGTTTCTGAAACGCGTCTCTGGGGAAGAACTCGCTCAAAGTGGTCTGTTGCTTCTTGTTGATGTCTCGGATCACAGGCACAAGAACTTCATCCACTTTTCCCTGCGACCATCCAACGTTGTACATCAAGAACGTCCGTAGTCTATCCAAGTCGGGTGACCCCCACTTGAACTCCGTAGAATCGTGGTCCACTTCAGGGCGGAGATATGCATCAGTCACCAAGGGATCGGGGAAACTTAAGTCCAAGAACAACTTCTGCTGGAACATCTTCCGCAACTTTTTACGTATTTTCGACTCCTTCGGGTCGATTCTGGCTCCGTTCTGATACGCGACCCACCAGTCACGGAAATTCACCAACGCGGATTCGTCTTCACCGCCTCCGAATTCCGCCAATAATTCCATCGCCGTGACTTTCCCGACTCCTTTGATCCCCTCGGTGTAATCGCTCCCCAACAACATCGCCAACTGGATCATCTTCTCTCGACTGAGTCCAGAGTCTCTCTCAATGTCGTCCATCAAGTAACACTCTACATAATTTTTCTCGCTGAACATGTTCTTGTAGATCGTATCGCCCCCAAAGAGGAAACAATCACTATCATCGGTGATTATCCCATCCACCAACTTGAGCCGGAGCAATTCTGCGCACTGGGCCTCTGCCTCCATCGGCGCAGTGATGAAAGGAAGTCCGAAGCGTGAAAGCAACTCTTGCACATCCTGGATCATTCCTTGTGTCACTTCATCGGCATCTCTACGTTCTTTTCTACGTTGCTCTTGCAATGACTGCTCGTCTTGTAAAGACCAGCCTTGGTTTGCGTTTCCGTTGGTCAAAGTAGATTTGAATCTCTCATGCTCCAGCTCTTCCAGCTGGAGTTGTTCCACCAAATCTTCCTCTTCTGATTCGGAGAAATCGTAGTCTACAACAGCAGCCTTTGGTTCTTCCTTCTGAGGCTGAATTAAACTGGATATAGGTTTACTGTTGATATCTGCGCCTTTGTCATCTACAATCTCCACATCTGAGTCCAGCTCATGTTCAGGCGACTCTTCTTTGACTAATTCTTCCACTTCATTCTCCGATTCACTTTCTTCCTCTTCTTCAGCGTTCCTCAAATACTCTTCTGCTTGCTCCAGACTAATCAAACCCACTTCCTCGTCCTGGGTTCTTTTGTTGTTTTTGTTATAGATCGAGTAGTCAGTGTTGTACGGGTTACTTTTACCGAAACCGACTTGCGATTTTTCAAACCATTGCGGTGCAGGCAGAGCCTTCCTTGGTTTGTCTTCGGCTGGGACAAGTTTTGGCTCTTGATTACTGCTGGAATGTTTCGAGCTCAGAGATTCAGCTATAGGTGTTTTTACGGGTTTGAGTTCCTTAGCCGGAGGCAGAGGCAGCATCAGCAGCAACAGCAGCAGAGGCACCGGCTTGGACCGAGATACTGGCTGTGGCACCGAAACTGGCAGTGAATTGAGCATCGAATCGCCAAAATTTACATCAAAATCCGCGGGAAAGTCAGGTGCAGATACATTCTCAGGCACCGGCAAAGGTTTAGGTAAAGGTACCGTTTCTGCAACCTGTTTTGGGCCACTTTCCGGCAGAGAGCCCTTCAGATGGAACAGGATCATGTTCTCCACCTGTTTCTGAAAATCCAACTCATCTTCATATGAATCAGATTTCTTGTACATATCCATCATTTTGTTCTCAGTTTCCTCAAACAACAGCTCCAATTGATCATTCTCTTGCTGGATATCGGATTTAGGCGGCAGTTTTTGCTCAATTGGCACATCTTCAAACTCAAACTCGTCATCTTCATCGTCATCGATTTCTTCTAAAGGTGCTACGGTTTCTACGTTCTCCAGTTTGATAGTGTTGCCGAATTCGTCGAGGTATATGGGTTTCTCTGAAGAATTACTTTCTTTGGATAGACTCAACGTATACCCGTCGTCATTTTTCACCAACTGGTATGCTCGGCCACGCTCACTTGCTATTCTCCTTGTTGCTACAATATCTGTGTTGTCCATCCCGGCGACATGCATCAACTTTTGAGTCAAAAAGTTTCTCTTCTGGACCATCGAGATTTGAAATTTACTGAAATCCATGCTTCTAGGAAATAATGTCGTCAACTGTTCTTTAGTGTACCCCATTCTCAACCGGGATCTCAACCTCAAATGCGAGAGAACCATATACTGTGTCGCCAAGGGGAGTTCTTTAAATTCCTCTGAAGCAGGGTCAATTTTCTCCAAGTCGATACCGTCAAGATCGTGCTCTAGCCCCTCTGTGAGCTTCTGGAACTCGAAATCTGTGATCATTCTCTGGTCGTTGTCATCCAGGGCAATTTCGTTGTCATCAGGTAGATGATAATCGTCATCTTTTCTGAAAACTTTCCTCTTTGGCTGAGTTTCCTGCTTTACAGGTGTCGGTGGCTTGTCATTAGTACCCATATAGTCATAGTCTTCGAAATACTGCTCAAATTCCAAGTCCCCTTCTTGTTTTTGTGGCTCGATTCTCTTCGATTTCGGCACGGGATTGGTCTCCTTTTGGTATTCTTCGTTCGCTTTCTTCTGTAATTGAATTGCAAGCAATTTCAGTGCCGTCTGTTGTAATGTCTCCAGCTTGTCTCTTCGTCTCTCTTTCCGCTTCAAGATCGTGCTGCGCTTCAACGCCGGTGCCCCGCCGTCAAAAACAAACACCGGTTGGATCCCAAAGTACAATAGTTTGCATATCCTCCGGAAAAACCCGACAATGTGCGAGTTGTGTAGAGAATGGCCCTCCTTGTCTCTCACCGCCTTCAAGAACTGGTAGATCCAAATCGAGGCATCCACCAGCAACCGCTTTCTGCTCAAGGCCTCGAGCCGCACTGGACGCGCCGAAGGGTTCAAAATGTCCCAAAGTGAATGAACTCCCATGCCAGCTGGTCTCCCGGACTCAAAAGTGGCTAAAAATGGTGTCGCAACCTTGTGAGATGAGCTAGAAAGTACCGCTAATAGCCATCAGAGTGAAAAAAAACACGCCGCCCCTAATTGGGGCTGTCTCATCTTAAGCGATTTTGGGGGTTTTTGTGGTTCTTGGTTGTGGAAATACAATTGGGCGCTGCTACGGCTGACGCAGGTTCGTTCTTCGGACAAGTTCACAGGATTGAAGTGAGAGATACGAGATGGTGAGCTAATGATTTTCCGCCCAGTTGAGTGGCACAGGATACTGACGAAGCAGAGCACACCCCCACCCCCACCGAGACCACTTGCAAACAAACACAAGTTGACCCAGCTCAGAGAGCACTATTTGGGTCCCCAAGTAGAACAGGAGAATGTTTGCTGGTCCAAAAACCAGTTTGAACCCCAGCGGCTTTGTCCACACCCGCCTGCACTACAGGGAAACGGAATTGACACTGGCAGAGATTGTAGTCGCGACAGGGACCCCTTGATGGCCAAGAAAGAGAGTCCTGAAAAGGACCAAGAGTGGAACGATCTCACTGGAATGGGTATAGATACGGCATTTCTAGATCCAGGCTACTACCTCGATGCCTTTCAAGACTTTGCGCAGCCTGCGCAGTTATTTCCTGGCGACTGTGATCCAAGGCGTGCAAAGAACATGCACCACAATGAGAAAGTGGCGGAATGGTTGGCAAGGATCCCGGTATATTTGCTCGAAGATGCGACTTTTTACAGCGGTTGTTATCCGGGTGCATTGGACCCCTCTACAGGAGAATCGTCTTTTGATATTGAAGTTGAGCTCACCAATGACGCCGATGTCATGGAGCTTCAGGCCCGTAGGCTTACCAGATACGTGAACAAGTTGTACTCTTTGGAAAACGAGGAAGTTCTGAGGGCATACGATGACTCTTCGCAGACAACGCTGGTGGACAAAGAGAACTGGGACCTGAGCAGTAGCAACTTCCTCAACTATCTCGACGACCGGAACCCAGGATTGGAATGTGAAAACAAGTATCTTTCTATCTTCTAGAAAAGTTGATCTCTGTACTCTATGTATCCAAATTGCGCAATATCTCCTCTAGCACAGACCATTGTAATCATCAAGCATTGAACGCTTCCTGAACCCCCCAAATAGGTCGTGCAAAAATGCCTAATCTGTATAAAAAATTTATCACGATGAGCTTGAAAGGCTAGACAAGACATCACATCACATCACAACTATGGCTTCCACATTACAGAACTCGACAGTTCTCCTATCACGGCTTTTGTCGTTGAAAGAGAACTCGCCATTCTTGCTCTGTATTGACACTTTAGCTCAGTCATCACACCATTTCGTGCTGGAATTTGTGCACAAACTTCCCAAATCCACCAGGATCATCTACTTGTCCTTTGAAACGCTAGAGAAACCCGTATATGCAACGGAATTTTTGAACTGTTTGGGCTCAAAAACCGACAAGATAGTGGCTACAGTGAAGGGATTCAATGCACCGGCTTCCGCCGAGAAAACAGTCGTCTTGATAGACAGTTTGAACTACATCGACTCTACACAGATATCCGCGTTTATCGCCTCCTTGATCTCCCCAGCCACTACAATATTCGCCACATACCACTCGACTATCCCAGAACATACCAGCACCAAGTTGTTGCATTATCCAAGTCCTCTCCAGCTCTTGCAATTCATTCTGTCATCGATTTTCGAGATCTTGCCCTTGTTGTCCAAGGAAATGGACGAAGAGTACATGGAAAACTCGATTCTGCGGCTCAACTTCCCCGTCGGACAGTGTAATAACAAGATTTTCAGAGTTCTGTTGACAAACAGACGGAAATCCGGCAGATCTTTGGTCTACCAGTTGAAAATCAACACCATTCAGCACACATACGACATCTTCAAAGAGGCCGACTCCGAGGAGCCGCCGATCGTTTCAGAGGAAGAACTCTTGAAGAACTTGACCACATTCAATTTGGGCACGTCGTCGAAACAAAAATACGCGAGAGAGCAGGTGGAATTGCCCTTTTTGGAGGCCCAATCGTTCGGATCTGGGGGTGCCATCGTGTACGAGTTTGAAAAAGACGACGATTACGATGAGGATGATCCGTATGAGGATCCATTTTAATTAGCATATGTACACGAATCAAGTATCTTCATTAGACACTTCCACTTTTGTATGAGTACCGTTATGATATTGGCATATGTACATGAATCAAGTATCTTCTTCATACGAAACTTCCACATCTGCATGAGAAACTGGCTCTCTGGTGTTCTTCTTCCGCGGCCACATGTTGGGCAACTGCACCAATTGAAACCTAGGCTCGATACATCTCTCTACAAACCACTCGTTGAGCTTCGATTCCACCAAATTGCCGATCTTGGGGATGTCCTGCAACTTGGACCGGCCTCCGATCAACGAACTCACCTCGAATTCCAACCTGTAGTCCTGCGAAAACGAAAACATCAATGCGGTTCCTTTGAAAGACTCATCCAATTCCAGCGGCGCCTCATCTGTAGCAGCTTTGGTCTTTCCCTGCAACAATTCCTCCGACGTAGAGATCAAAGACACCGTCAAGCACCCGGAAAACCGCACTATCGACACTTTCAAAGCAATGGGTAAAGCCGCAGTGAGTGGCTTCGGATGGTTGAGCAAAAATTTTGTATCTATTCCGATGGTTAGCGTGTCGGACAAGTCTACATCGATCTTGGCCTCGAGTCTGCCCCCGTTCTCGGGCGATTGTTGGATACGACAGTTGCTGAAAATCGGGAAATCATTGCCGATATCGATTTCCGTAACACTGATAGTGTCTACATAGTCCGGAAGGGGCAGTTTTGACAATGTTTCCGTGAGCGAATGGTAAATGTTATCGTTATTCAAGGCTTCTTCACGGAACTGCGAGATCGTCTGCGCTATCAACACGTTGAACCAGTCTAATGACTCCGACTGGTGTGTATTGACGTCATAGTACGTCTTTTCCAAGATTGTCGCGGTTAGACTGTTCAGATCGTCGCCCTCGTCGTCATGTGAACTGATAAACGTCTTGTTCTTGGATTTCTTGTTGATGATAGGTGTGACGCTGGTGGCAATTTGGCTCGTCGGCGTGTCGCTGAAGATGAAAAACCGGATGAATAGTACCAAGAGCAACACCACGCTCATCTGTCCCACTAATAATCCCTGTGTGAAACTCCCGATATATTGGCCCGAGGACTGAGGTTGGATCTGGGGCAAAAGGTTACGTAAGTATTGTGCCTGTAACTCTTTCAATTGTTCAGCGCTGAGCACGCCGTTGGGCGCAATGTTCTCCGACGGTGCAAGTGTCCTAGTGTGCACGTCAATAGCGGTGTGTGTACTGATGATGGTATCTTCGTCACCCATTGTTTTGAGGATGTAGGTGGATGTATGTAAGTAAGGGATGAGTTTTTTTTACTAAAGATTTTTGCTAGAGATTATTTTCTAGAGATTTTCTAGAGTTCTTTAAAGATTTTTACTAGAGACTTTTTAACTAGAGATTTTATTAGAGATTTTTTGGAGATTTATACCTCAGATTTTTTTTGATTCGATTCACTCATTTAATTTTTCTCACTAGTACACGCAGAAGATCAGATAAAGACGAAACACATCAAAAAAGCAAGCCCCAACAGCCACAGCGGGAATCTGAGCACTTTCAGTGCCTTTGACTCATAATTATCACTCAGAACCGTCCATATGACTAACCAGGGCCTGATGGAGTCCTGAGTACTATTATCCACTGCACCCCCTTTGGCATCACCCCCTTCTACATCATTTGAAAGGTTTCTCTTTACGTACTGAAACGTCCCGTCTGCAATCGCCGAATATTCAGCATGTGACTGCAATTCTCTGCTGCTCACAGTCCCGGCTTCGGCCCGAATAGACTTCCAATCACCAGATGTGTCTCTGTACTCGTAATGAGACCCTGAAGAATAATCACTCACCACAAGTTTCGACACCACCATATCGTACGGAACACCCGTATAATCGGTAGACCCTCCAGCCCATGAAATAGTGCCAGCACTGTTCTCTGGATCTCCTCCTGCCCAAATGCCTATAAATACAGCCATCGGTGTTTGGGGGTAACCTTCGCTGGAGCTGTTGAGTAACGTCCGCACAGGAACAGAGTCGACATACCATGTGAGCCTTTCATTGGTCCAATCTATGGTGTAATTATGGAAACTGTCTTGCGGTTCTTCAACAGCATGGTACCCCCCTCTGTCGTATGTGGTCACATTACCTTTGCGGAAATAGTTACTCTGCACTTCGTAAAAATCACCCCCAAACCATTCAAAATCAATTTCGTCCAAGGCGCTCGATTGTAAGTACAACGATGAGATTATCCCGGTTCCCGGGGCTGCTTTTATCGTCGCCTCGACACGCCCAAACATAATCTGGAATTTCGACCGAATTCCTGGATTTTGGTATTTGGCATCTATCGTCAAGATCAAACCATCTTCTGTGTAACTGATCTGATCTGGTGTAGAAAAATGTTGGAATAAGGCGCTTTCAGTCTCAAAACTCTCAACTATTGTAGTTCCTAGGGCCAATTCTGCCGCACAATTTTTGGTATGAAGTGGGTTACATGGCGTTACCTCTTCTGTTGAACTAACCCCCCAAACCGAAACCACCAACCCTAACAAACAAATAACTTGCATCCAGAACATGATTCTATGTCAAGTTTCAGTCTATGAGTACGTTCCTTAGCACAGGAAAGCGTAGAAATAAATACGCCTGGGCTCGAAACTCAGGAGTTTGGTTTTGTGGTTGGGGTGCGGCTGAAAAAAAAACCATCTTATCGTTAACAAGAAGATTTCATGCATAACTATACTACAGATCCTCATACTTTTTGTAGGGACACACACCGGGATCTTCGAACACCGTCTCAATACCGTAAGACCTTAATTTGTTTGCCCTTTCTTGACAAAATCCCATCAGATCCCTTGGTAACATCAATGAAAGTGGCGGGGTTTTGGGGAAGAATGATCTTTCCAAACAATAATCTTTTGCTTCATCCCCTTTTTCTTCCTCTGAAGCTGAAAGGTCAGTGGCTTTCTCATTTAAGTTGGGTAAATCAGGCAAAATCCATTTCAAATACGAAGCGATATATGGAATCCAGCCCAGCCCGGTATTTTGTTTTGGCTCTATACCCAAGCCCTTTTGAATCGTCTCAACATCTGAAATATTTATGTAGGCCAAAGACAGATTCAGATACTTCTTTCTGAGATAGTTGTTTATCACCACGGTTAACAGGAACGTGACCACCATCAACAATGACAACATTTGGCACTCCTGGAGAATGAAAATCCCAAGAAGCGCTAATTCAAGACAATAAACCCCACTGTATAATTGTAGGAGGGCAGTGGGATAGAGACGACCAAATGTCTCACTCTCGTTTCTTGGATTGTATACATTTTTCAAATTGTACCTGATCCCAACTGAAATCATAAAAAATGATAAACTTGCAAAGATCAAAATTAAAGGTGAAATGATCGAATATACGATACTGATAGACCCAAATACGGTGAAAGTCGGATAAACAGTACCCCAAGAGATCTTGTTGTCGAATCTGATTCTCTCCAATTTTTTTCTGGGTGTCTCGAGGAAGAGAAATGGCATTATAAACCTCATGAATATAGCCTTTGGTTGCAACAAAGTGTTCCCCATGTATATGGCACTTCTGACTATCAAGAATGAATGAAAGAAATTGGATGCTTTGGGTAAATCCTTAGCCAAAAGGGTTGGAATGGAGACCGGGTTGTTGACTAAATTTTCGAAAATCGCTGTGGCACCCGATGAAATGGTCACTATCAAAAACAACTGTACGAACAAGAACATAAAATACCAATTTTGTAAATCAAGCTGACACTTTGAACCAGTAACTTTGCCTTTGAATTTAGAAAGCTGTGTAAAGATCACTAAAACTATTTCCATCAACAGCGCTAAGCAAATGGTCGGTAATACACTCGCTATACCAGCTCTAACAATTGTGGGTGAAGAATCCAAAGATTGGAGGAATGGCACGAATCTGGCCAAATACGGAAGTTGGGTAATGACCCCAATGAGAGAAACAGGTACAACCCAAAAGACGGTGATTATGATTGCAAGAAACCTGGCAAAGAGACTCTTGAATTTGAACAGCAAGTTTCTCTCGTGGATGAGATTATTCCAAATGATATCATCTGGATCCAAATCAGGTTCGCAGTGATTTAATTTGTTATGGTCCTCATACAAAACTATTTGGTTAACCATATGGGCACCAATAGAGTCGTTAAATTGTATGAACACCTTGCTGTGGTACGGTGCTTGCCTCAAGAAGATGTCATTACTTATGGTATTGATCTTTTCGTGGAGCTTTGTCAACTTGTCTGCATGCACAGTGTACAGGTAAGTTCTTGTTTCTAGGAACTTGAACCTTGTTTTGAGCTTTGTGAAACTGAGTAGCGCTGTCGATTTGAGGGTGCCGCTATTGATACCAGGAGGATCGTCTAGAATTGTTCTAGTCTTTCCGGCTATGATCATGTACTCCATTTTCTCCAATTTTGCCCTCAAAGACTCAAAATCTTTGTGGAACAGTTGTAAAGGTTCAATATCATACATGAACCACAATTTTTTAATACCCCCTGGGAAATTTTGAAACAATTTGTACAACACCTGACAATTTTGAAGCTCCAGAGGGACTTTATCCAACATGACCACTTGACCTCCACTCCTTGCCAAAAGAAAATGCTTTCTGATCTTGGAATGTGCTTTCAATTCCTCTATTATAATGTAGTGGAACAATATAATCGTTAAAATGGCATCGATGAAGTGTACCGTATATAGGGAGCTTCTTTCAGGGGTTATATTTGAGATGGAAGCCCTGTCGAAAAATGATACGGTATGTCCTGCTCCCGACATGTTGACTGGTATCAACATGATGTTGTTCATTATGGATAAGAGGAAGAAAAACCTCACCATCACCTGTAGGAATCGGAGTGAGAAATAGGCATCTAGTCCATTTGACAAGTAGGAGCCGATATGTTGGTCAGATATTAAAGGCGGTAACCATTTGAAAAGATCCTTCTGTTTCGGCTGAACTTCCAGCTCTGTAAACTTATCCAAATTTCTTGTATGATATACGACGCCGATGTACTGTCTCAAGATTGAGAATATGACAATTTCTATCATGGCAAATGACAAAGAGACACCTAGAGATGTGAAGAAACTCTCCAAGGTTAAGCCTGAGGCCTTGTGTGCGGCCCCCGATTGCTCGGTGTCCAAAAAGTCAAGTAGTCTTGTCTGGTTGAAAATTCGGTACTCCATTTCTACCGCCGTCTCCATGTGTGCAGAGCTCATAAAGGGGTGATTTAAGAAAGTAAAAAAAATTAAAAAATAAACCAGTATTGACATGGACAGGAATTGAACCTGCAACCCTTCGATGACACTGCAGAAAAATCTTTCAACATTTGGAGTCGAAAGCTCTACCATTGAGCCACCACATCATCCGGTGAGAAAAAATGTTGTTTGAGATTATAAGATCAGATAGCAATATAGGGGATATTTGACCTCAGAGATGATATGTGTGCAATAGTTTGAGCGTAAACTGCGCCAGTTATCGTGGTGATGGCATGCTAGGATTGAACTCCTTTTTGCAGATTGTTGGGCGATACAGGTGTTAGTCTGTAAAATCGCCTAGTATCCAAAAGCAGGCAGTGCAGACTCGAATAGTGCTAGCTGTATCCCAGAATGGAGTCATAGTCTTGCAGACACCCTCTTTAGTGGTACAATAGCTCACAGAGACTCTTGTTTCAGTAATCACAAAGATGCTCAGTGTCTCTGCTCTTTGAATCAAGGCTAGTCATCTACATTTACTTAAAGGAACTGTTTCCACCATCTACAGCCATTTTACGTACTTGATAGAGCCCTATTTTCACTCGAATAGACACCGAGATTCAACCACCCGAAAAAAATCACCAAACAAGCCCAAAGTAACGGCCAATGGTTGCGAATTGGCCACAAACCTCCCAACCCCACAATGATAACTACTGTATATCGATGGGAAAATGAAAATTTTTTTTATGATCAAAACGTTCAAAATGGGCCATGGGTATTATACCATTGTCAAGGTCATCGTGAGCGTTCAGGACCCAATTTCGTGGTTTATTTGGCAAAAGAGTGGGATATATCAATTCAGCAGCACTTGTATGATAAATATCCTTACATTGGCATTTGGTGTGAGAATATAGGGCATAGAGTGCAAAGATGTCGAAGTTTTTCAGCTCAGAAGAGACTAAACCTTTGAGTGGGCATGTATTACCATATACTTGGAATGTGTGGCATCATAACAGATTGCTGAAACCGGAGGAAATCATCGAGAAACCGCAAAAAATCGATCCACTTGACGAGTTTTTGTTGACCACCACTAAATTGAGCTTCCCAAGATTCGATGACCCATCGCAGACAACCAGTCAGATATCTACATTAGAACAACTTTTCATAGCGTTGGACGAACTCAAATTTGCTGGAGAGCTTTCTCCAGAAAACGAGATATACATCTTCAAAGAGGGGATCAGGCCCGTGTGGGAGGACCCCATCAATAAACGTGGAGGAAGATTATGTATCAGGGCGAAATCTGACATACCAGACGATTCCAAATCACTTCTCTGGGAAACTTTGGTGTTGAAAACACTTGGAGGATGTTTGATCAGTGGTGAAGATGAGGAATTGCACCAGAGAGTGGACTCTGACATCTGTGGGTTGGTTTTCAGTGCCAGAGAGAAAGAGTTTATGGTTTCCATTTGGAATCAGAATCTGGATCAGATAGAAGGTGACAGTCGGGAAGTTTTTGGTACGATAACTTCAGATGATTTCGAGCGGCTGCAGAACTCGATGAACAGCCGAACAGCGAAAACGTCCAGGGTTTGCATATTTCTGAGTTTCAAGGCAATCTTTGAAAACACAAGAGGTTTGCACAAGAAAGGTCTCAACAAGGCTTTGTTCTACAAGTACCACAATTTCAGACCGAAAGATACTTCAAACCGGCCACATTCGGACAGAGAACATCCTCATCCACGCCATAGGAACAACTACCGTAAGAGAGATCATTTCAATCCGCATCGTCATAGAGAAAAGGACAACAATTTGGATGTCAGTTCTGAGAAGGAGATATCTGAAAAGACAGAGCCAAAGGAGAAGTTTGTGTTTTCGCAGTTGGGACGTAGTAGACGAGGGCTCGATAATAGTGTAGAAGGAGGAACACCTAGCGGGTTGCTCTTTGGATCAAGGCGGAAACAGCTTGCCCAGGATGAGGCATGATGGGCTTGATGGTTCAGAGGTGTGTGTGTAATATAGAGAAATGTGGTTATTCGCAGTGGCCCCGATGCATAAGGCGATGTATAACATGTAATGAAAAGGGCCATATACAGTGGATTGACACATGTGAAATGGCTGTTTAGGGTGAAGATATGAGAAATGGCCATACATAATCCATAATACATGAAAAATGGCCGTATATAATGATGTGAGATATGAGAAAATGGCCAATATGTGTTATGGCCAATGCGTATTAAGGCCCAACACAATCTATGAGAATTGACAATATATGATCAAGATATAGGAAAAGGTCATATTCACTGCAGGTAGTACGGAAATTGGCAATATCAATGCAAGATATGAGAAAATACCTTATCTCCTACTCATATATATGACAAATATCTAGTCAAAAATATCGAAATAGGCCTATGATACAAAACCGCTTATCAAGTGGCCACTTAAATGCTTATAACCATCTACACTCCCCAAACATCCTTCCCTGCCTCAGACCCAGCTCTATCCAAACCATCTTCCCCGGCAGGGGTAACACCCCCAATTTATTCTCCGGTACACGACCTTGAGCGCACCGATTGCCGAAAAATTAAAAATGCCCTGCTGCCGTTCGTTAAATTGGATCATACCGCCAATTGAACACTTGACGCAAAAATTTTCACCTGTCCAGTGGATGTCAATTGTGTTTGCACGTTTCAGACCGTCATTGATCAGTTCATATCGAGTTAGCAGATTTTTCAGTACCAAGATGTCGGTAGAATCAACATTAAAACCCTTATTCGAGCAAATCGATGCCTTGAAACCAAAGTATATCGAAAGATTGTCAAAAGCCGTTTCGATCGCTTCGGTTTCCGGTGACGAATCCTTGAGACCGAAAGTGTTTGAGATGAGCAAATTTTTGGAGTCGGAATTGAAGGCCTTGGGCGCGTATGACATCCAATTGAGAGATCTTGGAATCCAGCCGCCACCTGTGAGCGACCCGGAGTTGCCCTTGCCACCGATTGTGCTTGCCAGATTCGGTAAGGATCCCGCCAAGAAAACGGTCTGTGTCTACGGGCATTACGACGTGCAACCGGCGTTAAAGGAGGACGGATGGGCGACAGATCCGTTCAAATTGGTGGAAATCGAGGGGAAATTGTACGGCAGAGGGTCCACCGACGACAAGGGGCCAGTCATGGGCTGGTTGAACGTCATCGAGGCACACAACGCCTTGAAATTGGACTTCCCAGTGAACTTGGTGATGTGTTTCGAGGGTATGGAGGAGTCTGGGTCCATTGGATTGGACGGGTTGATCGAGGCTGAGGCGGAAAAGTACTTCAAGGGCGTCGATGCCGTGTGTATTTCCGACAACTACTGGCTCGGAACGAAGAAACCGGTTTTGACTTATGGTTTGAGAGGTTGTAACTACTACCAGATTGCCATTTCCGGTCCTGGAGCTGACTTGCATTCGGGAGTCTTTGGAGGTATTGTGCACGAGCCGATGACGGATTTGATCAACGTGATGTCCACTTTGGTCGATGCCAAGGGCAAGATATTGATCCCGGGTGTCTACGAAATGGTGGCCCCTGTGACTGAGAAGGAAAATGACATTTACAAGGCCATTGACTTCAGTGTCGAGGAGTTGAACGAGGCCAGTGGCTCTGAAACTGCTATTCACCAGGAAAAGAAGGACATCTTGATGCACAGATGGAGATTCCCTTCGTTGTCTTTACACGGAATCGAAGGTGCTTTCAGTGGTGGAGGTGCAAAGACTGTCATTCCTGCTAAAGTCATCGGTAAATTCTCGATCAGAACCGTCCCAGATATGGACAGTGACAAGTTGAACAAATTGGTGACAGATTTCGTAGAGGCAGAGTTTGCCAAATTGGGTACTCCAAACACCATTAAGCTGGAATTGATCCACGACGGGGCCTATTGGGTATCTGATCCGTTCAACGAGAACTTCACTGCTGCCAAGAAGGCCACCAAGTTGGTCTGGGGAGTCGAGCCGGATTTGACCAGAGAAGGTGGGTCGATTCCGATCACTTTGACTTTTGAAGAGGCTTTGAAGACCAGTGTCTTGTTGTTGCCTATGGGAATGGGTGATGATGGAGCCCATTCGATCAACGAGAAGTTGAACACGAAGAACTATGTCGAGGGAGTCAAGACGTTGGCTTCGTATTTGCACTACTATGGAGAGTAGAGTGAGTATATATATGTTATCTATTTTTTATGATCGAATATTTGTGTGAGAGAGGTGTAGTGGTGTAGTGACAAGTGATGACGCAATGCTGCAGTCTGTAATGCTGGTGCTGTTCTGCCAGCCACGAGCCCAGGCCGGGCCCTGACCCATTATCTCCGTCGGAGATAAACGTGGCCCCTAAAGGGAAAAAGTGAAAAAATCTTAAATGACTCAAGCTTGATCTCGAAAAGGATCAACAGGAAGCAGCCAGTTGCACTAAATACCGCTGAACCACACACCCGCGGAACACCCAATATGGCACTCCCATTGAACACCCTCAAAGGAAACAAATCCGTCGAATTGGAGAACCAGATCTTGGACAGCTTTGAAAGAGAAGAACAGAACCGGATCTTGAACAGACCAGACTCACACATCAACTTGTCTTCAGCGGAATTCCAAGTCCCCGAGTTGAAATTGACCCACGGATTCGGGCCAGTAGTACCGAAAACCCACGACAAGACCTTCTTTTTCGACATTGACAACTGTTTGTACAAGAGATCGACCAAGATCCACGACTTGATGCAGGTGTACATCCACCGGTTTTTCAAGGAGAACTTGGATTTGGATGACGAAGAAGCTCATGTTTTGCACCACAAGTACTACAAAGAGTACGGATTGGCCATTGAAGGACTAGTAAGACATCACAAGATCGACGCCATCGAATACAACAAATTGGTGGATGATGCCTTGCCTTTGGACAAGATCTTGAAACCGAATCTCGAGTTGAGAGAGTTGTTGATCGAGATGAAGAAGAAAAACCACGTGAAAAAGCTCTGGTTGTTCACGAATGCGTACAAGAACCATGGGATGAGAGTCGTGAAGCTCTTGGGGATCGGGGATTTGTTTGACGGCATGACTTTTTGCAACTACGAGCTGTTCCCTTTGAAGTGTAAACCGATGAAAGAGATGTTTGACAAGCTGTTGGATGACGCCGGTGTCTTGGATCCGCTGGATGCGTATTTCATTGACGACAGTGGCTTGAACACGGTGGCTGCTGAGAAGTTCGGGTGGGGGAAAGTGATCCAGTTTGTCGAGAGAGACGAAGATTTCGAGCAGTTGAGGTCCAAGGATGTAGATAACATATTGTTGGTGAGAGATATTGCCGAGTTGAGAGATGTGTGTCCGGAGTTGTTTTAGAGTAGATGGGGTTTGAGTGAATAGTAGAAGGACTCAGTATATGGACACTTGAGAGATCTCTTGAGAGATCTGAGTATATTGAGAGGTAGTGAAAGTGCTCAGTATGGTAAAGACACTCTGAGTGCTCAGTTTATCAAAGACAGTCTGAGAGGTTGAGTGTATCGGATTCACTTCAAGTGCGATACTGGAAGAAACTTTGAGAACTCAGTATACTTAAATCACCTTAGAGATCTCACTGTATATTAAAGACACTTCAATGATCTAACTCTATATCAAAGACACTTCAATGATCTAAATCTATATTGAAGACACTTCAATGATCTCACTGTATATTGAATGACAATTTAAAGAACTAACTCGATCGTAAAGACACTTTAACGATCCAACTCTATATTAAACACACTTCAATGATCTCACTGTATATTGAAAGACACTTCAACAACCTAACTGTATACTAAACGACCATTCAAAGAACTGAGAACTGCCCCGATTTTAAAGACACTTTAACGATCTCACTCTGTATCAAAACGCACTTCAACGATCTAACTGTATATTAAAGACACTTTAACGATCTAACTCTATATCAAACACACTTCAACGATCTAACTCTATTCCAAATGGCACAAAGAGCTAAACCTACAACACCTCAGAGTATATTAGGCCATCTGAAACTCCTGAGGATATCAAAACACTGTTCAAGAGCCCTCACTGAGCAATTTCAAGAGAGTTTCCTTGAAAAACGCACAATAACTGTCCACCTGCTCCCTATCTTTGACAATAGTTCCAAGCGCAGAAAACACAATGTTCATGCCTCCAGCCTGTGTAGAGACCACATTCAGCACGACAGAGCCTCCACCGACACCGATGCTCTGGTTAAACACCATATCCTGGATCTGGAACCTTCCTGGACTGTTTTTGAACATCCCGAGATTGGAAAACCGCGAAGTGGCTCCAATTCCCTTGACAAGCATATCGGCAAGCAATTTCTGTAACTTTTGCGGGCCATTTGTGTCGTGGTTGGCCATTTTGGCAGCATAATTGTTCATCACGACTCGCTGATCTGAAGAACAGGACACAATATTCTTGGAAGACGCCTCACAGAGAGTCCAGAACAAGTTCTGGTCATCATACGATAGTTCAAGATCCGTCAATGGGACATAGTTGAAGATCCCAGCGTACACTCTTGCACCTATCAGAGAAGCATCTTGCAACTCCGTGGGGACGAATCTTCTCAAGTTGACAGGAAGCATCGAATGGACATAGTAAGCCTGTGAACCCAGATTCGTCAAGAGGCCGAACTTGACCATGGTTTGCAAGTAAAGTATCTCTACAATGGGAGTCAAGGTCATCTTGTGATTTCTGGCGATTCTGAGCAAATCACTGGACTCTTGCGGGGTCAAGTTGATGACCTTGAAGAAACTCGAGTAGTCGGTAGTGGTCTGGACGTTGGGGTACTTTGCAAGCGACTGACCCTTCAAATCCAGCACGGGAACCGACGAATAATCGTGGTCATTGACATAGGGCTTCAAAGACAGCGGTAAATTACTCTTGAGCCATCTCTTGATGGAGAAGCTCCAGTCCGGTTCGTCAGCTACGAAATCGTCGGTTGCCGGGGGTAACTTCAGGAGCAAATCGACATCCCGGCTCAAATCGAACAAAACCGCATCGTCATCGATACTCAAAGCCATCTCATCGTCACTCAACTCGTTCAACGTCTTTAGAAAGTACCTGTGGAAATTGACACCGGATCCTCCATCTGTGAAGGCGTGGTCAAAGATTATCACCAAAGTAGATCCGTTGATCACCAAAAGCTTGAAAAGAGCCTTTTGCGAGTCCAATTCGAACGTGTAATTCTCTATATCGTACAACAACTGGTCTTTGTCCACTGGCTCCAGTCTCTGCTGGTTCTCGACAACTTCTCGGTACAAAATCCTCTCCACGGGGAAAATTTCGTTGGTTTCCAACGCGTAGTTCACCACCAACAACGGGTGGCTCAAGAGCATCTTTCGCAATGCCGAGTAAAGGGCCCCTTGGGGGACCTTGTCGCTGTAATCTGCCCACACGGTGAAATTATTGTAGTACCCGTTCAAGTCTCTGGCCACGAGCCGCTGCTCGATGTATCCGGGTTTCCGGCATAGCCCCTTGGATCTGAGTAGGTCCATTTACTGTTTGGTGGGATTTGGCGGTTTGGAGGTGGTTTGGAACTGGATCAATGGCGCCTTGGCCGAGATTTATAGGTGACTCAAGCCGATAAGAAAAAGTCGTGCACGCACAAAAGCGGTAAGCGAGGACTTGGTTCCCCGAAGTCCGATCAGCCACAGCCAGGTGCGGGCCAGTGGCTCAGCCGTGGTGGTTCCCCGAAGTACTCGGGCAGATCGGAGCAGTGGCCAGATTGGGCTTGGAGTTTCCGGCGGATTTTGCCAGATTTAGGCAGATGCAGAATATCGGCGATAGTGACATTTAGACCTAAATACAGATAAAGTTAGGGGCGTTTCAATATCAGCGACCACAAAAGCGATGAGATGAGATGGAATAATTCTGAATGCATTTTTAGTGTGCTCTGAATTGGCTTCGACTGCACTTATAGCATTTTTGAATCAGGTACACAACTGTGTATGTAGAATCTCCCCTATAGAACTGAAAGCACACATACTGACAACCCCTTAGCTGGAAATGGCTTCAATTCCAAACACAACTGACTACCCAGAAACAGAGGCACAATCTTACGTTGCTCGGCTTTCATCTAGACCGGCATTGGCGGCATTAGTCGGGTTATTGGCGTCTTTCCCAGTAGTCAAGATCTTTGCCTCGAACGCGGTTCCCTTGTTGCTTGCCAGAGAGAAGAGCAGATTGAGGGCAGAGGGAGTAGACGCGAGGGCGGCTAGAGATTTTTGATCGTGCACGACCAAAAGCTAAGCTTGTGCTATGTGCTATGTGCTATGTGCTATGTGCTATGTGCTAGAATAAGCTAAGCATATGCTAGGCGTTGTATAGTAAACTAACTCCATGATCCACTGCTTCTATCTGTAGTATCATCAAACCGGTCTAGACTTGGTAAGAATACGCGTATAAAACTCCTGAGCAAGATGATACGCAATTACGCGCCTCTCTTCAAATATGCCGATCCGCATTTATCCCTATGATCCACCTCAAGTCCTGCCTATAGTGTATGTCCGCGTCTGCGTGAGACCATCTTCCTCGCGGAAATCACCTTCTAAATCTGAAATTTCCTCGGATATGTCCAGCTCCGCGTCACTGGCTAGCACATCGATAGTAGATTTGTCTCTCTTCTCGTGGCGTGTCGGAGTCTGGTCGTGATTGAGGAGGAAATCGGCAAACTCTGACGGAGCATTGCGGTTCAATGGTGTCCGAACAGGTGTGGGGCCTGAGAAGTATTTGGAAACCGCTTGTGTAGGCAATTCAACAACCTTATTATATTGAGGGGTGAGGGGGGTAAGCGGCAGCGCCTGTCTTGCCAAGTAACTAGGCGACGAGGTCTTACTCAATCCGACGCGTCGCCATGATTTCACCACTTTACTCGATTTCGGTGTCGTGTATGTGTTTTCATCTGTTTGTGGCGTATTAGACACCTTCTTGTTGATGATGCCACTGATATCGGTATCTCTATGTGCGTTAACCAAGTTGGAGATATCTCTTTCGTAAACGCCTAAAACTTCCTCGATAATTATCCAAATGGATCCGCCGACTTTAATCTCCTTATCGCGCTGGTCCAATAATGCTGCGTTCCCTACGAAATGCGTCCCTATCACTATCCCTTCATCGTTGTAGAGAATCAACTTCTTGTTGAAGTTGAAGAATTTGCACCGGCCGTCGTGCCATATCTTGGATTTCTGGACCAAGTCATTTGAATACAAGATGCGGTACTCTGTGAACTGCGAAAATCGCAAGGGATTCGTTGTTGAGGGCACTTGTGACATGGACTGAGTCGATCTGTTCGCGTTGTTTAGTGTGTTTTATTTGGAGAGGGTGATTTTTTTCCTGGGGATTTCTTAACTATGATCGAAAAGGGATCATATTCAGTGATCCGGTCAAGTGTTCGATTCTGGTCTTTGGAACGTTTTGGTGCTTTAACGCACTTTATGATCGTCATTCTTCAATGCTTTACAGTTTTATTTGATCTATTTTAAAACGGTTCTATTGTGCCAACTTGTATCTAAAGCACCTTAAATCATCGATATAACCCTCACCTCAAGTTCCTTCTCTAGTCTGAACCTCAATCTCCCCAACGACACCACCACCTTTCCTAACAGTGGATTCGAGTTGAAATCGAACCCCACAAAATGATGGGACCTCAATGCGGCAATAAATACTGAAAAAAGATGAGGAATCATCGTCTCCACCTGCACTTTGAAGGTCTGGGAGGTGACTAGATGTCCCTTATGCTTCAATTGCCTATTCAACAGGTCCATCCCCCGGAAATGGCTCATCTTTGACAAGATAAGACGCTCCAAAAGAACGAAACGGCCTTTCAAGTCTTGGAAGTACCTGACATCGTCTCTAAAATTCACCATCGTCAGTTTCAAAGACTTGGAGCTTACGAATTCTAAATACTCCAACAATTTGGTAACGAGAACCTCATTCGAATCTTTGGCTTTCTCAAGCTCAAACGTCAACAAGGACTCTTCTGTATTGGCATCAATCAAATCGTGCTCTTGTGGTAACTTGTATACGACCAAACGCAAGATAACCCACTCGATGAGCTGTCTAGTGATTCTGCTTATATTAGCTGACAAGATCGTCAACACAGGTCTTGATAGAATATCCAAAGACTTGGAGAACTCGAGTAGAAGCAGACTAAACCAAGTACAGAGGTGTCTAAATGCATCGTCAATACTCGTTATCTGAGAGTACAGTCGCAAATATGACTGTACTAGATCATCGAATAAGTTAGCTAATCTGGTAGAAATTGGGCTGTCCAGGACCCTTGCATCGATGAATGCAAATAGCACAAACTGCATCAAGAATTTGAACTTGGCTTCATAGTTCTTGAACTTGAGTCTCTTCTGTGGCATTGGAGACTCTGTATTGCTCAATGCCGTGTGAAGATTCTCTACAATTGAAAAATAGTATACACTGGTGCCTATGCAGAATTTCAACACCGATAGGCCTATCGAGTACTTATCTTCGACTGGGTCCAAGGATTTCAACTCACAGACGTCTTTGGAGAAAGAAGAGATCACTTTTGGGACGTTTATGCCGATGTCTTGGTAAAATTGGTCCAATTGGGCATCGTCCATGGTGTCGAGACCAGATTGCACGGGAAATGCAAATACCAGCGCCCTTGTGAGCAAGTCAATGGACTCAATGACTTTAATATCGTCTTGGTACACAACCAGAGAGATCTTTGACATCATCGGAGTTTTGTAAAACACAGGATATTGCCTGGAAATTGACTGTGAATCTGTTGCCATATGTGATTCGATTCCATGTGCACTTTTCTGCCAGGGCCATGTCCTGGTGACAATTCCAGTAAACATGTGGAAATCTTTGAGTGATTTGGCATTGTCTTGGTAGTGTTTCGTCACGTAATGGAGATATTTCTCGTTTTTCTGTGCTCTTTGGCTCAAAGCACGTCGTACTTCTTGGTCAATATTTGTGTGCTCTTTTATCAGTTCCAAGGCCTCATTTTCGTCATCACGGACGATTTGTCGGAGCGCTAAAGCTCTTTTTTTGGCATCGATGTGTTTCTGGAGTTCCACGGGGATCTTGGGCTTGTCCACGCGGTGATTGTAGGGTGAATTGATGCCTGTAGCGTGTAGTGTTTTGGTTTTGGGTGGAGTTTTGTACTTGAGCTGTAGATCTGATTTTGAGGAGATCAGCCGGAGCGTTGCCGCCGGGTCGAGTGAAAAATCCGAGTCCTCGGAGTCATCTGAGTCGTGTGGTGAAGAAGACATCAGCTTTTGATGCGGTTGTGCAGTCGATGCTGTTAAAGCCCTGGTTGTGCTCTTCTATTCTGCTCCATCTGATTTGATTTTTCCAAAATCGTTTGGTCACGTGACGAGTCACGTGATTAGAACCCGGCTGAATATTATCGCTGTCGCACTTTTTGGTGCTCGGTGCTTAATACTTTGATCTATTTTTTTCATTGGGGGTGTTCTGTCAATGACATTTTTGATCACTCAAGCAAAATCCCACAGAAACCCAGGAAAACGGCGCTCTGACAACCTCATCACCAACTCTCCCCTGCCAGGCCCTTGCCAGGCCCTTGCCAGAAATGCCCCATCCAGCCAACTCCAACCGACCCGCACCCAGCCAGCCCCAACGATTCACGCTCACCGACCTCAGGGGTCGACGCGTGTTGTTCCCAATCGGGTAAATTCTCGCAGCGCAGAAAAATATCTACAGCTGAAACAAGGCAGTACTTTAGCACTTCACCACAGAGCGGTTCGGTATAGAGACATCTCTCTCACTGCACACACTGGCTAAAACAGCGCACCGATCATGGGAGTGATAAAAGCTGAAGAATGGGCAAGAATCCAGGAAAAAACGTTCACAAGATGGGTGAATCTCAAGTTGAATTTGGCCATAGGTGAAGAGCCTGTGGAGAACCTCTTCAGAGATCTCTCTGACGGCGTCAATCTCACATATCTCGTATCATATCTCAGTCCATACACTATTCTGCCCATATACAAGGCCCCTAAACACAGACTACAACAGATGGAGAACTTGAATCTGGTGTTTGATTTCATGAAGTTCAACGGGGTGCATCTTTACAACATTGGTTCAGAAGACATATATGAGGGCAATACCAAGTTGATTTTGGGGCTCATATGGACTCTTATATTACAGTTTTCCGCGATGAAATCAGATTCCAGTTCAAATTCCACCAAATCCGAGTTGTTGGCGTGGTGTCAAGATACCACTAAAAGCTACAGGGCAGTAAATGTGAAAAACTTCTCAAATAGTTGGAGCGATGGGTTAGCTCTATGCGCGATAATACACCATTTCCATCCCGAGATGATTGATTTTGGCAAGTTGAAACCACAGAACAAGGTCCAGAACACGACATTGGCCTTGGAAGTCGCCACAAAGAGGCTCCAAATTCCACAATTGGTGGATGTAGAAGACATTGTGTGCGACAATCCGGACGATAAGTCCATCACCGCATATATAATAGAATGGCATGCCAAGTTCAGCGATCTGGCACCCGAAAAAGCAGCCGGGGTCCCATTGGAGCGGGAACTGGAACCAGAATTGGCGCCAGAAGCGAACCCTCTGACACTGAAAACAGTCCCAAAATTCCCACAAAAGCCACTGCAGAACGAAGAACTACTTCAATGGGCCAACGAATTGGCCTCACTGAAATTGAAGAACCTCTCCACATGTTTCGCGGATGGAACTCTGCTCTGCAGCATTGTAAACGCATGTATACCGGGTTCCAAGCTTGTTCCGAGCTCCGATAGTCGTAGGAATTGCGAAATCGCACTCAGCCTGGCCTCAGCATTCATAAAAACCAAGATCACAGTAGAACAGCTCTCACAAGATGGAGAACAAGAAAACCCGCATTTGGTAGCATTTTTGACCGATTTGAGAAGGTTCCATTTGTTGTATCCACCAACAGAGGACCTGGAGCTGTTGGAGTTTGTAGAGAAATTCGTAGACATAGCCAATGAGGCCATAGATTTACAAAGAAATTACGAAGACAGAGCTGCTAGTTTAATAGACCTGATTGACCAGCAATTGGATTCGTGGGGAACGTTGAACCAGATCAACCATTGCCTGCACTACGACGAAGTCTTGGAAGAGAGGAGAAATTTGGATATATATAGATGGACGTTGAAAAGGGACTGGTTGAAAGAGAAAAATGAGTTGAATATCTTATTGGGAAACATCAGAACCAAGTTGACGACTCATAACTTCCATCCCTACCACCCTCCAGGCGATTTGTCACCAAAGTTTATCGAATGTGTATGGCTTTCGTTGACAGATATCGAGAAAGAGGCTTTCAGAAGAGTGAATTTGATTGGCAAAAGAATCCAAGATGAACTTTGCCAGCAGTTCTCGAGTACTGCAGAACTGATTGGCGAAGTTATTGGGTCATGCGAGGAAGAAATTGCAAGATCCGGGGGAACTTTGGAGCTGCAATTGACTGTGCTCACAGAACTTTTAGATACACTAAAACCAATTGACGAGATGTTGGCCAATTTACAAAACATTGATATTGCCTGCAAGGAAGCTGATATCAAATTTAACGATTACACGTTGCTTTCATATGACGATTTGCATTACCAACACCAGTTGATGAAAGAGTTGATCACTGAGAAACTCTCTTTCATCGAAACACAAACCACTGTAAGGAACACGATTTCCACACGTAAAATCACCCCGAGACAATTGGAGGAGTTTGAAACATTGTTCAAAAGAATTTGTCTGAAAAACGGCAAAAATTCTATGTCGTTGAACGAATTCAAGAGAGCTTTGGATCATTTAGACTTGGATTTGGATAATGACGAGATTATCGATTTATATAAATTTGGTAAGAAGAATAGCGAGTTGTTTCTTGGGGGATTTCTCAAGATCATGACAGAGCTCGTTGGAGAAGATGATATCAATGCCGATGGCTTGATTCTGGCATTCAGGCAGATAAGTGGTGGAAAATCGTTTTTGACAGAGCAAGATCTACACAATGCCTCTCTCGATCAAACAGTTGTCCAAAAGATCCAGACAAACTTTCCCAAGACGGCGGTATTTGCCGACGACAAAAACACGTCAATGGCTGCTGACACTTCGTATGATTTTATCCAGTTTGTGTCCGAGATGGCTGGGTTATCGCTAGCTGGTGAGGGAGAGACTCTTGATGGCGCAAGTATTCTCAGTCAGAGCAGCACAAGTGCAGTGGAGAATCTGGCCCCAGTGGGAAATGACGCAAAAAATTAAGCGACAGACGTGTATATACATTGCGAACGAATAAAGATGTAATGACTACAATTTTTCAGTACTGATTTTGGGGGGTTACAATAGGGATACAGAAAAAAATTTTCCTGTTTTGAAAAATTGAAGAAATAAAAAACTTGATATAGTGATCTAGGTCATATTAACGATAAGATGTCTGAATACGATATTGAAGAGCCCCTCACATCCAATACACGTCCGCGTAAGTAATATCCCGGTTTTGATATGCTGTTTGAATTCCAATGCTAACAATTCACAATAGTCACAAGTGCAGTCTTGACAGTGCGTATTGTCAAGTCATTTCCCTACAGAAATGTCAAGAATTACATATTTAAGGACGTTGACTTGAAAGCAGTGACTCTGAGACAGTTTATGGATTTGGTAATAAGTACTATTAAAACCACCGGAGCGTTAAGGCCATATAGAAACGTTGAATACGACACATTGAAGATATACACACATGCACATGGATCCAAAACGATGAATTTGGTGATTAATATGGACCATGATGACGACTGGATATTGGATCTTGACTCTGGGAAGACTTTGTATGAGTATGGGATTGAAAATGAGACCGAGTTGTCCATTTTCAACAGACTGGACTACGAACTGTTCAAGATCAACCCTGAAGAGAAATGGTGAAATTGGTTTAGTGATTTGAATAGCATGTTAATAGAGATTTGGCCGAAATGGGTATAAATGGGCATAAATGGGCAGGTAATATGCTCTGAATGGGATCTGAATGGCAACTTGTAGACAGGATGGAGAACGGTTGTAAATTGGACTGGTTACTGCTGATTTAGACGATTGAATCAGGCATCAAGATTTGACAGAAATTCGGGCGGGGAGGAGGCGGGACTCAGGCAGAGCCTAGGCAAAGCTTAGGCGGAACCCGGGCGGGCTCCAGACAGCGCCTAGGGGCCGCGCACCGGGCATAGATCTGGAAATTTAAAAAGAAAAATATCAGAAAAAAACATCAAAAGACTAAAAATGTAAAAAAACATCAGTATCAAAACTCTTGATCCATCACCACCACCAATTGAGGCCAATGGCAGCTCTGACCAAGACAAAAACCGCCAAACTCTCAGCACCAATTCAGGAGGAGAGAAACTTTTCACTTTGGAACATCTGGGTGGCCTCTACGCTCTTGAAAGTGTTGCTTGTGGAATCCTATCACTCGACAGATTTTGATGTCCACAGAAACTGGTTAGCCATCACAAACAAATTACCGCTCTCGAAATGGTACATTGAGAACACCTCAGAATGGACATTGGATTACCCGCCATTTTTCGCATATTTCGAGTGGTTTTTGTCCCAATTTGTCCCGGCAGTGGTGGAAGAAGATGGATGTCTTGATATAGTACCCGTTGGGCAATATGGGCTCCCCACGGTGTATTTCCAGCGTTTCACCGTGATAATGAGTGAAACCGTGTATTTTCTCGCACTACAGTGGTTTGTGAACGTTTCAGCGCAGAAGGAAAAAAGTAGAGCCTTTGTCATTGCCAGTTCGTTAGCACTTTCTCCAGGTTTGCTCATCGTAGACCACATCCACTTCCAGTACAATGGTATGATGTTTGGAATCTTGATCTTGGCGATAGTGGCGGCCAAATTACAAAGGTACTTGCTCTGTGGGTTTTTGTTTGCGGTTTTGCTCTGTTTCAAGCATATATTTCTCTACATAGCACTTCCATTCTTTGTATTCTTGCTCCGGGGTTACTGTTTACAACTCCAAGTGCCCAAATCGTTTGACCAATTGGTCTCGATTGTCAGATGGCGGAATTTGGCCAAGTTGGGCGGAATTGTGGTCGGTGTTTTTGCCCTGCTGTTCGGACCCTTCCTGTACTACGGAGTGTTGCCTGAGCTCTTTGCACGACTCTTCCCCTTCTCAAGAGGTTTGACTCATGCTTATTGGGCCCCAAATATCTGGGCAGCGTACTCGTTCACGGATAGAGTGTTGATCAAGATCTATTCCATTCCATTTTGCGGGAAATTGATCAACACTTTCTCCCCCAGTTTAACTAAAGAGGTTTTGCTCCAGAAGATTTCGAATTCCACGTCCATGACCAGAGGTCTTGTAGGTGACGTTGATTTCTTCATCTTGCCCAACATCGATCCCAAGGTAACGTTTTTGTTGACTTTGTTCTACCAGATCTTGTCGGTGATCCCACTTTTCTTGCAGCCGACTTTTGAGAGATTTGTCGGCAGTATAACATTATGTGCATTCTCGTCTTTTCTTTTCGGATGGCATGTTCATGAAAAGGCGATAATGCTTGTAATCATACCATTCTCGTTTCTTGCTACAATCGATAGGAGATTGGTAAAGCCCTTCGAGATGGTTGCCAGCGCCGGGTACATCTCGTTATTCCCATTACTCTATGAATCCGGAGAATACGTCTTGAAAGTTCTCTATACATATGTGTGGTGTATAATTTACTTTCTATCGTTCCAAGAAGTGTCCAAGATCCCCAGATCCTTCTCCAGGAGAAGATTTTTCTTGGACAGGTTGAGCACTATCTATATAGTCGGATTGGTGCCGATGGTGTTGTCCCTGACACTTGTAGAGATATTGGGGAACAGATTTCCTATTTTGGAAAAGTTTGAATTCTTAAAATTGGTCATCTACAGTGTCTACTGCTGTGTTGGTGTGATCAGTGGGTTCAATGGTCTTAGCTTTATTTATTACTTGGACGACACTATTTGGGAGTGATTTGTATAGATCCTGGATCCATTTGGGGGTGATTACTTATAAATCAACGACCCAATTGGGTTAGTTATTCATAAATCAATGACCCAATTGGGGGTAATTTTTAGGGGTAATTATACAGATGTAGAATCAATGTTAACGTCTAGTTCTCAAATTTCTTGTAGGCACCGTCTTTGGGACAGTCTGGCGAGAGTTTCTCAAAGTTCGCAGCGGTGCAGGCAGCGAGCCACGTAGATTTCTTACCGGGTTGAATGTTGGCACTTGCAGAGTACGTGATCTGGAACTTCTTGTAGGCTGAAGCGATAAAAGAGAATTCAAGAGTCTCGACTGCTTGGGTTGAGCTGGTTTTTGTTGTAGTTTGATCTGTGAATTATCCTGTTTTTGGTTGGATTTGTCTTGTTTATCTTGTTCCACTTTTGTCAAAGCTTTGGCAGCCAGACAATCTGGGCAGAACCAGCGCGCGGGTGCCTTTTGGTTCAGCCTTAAGCCGACACAACTATAATGGAACCACTCGATCTTACAGCCCAGATTGTCGCACAGAATCATCCTTCCAAAATCGCCACGGCGACAGAGACAGTATAACTCTTCTGGTTCTGGTTCCGGTTCCGGTTCTGGTTCTAGGGCTGGCTGGATTTTTGGCTCTTCTGGCTTCAGCTGCACCGGTTCTCGGATCTTTAACCTTATCTTCTTGGGTTTCTGGAAACTCGGATCCTTCGGAAGTAGTGTTGGATCTGGAGTGTTACTACGGACCAGGGTCTTGGCCATAGACTCTATGAGCTCAGATGGCGCATCGATGCCTTTTAGGTAGTCTATCTTCCACGCTTTGAAATTTTGTCGGGTGTTCTGGAACAAATTGGCATTCCGGAGCTCTGTCAATTCTTTCATAGTGCTTGTTTCGCCTTGTAGCCATTTCATGTGTCGCAGGAGCCCCGACTTCAAGTATTCGCATTCTGCCAGTGCCTCCAGCTGTAGCCTCTGTATCCGGGATCGAAGTTTCAGGATTTGTGGTCCGGCAAAGGCCGGTTTGGTCAACAGGGTTCCCAAAATGTGCAAATTTTCGTCCATTGCGAGATTTAGAGACTGGATTAGCCATAGGGATCGCACTACATCGCAGGGAAGATGATCCACGGCTGAATATTGTTGGCGGTTAGTATTCTGGAAATGGGCAGACACTGGGCACATTTTGGGCACAAATTTGGGGCAAATCACATACTTGATATAAAGGAGTTATTGATGTTGGTCACCGTGGTGACCAAGGCCATTCCATCGTCGTCCATGGAGTCGCGATGTCCTGTCAAGAGCTTATCGATTTTTGAAGCGCTTTTGTTTATCGATTTTTCAGGCCCAATGCGGCGTGATTGATAATTGTGCACGACCCTCACAGATCAAAGATCGTAGCTCGGATAGCTGGTTGTTGGCTGGCATTGGAGGTTTCAGCACTTCTTGGCCCAGAATTGGCGCACCTGCTCCAGAATAGACAGGGCTGGGATGTATTACATCTATTTCAAATCACATTTTCATTAACCCTCATCGACTACTGTATCTAAGAAGCTCTTGATCTTCATCAACGTCTCCTCTTTCACGCTGTCCGGCACCATCAGCAACAGCCGTGGTTCCAACTCTTTCAACAACTTGGTGTAGTTCAAACTGTCCAGCTGCGTCACTGTCTTTGTGGAGATCGCCTTGACTTCGTCCAGCCATCCGCTCTCGATGAGCTTGAACCGGAGGAAGTTGGAAATCTGGTCGTACTGCCCGCTCTGGATCAACTCGTCCTGGATTTTCGCCTTCAAGGCATTCACGTCCGTGGCATTTGTCATATTGGAGAGTTTCGTCGTGGTTCCTGATCCTATATGAGCGATGACAGCTCCACCGATGCACAGATTCTCGTCTTGACGCTGCTCTGCTCAGGTGTGATTTTTTGTCCAGACCAAAACGGAAATTGGAAAAGTACACACTACTAATTGTGGTGGATCCCTCGGTTGCTGTTATCGGTGGTTTGACGACGGCATGACTCACAAAAGGGATCGGCAAAGTTTTGGAAAGATCAATTGCACCGAGCAAGTGCCGTGTGAGAAAATCAGCGTGCAAATCCAAATATTCGCTCCAGTACTGGCCAAATAAGTTTCTGATGTTGAAAAAAATTCGACTCCACACGATAACACATCAGTTTGCAAGTATCAACAGGGGAGCCATTGCACCAGCCACTACACGGACACTTGCCACTAAAATGTCTTCAAAGGGAAATCCAGCGGACTCCAAGATCAAGGAGTTTATCGATATGGTAAGTTTTAGCGACGCTGAGTCAACTGATACAGTACTGACCGAGTAAACGCTAAGGACTCTAAGGAGGCCAAATGGGTCAAGTTGCAGAAGATCCATTTCGTCGATCCATCCGGAAAGGACCGGGATTGGGAAATGGCTGCCCGGACAACGAGATCCGAGGGCGCAAAAGTCGACGGGGTCGGGATCATTGCCATTGTTGAGACTGCAAAAGGGCCACAAATTTTGCTCCAAAAACAGTTCAGACCGCCAGTGGAAGGTGTGTGCATTGAGATCCCTGCCGGATTAGTCGATCTGGATGAGTCGCTTGAGACTGCCGCATTGAGAGAGTTGAAAGAGGAAACGGGCTACATCGGGACTCATGTTGACACTACACGGGTCATGTTCAACGATCCGGGGTTCACCAACACCAATTTGGTGCTTGTTACGGTCAAGATCGATTTAAATGACGAGAGAAACCTCAATCCAGAGCCGGAATTGGAGGAAAACGAGTACATTGAGACGTTCCAAGTGCCATTGAACGATTTGCCGGACGAATTGGACAAATTGGCAGACCAGGGATATATTTTGGATGCCAGATTGCAGTGTGTCGCACATGGCATCACTGTGGCCAGGAAGTTTTCCCTATAATATGGTATTATGGTATTAGGGTAAACTTTATAGTGGGACCAGGGCGATGGCATTACATTTGCAGGAAAATTTTCTATACGTAGCCGACATTGTGCTGACATTACGATACTCTATAGTGGGACAAGAACAGTTTGTTATTAGCCATGAATTTTATCAACTCTCATCAACTCTCATCAACTCTCACCCCCAATCATCTCCGCTAATCGGTGAAAATTTTTTTTCTCTTGGTAGAAATTCAGGGAAAACGTTTTTTGAGCAAAATCAGAGTGAAAAATTAATGCACCGGGTATAAATAGAGTCAAATTCCCCCATCTTTGAATCAACACTGTTCCAAATAATATAAACACTTATAATGTCAGAAACACAATTGACCCATCCAACCATCAAAGACGGCTGGTTCCACGAGATCTCCGACACCATGTGGCCCGGCCAAGCCATGGCTTTGAAGGTGAACAAAATCTTGCACCATGAAAAATCGTTATACCAGGACGTGTTGGTCTTTGAAAGCGCCAATTATGGCAATGTCTTGGTCTTGGATAACGTCATCCAGGCCACTGAAAGAGACGAGTTCTCGTACCAGGAAATGATCACCCATTTGGCAATTACGTCACACCCAAACCCTAAGAAAGTCTTGGTCATTGGAGGTGGAGACGGTGGTGTCTTGAGAGAAGTCGTCAAGCACGAGTCTGTAGAGGAAGCTGTGTTGTGTGACATTGATGAGGCTGTTATCAGGGTCTCCAAGCAGTATTTACCGGAGATGTCGGCTTCTTACAAGCACCCAAAGGTCAGTGTTCACATCGGCGATGGTTTCAAGTTCTTGGACGATTACAAAAACACCTTTGACGTCATCATTACCGACTCTTCGGACCCTGAAGGTCCAGCTGAGTCGTTGTTCCAGAAGCCATACTTCCAGTTGTTGCACGACGCCTTGACCGAGAAAGGTGTCATCACAACTCAAGCTGAAAACATCTGGTTGCACTTACCGATCATCAAGGACTTGAAAAAAGCCTGTTCCGAAGTGTTCCCAGTAGCCGAGTACGCTTATACTACGATTCCAACTTACCCTTCGGGCCAAATTGGGTTCATGGTTTGCTCTAAAGATGCAAATGCAAAGGTCTCAAAACCTTTGAAGACTTTTGACGAAGCCACCGAGAGAAAATTGTTCAAATACTACAACAAAGAAATTCACGAAGCCTCGTTTGTCTTGCCAACTTGGGCAAGAGATGCCTTGAACACTCCGTCTTCAAACTGACTCGATCATCCAAAATCAAATCCATTGGACAAATAAACCACAAGTTTTCCTTTTTGTTCATTTTTTTTTTTGGCTCTTTCCTTTTTTTTTCAAGACTTTTTCTCTTTTGATTAGATTCAACACAAAGAGAAAAACAAACTGTAAAAACAACAAAGGAAGGATAACGATCGTGATGTTGATGAAGTCTGTGATGTTATTTATTAGGTGTGCTGTATGGTAGTCTTACCAGTTATAAAATTTTGTATTTCTTGTTCTTTTTTCTGAACCTCATTGGGGGTATTTTTGTTTTTTTTTTTCTAATTGAGCTTTGCAAAAAGGGGGTTATTATCCCTATTAGAGCTTGATATGACTTTTATTTTTTTCATTTTGACTCCTCATGAGTCGGTTCAATAAAATACCTTAGAACCGTTCAACCTCTCCTACCTGTAGCGAGGATCAGATCCACGTCGAACTCGTCGTCTTCGTGTTTCACCACAAGCTCGTCATTGTCGTGTCTCGTTCTGCTCTTCTCCGGCTCTCTATACTGGTTATCTAACAATTTCACCAATCTCAGCAACACGCGTGAATCAGAAAGATCCACTTGTGGTCGGGTCATAGGCAAGTCCCTGTCCTCATTGTACTGATCGATGATTTTGGTAACGGCGTCTTTGTTTTTGAGGACCAAGTCTCCGATCAAATCCTGATCAAGCTCTTGCAGTAGAGCTGCACTTTGGATCAATATGAGTCCCAAGATGTCCTGCAAAGTGTGTATTGCGGGCGACGGATAGATCAACTTGGATGTCACAGCGTTCAATTTACCGGATTCCACCTGGTTTCCCATATGCCTCAAGTTCAGGGGAACAGGTAGCGCAAAATCATACTCATTTGGATTCAAAAATTTGGACTCTTGTACAGGCTCAGCATCGTTGTTCTGATCTAAGTCCATGAGATTCACAAAATCCACCATCGAATCCACCATCTTTCGGTCAGGAATGAAGTCCAGAAACTTCTTATCGGCCTGTGTCTCAATCACACGGCTCAATTTCGTGAATCCCGTGATCTTCTCGTCCTCCTTGAAGGGTAATCTCACCAAAGCGAAGCAGTAGGCATCCTTCTCCAGGGATTCCTCGTCTGCTTCTCTTTTGTTGTTTTGTAGCTTATCAGCATTGATTGACAACGGAATCAAGGCACCCATGTTCAGTTCGCCTTGAGATTTCAAGACATATCTGACAATCGCAACAGAGTTCAAGTTCAACAACAGCACCACGAGCAGGTTGAAGCTCGTGACGTCTTTCCTTGAGCCATACAAACCTCTATTTACGATCATGAGAGACTCCTCGGTCAAATAACAGATCGGCAAGTCGTCCAACTTCATTATACCTCTGATGTCGATTCCAGCATAAGTTCTGTATTTTGACACTTTGGACAACGTCTCGTTCAAGGGCACTACAGAAGCACCGTATTTGAAAACGTTCAAAGTCTCATCCAACGATACAGACTTCATTGCGATCTCATCACCGTTCTTCTCTACAGACTTGTCTTCGATCTGGTAATCTTTCAAGAACTTTACAGGATGCAACTGGTCTTGGACCAACTGGCCACGCGGGTCATTCGAAGCAACGACAAATGTCTTGGAGCTCATCAAACTCTCTCTTTTGATGAAAGGGTAGCCCTCAACAGACATGCACAACCCGAGAGAGTCCAGCCATTGGTTGTACTCTACACCGTCGGTTCCGAAATGGACCTCGTCGATGGCATCCAAGTCACACCCGAGCCGGAGTTCGCCCTCGAAGATCTTGACCGGCCGAACCAACTTGGGAATTGCCTTTGACGGGTCCTTGACCATCGCTAGCAGCTCGTCGAACAGCACCAACTCAGAACCGTTGCCGATGTCGGCGAAGATCCGGCCCCACTTGTCTTCGTTTTCGCGCTTCATTCTCGGCTTGTGGCCCTTGTCCACGGACGTGACAAACACCCGGGCGTTGTTCAAGCTGGCCAAGACCAGGCCAAAATTACGGCCCAAGTCGTCGTCAACTTCTAGCGGGCTTTTACTGTTGGTTAAAACTACGAAATTCACTATACCCTTCTTCCCGCCCTTCAATTGGTCCAAAGCCATTGCGAAACCTACAAGCAAGGCCTTGACCAAATCACCTTCGTCAGGGGCAATTGGGGCCCCATTCACGACCAATTCACGTTTTAGCACTTTCAAAGTGTCAAAGGAAGGCACGCTCATAGCACTGACCACTTTGATGTTATCGGCATTGCCTCCATCCTGTAATTGGTTCTCTGTGTCCTTGTGGTGCAGCGCGATGAGGGCTACCTGATCTGTCTTCTTGCCCCGCACTATTTTCTGCGCTATTACGGCGTTCACATATTCTAGCCCGAAATCCAAGTCGGAAACGGCTCTCCCGTTGTTTTTCTCTCCCATTGGCGGAGAAAGGTCCACGATGAAGTACGTATACTCTTTATCCATGGCGCTTGCTGGTATTTAGTACTCACACGCGTTAAGGCATCTTGAAATATTTTTTTTCATCTGGCCTCGAAGAGCTTCAGAACAGAGCTAAATAGTACTTGGACAACGCCCAGGATGTCGTTGGGGGCCGCTATCGAGCTGAAAGTCGCGAAACTCAAGCAGGAGATCAAAGACTGGGAACATGCTTTTGCCCTGGAGCACGGGGGCGCGAAACCTAGCCATGGGGACGTGAAATCAGATGGCGATGTCCAGTACAAATACAAGAAGTACAACAAGTACAAGAAACAGTTGAAAGATGTGCAGGAAAAGGAGAACTTGAAGACGCCCACAAAGGCGGCCCCGGAAGAGATCATGACTCCGCAGAGTAAAAGGAAGCCAGACACGCCTATAGGTGCGAAACTGTCGCCTTTCAACGTGAAAGAAATAGGGCCCACTCCGCAGCTACAGGGCCGGGTACTAAGTATATTTGACATCCCGGTGGGCAGCCAGGGAGTTGCCGTGGCCGAGGAAGTTGTCAGCGACGATGGGGCCAGACCTGAGCCCGTTTTCAAGACGCCTAGTAAGCGGAAACCCGGAGCGGGCGTCATCCACACACCGACCATCTCCAGAAACACGATTCTGGAGACACCATTGTATCTCCGGCTGGTGTCGAGCCAGATGTCGCCGAGAAGCGAGAACGGAGACCACACACCTGTAAACCAGAGGACACGGCCTTTGTCTTTGTCGTCGCCGGAGTTTAACGTCGAGCCATCGCCGATGATCTCGCCCGAGAGGCGCAAGGTGAAGCGCAAGAGTTTGTTCCAGATGATGACAGAGGTGGAGCAGATCCAGAGCGAGGTTGGCGGGCTCGAAGAGGCAGAGCTGGGATTGGAAGTTGAAGTGAAGGAGGAAGTGCTGGATGAAGAAGAAGGTGTCGAGGAGGCTCAGAAGATCATCGACCAGGAAAACTCCACTGTAGAGGAAGATAAGTCATTTATAAAGCGTAGAAGACTGGCAAAGACCCAGAAAAGATCCACCAAGCGGAGAAAGATCCGGCCGTTGCAGTTGGATGTCGAAGACGAGATGCTAGGTGTGGACATCCACGAGAAATTGGCGTCCATTCAGAGCCGCGGCGACCAGCAAGCGGATTCGGATGACAACTCCAACGATGATGCCTTGCACAACGAGAGGATCTTGGACCAGCTCGACGACGATGACGAGCTTTCGTCGTATGAGTCTGGATCCGACTCAGAATCCGAGCCGGAGCCCGCTGGACCCGAGCCGCAGGAAAAGTTCCAGTTGTTGAACAAGAACTTTGTGCGGATGAAGATCCACTACAAGAAGAACAAGTTTTTCAAGAGACGTCGTTGAGATGGTTGAATGCGCTACAAGAGCAAGTTCTCAGCTGGTATTTATGTATCTGTATACAATTGTGCATTCAATAATTTTGCTTCCTGTTTGTTTTCATACTCTGGACATTTCGTTGAAAGACCAACTATAGGGCCCCAAGAAAGTGTTAATCATGATCATAACAAGCTAGATGACGATGATCTAATGTCCAAATTGTTGACTGTATTCTCCTGATCTTTTCAGTATACACCTACTCAAGAACCTGTTATGGACAAAACGTTGATTATGTCTATACAATCATGCATTCAACAACTCTAACATTCCCTCTATCTGCTGTGCCTGCTTCAGCTTCTCAATCTCCTGCACAATCTTGCGCTTCAAAGCTACAATCAACTCCTCCAAGATCGGCGACTTCTCAATGACGTTTCCGTACATCTCCAACACCACCCCGATGTAGTCGGAGACAACATTGACACAGCGCACGTCTTCGATGGTCTTCAAACACCAGGTCAACAAGGGCTCGAGTTTGGTCTCGTCACGGTCCGACAACGCGATTCTCACTTTTCCACGTTTCTTCAACTCCTCCAACACCGTCATGGTCAACTCCTTGGACATCCCTGGGATGAAGGCATTGTCCAACAGCTCAGACCATCTGAACAGGTTCAAAGACCGTTCAAAAGGCTTCAACTTTTTCTGCTGAGTCGATTTCTGCTTGTCGTTGACGATTCTGTGCTCGTATTCACCGTGGTACTCGGCCCCTCTCATCATCTTGTTGAAGCTGTTGGATTTCAGTCCCGAAACACCCTGCTTCACTTTAGGTTCTGTTTTCCGTGTACGGATCAGCAAGAGCCCGGAGGTCAAGCCCGCAACGAAATGCTTGTGGTTCGGCGACACGCCGCAGCTCAAGACACCAGAACCGAACTTCCAGCCGAATTTGACGTCCCAATTCGAAGATGAGGAGTCGAAAACCTTCACATGGCCGTCCAAAGACCCAGCCAAGACGCCTCTATCGCCGGCGTCGTTCAAACAGGTGACTGTCTTGGTGAAATTGGCCATTTCGTGGCTCATTTTGCCGGATGTCAAGTCCCAGATCTTGATCGAAGGCCCGCCACAGGAGATCAAGTTGGTGGAGTTCAACGATAACAAGTCTTCGACGGGCTCTTCTTGGTCAAAAACGGTGATGGCACCGCCTTCTGACCCGCTTGCATTTGCCCTGGGATCGAAGATCCGCACGTGCCCGTCGTAGCAACCGGTAGCAATCAAGTTTGTGCCGGGCAAGAACGTGGCCGACCGGATGTAGTCGTCGTGGCTGGAAAATGAGTTGATGGCGCTCTGTGGACGCGAAATGTCGTACAATCTCACGACACGGTCGTCTGACAGCGTGAGCAAATTGGTCAAATTGGTCGTGTGGAACTTGGTCACGTGTGTAGGATACGAACTGGGCGTCAAAGTGACCAATATCGTCCTGGGGTTCTGGGCATCAAAGATCTGGACCAACCCACTTTGATCTCCAGCCACCAACAATTTGCCGTCGTTTCTGAACTCTCCACTGTATACGATGTCTTTGAAACGCGAGAAAGTCTTCAGAACCTGTCTTGTCTTGGAGGAGAACACCTGAACTCTGGTGGAGGACGTCACTGCAAAGTCATGTGGTGATAAGGGGTTAAAATTTATATGTGTGACAGAGTTGTGTTCTTTCACTAATTGGGTATTCACGAACCCGCGCCAATACCGCTGTTCGGGCGTGGTCTGTGCGGGTAATGTCGCGCTTCTCACCTGCTGCACTCTTTGTTTCGTGGCGGACATTTGATGGAGATGGGGTTGAATAGACGCTGTTAGTGTTTTACATTTGAGTTTTTTTTTCTAAAAAATTTTCATGAGATGAGAAGAAACAAGAGAAGAGATGTGGAAAATTAGTATGAGAGGATTTGTATGGGAAATAAGTATGGGCAACTAGGGAAATCAGTATGGGAAATTAGTATGGGAGAATTTGTATGGAGTTTTAGTATGAAGTTCAGTATGGGCAAGTAGTACGGGAAATAAGTATGGGCAAGCAGTATGGGAAATCTGTGGGATATCAGTATTAGAAATCAGTATGGGCAACTCATATGAGAATTATTGGAAAGTCATATGGGAATTAGCGTTGGAAACGTGGTATGGGATATTGAGAAAAATCAGAGAACGAGGAATAGGATGAAATGGGTAAATAAGTGATAAGGACAGATATAGTGACACTACACAAAGTAGATTGGTACACTAGCCAAACACTACTACATGGATATGGACAACTTCAAGACTTAATTTGGAATAAATACATAGATACATGATCAGAGAAACCAACTAGCAGCTCTCAATATGGAAGAAAAAGGTCGTGTGGAATGTGCAAACTTGAAGTGTCAGATCGTCATCAGTGCAACAATCCAGAATGTGTGCTGTCGATACTCGAAATGTCAGCAGCATCAGCTTTTTCATTTGCCGATGTGGCAGTGACAGAGGAGTTGAGTCCATTAGCCGACAGAAACTCTTGCTGTTCAGTCTTATTTGTGCTGGCCAAATTGCTGTTCTGTAATAGAGTTGAAATTTTGCCTCCTCTTTCTTGCTGGGAAAACTTTTTTTGTCTCTTGTGTGGGGGTAATTGGGAGAATTTCAACACTTTACCAGTCAGAATTGTCCTCTTGACAACACCGCGACGATGATTCTGAATACTCTCTGCTAAGTCGTCACCATCACTGTTCGAACATTGGTCGTACTGCGAAGTCGATGACAGAGTATGTGGACTACAAGTTGCGCTCTTGGTCTGTTCTGAAATTGGTGTCTGGGAACGACCTTTTTGTGTCTCAAATTTTTTGGTCTTGTTTTTGATCAAGGCGTCCAGTTTGTCAAAAGATGACTTGAAGCAGTGTGAAACAAAGTTCAAATTGGCATGGAACCTTGGAGTACCGATGTAATTCACAAACAAGTAGTCCAAAATGTTCAGTTCTTGGATGTTACCCAAGACATGACTTTGGTATTTTAACAGTTTGAAATTGTTGAAATTTGGTTCTGAAAGTGTGATTTTTTCCTGTAACAACTTTGAAACTCCGTTGGCATTTTTTGGGTTTTTCTTTGACAGTTGGTTTTGTAATGCAGTGGATGATAATTTTGAAATGGAACTAGACGTTCTCGATTTCTTGTTTGAAACAGCGTTCTTCTTGTTCAAGAAGATCTCGAACTTGGTGTTCAGGTTCAAAAACTTCTTTTTCAGTTTGATATAACTGGTCAACTCCACTTGCGCCCTCTGTGAAAACATCTTGTACAAGCAAGCTCCGTATATGTTCATACATGATCTGTAGTAATAATGCTTCTCTGGTTCTGGAATATTTGTCAGTTGTAAGAGATCAGTCAGATAGTTGTGCAAAATCCTACTGAAGTACTCAAGACTGACATGGTTGAAATAGTTTGAAAGGATCAAAATCACATTCAAATCATAGTTGTCAGGATGTGAAAGATCAAAACCCTTCATCCTCTCTGTAGATTCCTTGAGGTTAACGTTATAGCTCGTTGCCAGATGTGTGTTTCTGTTTGAAAGGCTCGTGCCCAATGTGTTCTCCTGGTGTGAAGGTTGTCTCATCGTTTTGACGCTCATTGGTCAAGCTGGTATATTTTGGTATTGTGTAGAAGTTTCAGATGAAATATCGACACCTGGTGAAATAAGAGGATATAACAAGTCATATATATACCGAAAACAATGTGAAATGACCCATAAGTTTGAGAATTATTATGTCATCTTTCAAAACACTTACATGCAAAATTTAACCTTGATCTCATCACCGTTCCACCGCAAATACGATTAAGGTTTTAATAAAAACCAGAACAGACAAGCAAGACAATGCAAATTCATGCATTTTCCGGGACCAACAGAGAAGCTTCCATACATCAGAATTTCTTTTTCTCCCACAATTTAAGGAGTAAAAAGAAATGAGCGAGCAAGACAAGTGTTCTGTTCTATTCTCCCCCGAGCATTTCTTTTTTATTATTTTCTCTGTTATCGTCATTAAGGTAATTTAGGAATAAAATTAACACAATACGATGAGTGGAGGAGGTGATGAGTGATGATTACGATAATCATCACGATAAGCCAAAAATAGAGACTTATCTTTAAACGCACATTAAGGGATGCACTGTAGTGTCATGTTTGATAGAGTGTACAGATTACTCATCCTAGGCGTCATCATTTTTGCAGATCACCCGGTCGTATGTCCTCGTTTTTGTCAACCTCCATTTCTTAGTATTGATCTGTATTGGCAAGATTGTAATAATAAAAGTTAAAAAATAATAGAATTTGAGCCTTCTAGCTTTCTCGACAAAACCACATGCAAGTTGTAGTTGTAGCTAAATAATATAATACAATTGGGAGAGATGTAATAGATGGACTAATTGAACAAACCCGAAGAGCCGTGCTCAATTTCAGTTCATCTTTTGATAGCTGATAAGTGAAATGAACCACCTGCATCGACAATCAACTTTTTGCATGAAATGCATTTCTGTGTAAAATTGTCAAAATCAGATGAAATGATGTGCTAATGGAGATGATTAACGAGTAAATCCGTGAAACAGCGATTGTTTTCGTTATACGAACCAAAAATCTCTGCGCCATTACAGAACGCGGAATGTTTCCATTTTAAGGTAAAGAAGAAAAAAATTAATATTAATAAGCTCACAGCCCAAGCACTAATATTATATGACGGATGATACGTGGTGATGCTATGATGGCATCAGTGCGAATAAGTGCTTAACTCCTATATGTCCTTTTATCACACCATTTGTACTCACCTATTTTGGGATTTTTCCATGAGGATGTAATAATTGTATAGATTCTTTAATAGTGGTCGATAAAACCTAAATCATCTTGCGTTTGTTCGTTCCGAATGAGATCTTTTCTCGATGTATTATCCCAATAGATATCAGGGTTTATGGACAAAAGGCAATGCTGAGGGGGAGTGCACTTGGGGATCCATTGCTGCCCAGTGTTATACTAGAGTGCCCCCATTTACATCCCGAAGACTCTTCCGAAACAGGCACAGCCCTTCTTGGCACCTCGGATTTGTCAAGTGTTTATGCACGTTGACTTTGCAATCTCAGCAATCTAATGGAGTGCAGTGGAGGCTTTGGCCTGCACTCAGTGGGGATCCGAAGGACCATGGACATTGCTCGGGTTCGAGTGTTCTTCTCTTGGAAGGAGATGCGATGCCTCGATGCGTCGCTGCGGTACATCGCTTCATGTCGTCACCAATGATCTGTTCGTAGGTGATGATTTCTCTTTTCTTTCCTATTTGGGCGATATTGGGCACTTTTTGAGCACTTCACTAAGCACCAGAAGTTTAAAAGCACCACCAGCACTAAAGCAAGCACAGAGTGCACCGCACACTACCGGTTGGTCACTGTTTGCTGTGGTTCTCGGCTGTACAGTGACTCACAGCGACCCCTCAGTCTCGTATTGCTCGCAGAAGCACCCTGTTCCAGACACCAGCAATCACTAACTCCACAGTCGCTAAGTGACACTTACAATCGAGCAGATCTAAAATGGCAGATTTTTTTTTATTTTTTTATTTTTTTATTTTTATTTATTTTTAAATCTCCATCCTCAATCTCACCAAACCACTTCATCACAAGATGTCAATTGAAAGAGGTGAGTCCCTATGTGCCCAATTTTCCGCATCCATCTTCTACTAACTCCTCAGAATCCATCTGGCCTCCATTACCCGGCACCTCCCGTTCCGTGCCGGTGCACCTTTCATACGACCCGAAATCGGATAGAATTGCGTACACGTCCGGCAAGTCTGTGTTCATCAGGCCCGTAGCGCCTTCTGGGATCGCCCAAACCGTCCAATTTGTGCAGCACAACGCCGCAGCCACTGTGGCTAAGTTTGCGCCTTCCGGTTTTTACATTGCCAGTGGAGACGAGTCGGGGAACGTGAAAGTGTGGGACTGTGCCGGAGAAGACTTGATCCTTAAGGGCGAGTACCAGGTGATCAGTGGCCGGATCAACGACTTGCAATGGGATTCTGAGTCGAAGCGGATCATCGCGGTTGGAAACGGCAAAGAGCGCTACGGCCACTGCTTCACGTGGGACTCTGGAAATACCGTGGGCGAGATCTCGGGCCATTCGGCACAGATAAACGCCGTCAGCATCAAGCCCAACCGGCCCTTCAGAGCGGTAACAGTGTCGGATGATGCCGGATTGGTCTTTTTGCAAGGCCCACCTTTCAAATTCCTGCAGAGCGTCCGTGGGCACCACAGCAACTACATCAAAGACGTGGCATATTCAGCAGATGGAGAACACGTTGTAAGTGTCGGAAGTGACCGTAAAATCGTCGTGTATGAGGGCAAGACCGGAGATTTCATCAAGACTATAGAAAATGACCACAAGGGCGGTATTTACGGCGTCAGTTGGGACTTGAGCGACCCGAAACAGTTTGTCACGTGCTCTGCCGACGGGTCCGTAAAACTTTTCAATGTAGACTCTGGTGCACTCGTGCAGACCTGGACGTTGCCCAGCATTGTAGAGAACCAGCAATTGGGCGTCGTGGCCACTACTAACTACGTCATTTCGTTGTCGTTGAACGGCAACTTGAACTACTTCCAGCCGGGGTCCTCCAAGCCCGTCGACATCATCAAGGGCCACCAGAAGTCGATCACTGCATTGAAAACAATCGGTGGTTCGGTGTTCTCCGGCAGTTATGACGGAAGAATCATCAAATGGAGCTCCGAGGGCGTTCCGAGCGATATTGAGCCGTCTAAATCCGTCTTGCCGCACAGTAATTTGGTCGTCTCCATCTCCGGGAACGACTCAAATGTAGTCACCACGCTGTGGGACGACACCGTGAAGAGAATCGATTCTTCTGCCTTTTCCGGCTCGGCGAGCCTCGATTCGCAGCCAAGACTGCTGAGTTCGCACGGCGACCTCACGGCGATCCTGACGTCTAAAGACCGAGTCGTTATTGTGAGAAATTCTGACTTGGCAGTCACAAAGGAGATTTCCCAGTTCAAAAACGCAGAGTTGACGTCCCTGATTGCGTTATCGGACAATTATTTAATCGTGGGCACGTCAAAGAACGTCTCGGTGTTTGATACCACCACTTGGGAGCTCAGTTTCGAGTTGCCTCCATTACAATCAAAACCCTCTGTGCTGTCGATTTCGCCAGATGGCTCGTTTGTAGCAATTGGTGACGTCATGGGCAAGATCGTGCTTTACGACTTGCAAAAGAAAACTGTCAAGACGTCGCGGTGGTCGTTCCACACTGCCAAAATCAACTCCATCTCGTGGAATGACGATAATGACCGTGTGGTGAGTGGATCTTTGGACACCAACATCATCGTTTACAGTGTTTCAAAGCCAGGTAGAAACGTCAAGTTCTTGAATGCACACAAAGACGGAGTCACTGCTGTGGACTGGTTGGATGGTGCGAAAATCGTCAGTGGAGGTACCGATGGGGCGATCAAGATCTTCAAGACGTCATGAGTTGGGGCAAGTTGAGTTGCTGGACGCTTTCAGTGAGATCCTATCAAGAATCGTCTTGAGCTGTTTTGCAATTCTAGAATCGAGTTCTCGATCGCTCCGTGCTGTTTTGCATTGAAAATTTTCAGTTCTTACAGTTTACATTGACTTTATCAACTCTTTCAGCTAAAATTTGACTTTATCAACTTCTGCAATTTAGAATTGACTTTATCAACTCCTGCAATTTGAAATGACTTTATCGACTTCTTCAGCTTGAAATTGACTTTATCAACTCTTGCAACTAAATGATGACTTATCAAATCTTCAAGTATAGAATTGACTTTATCAACTCCTGCAATTTAAAAATTGGTTTCATCACATTTTGCCCACACTTTTCACTTGAATTTAGTCACCTCTTACCGTACATTTGGCTTTACCACCTTTTACTGTTCAGGCAAGTTCCTAGCACCTCGTAGGGTTCTTAAAACACTTATCACCCTCTACACTGTCTGCATAAGATCTTACGTTTTCATTCAAATCTATTCACATCCACCATTTTCAACCAACTTCATCAGCTATCACCTCTTGCGCACTGTCTTCCACTTGAACGTGGTCTTCCCATTAGAGTCCACCACTTTCTTCTTGTCACCTTTCTTCATCAACTCCTTCTGCATACTCATCTTGTCGTAGATATTCTTGAACTTGTGCTCTCTCTCCAACTTCTGCTTCAAATTCGACAACTTTTTCAACTTTTTGGAATCAAACAACTCCTTGTCGTAACTTCCCATCACTTCTTTGTACTCCTTTGTGCCCTTGGAGTCCACCAATTGGTCCAATTTGAGCCTGTTCTCTCTCTTGAGCAACATCTCGTCAGTGGTCTGAAAGAACTCCAGCGGATCGAAATCCAACTTCTCCTGCTGGTTTCCCACGAAAACTGTGTGCTTGCCCGTCAGATTCAACACCATTTGCTCCCGCTGTTTGGCTATCTTGTTCAACTCCTTGGTCCGGATCATGTTCATGTAGTTTGCATCTTGTGTCTTCAACAACTGCACTTCGTCGTTCGATAACGACTCGTTCCCACGGTCACTGATCAACACGCCTCTGTCGTCAGTCCGACGGCTCGTCATGCCATGGTAATATTCGTCCGGATTACGCAGCGAGGCCTTCTCTTTCAATATCTTCAAAGACGCCTGTTTCTTGTGGTAGTCCAGCGCTCTCAACTTGTAGTCCTTTTTCTTCTCGAGAAGCCCCCATTTCTTCCTGTCCCCGGGCTGCGAACGTTCTCTGTGCTGTTTTTTCTGCACATTGTGCACCAACTTGGCCATCTTGCAATTAGTACTCGTTACTTAGTACCTCATCTCTAAAAAATTTCAAAGTCTGAAATTTTTTTTTCCCTTCTTGATTCTGCGGTACTATATAAATATTTCCATCCAAGAATACAACACGGTGGCATATGGCGGACGTGACACAGTTGGCGCGGCTCGGGAGCTCGCAGCAGTTTGTAGACGCGGATCTCTACTACAGCATATTAGTGGTGTTGATCCTGCAGCGGAATTTGTTGGTCTCCACGGCGGATGTGGCGCTCACAGCCCAGCATGTGGAGTACGTGATATCTGCGATTTTCAAGCTTCCCGTGGCAGTGGTGGACTGCACGCGGCAAAAAGTGCCCTCCGACGGGATTTTGGTCTTGGTGAACTTGGACCACACGTCGGCGCGATATCAGCGGCAGATCCGCGCGGTGTTCACCTCCAGACACGACCCAGTGGTGTGTTTGGTGCACAACGATGACGGCGTAGAGGTGAGCTTGGTCCCGGAGATCAACAGGCATTTGTTGTTCAGATACGCACATGTCTTGGAAAGGAAAGAACCGATTGCGCGCACACGTGAGATCTCGGGCACGGCGCACGACGATTTGGATGTGGCAGAGTTAGTCAGGGTGTGTCGCGGCAGGACCAATACAGTGGTGATGGTCCAGGAGGTGTCGCGGTACATCAACGACATCTTGGTGCATCTCCGAAACCACCGGATGGTCATCGGAGGCGTGCCCATCTTCTACAAGTACGAGTTGGAGACCATGGTGAAGACCGTGGCGGTGTTGAACGGGCTAGACTACGTTTCGCCAGATGTGGTGAAGATTGCCAGCCTGAAATTCTGGCCGTTGCATTTGGACTTGATCGAGTCCGTGAAGGACGAGCCGACTTTGCACTGGGGCAGCGATCTGCGCTTGGCGAGCAGCTATCTCAAGAAATGGGACCACGATCTTGTCGTGGTGGATGTGTTGAACAACGTCCAGCCCCCGTTGTGATAGGGCTAATGTACATTGACGATATATAATTTATATTTCATAGACCAATATCCGGGCAGGAATCTGGGCTGGGTCTAAATGAACTTGAGTTGTAGAATTGTGCCTGGGAGTAGCAATAGCCGCGGCCAGAATACCTCTCTATCCAGGAACTTTTTACAAGCGACAATCATCGGATGACCCGGGTGCAAATGTGCCCTAACCCCCAATTGAGCCGCAATTTGACTCATTTCTCCAAATAACAGCAGACTTCCGAGGGTCCCGGTGCCAAAACGGTTGCTAGGCTGAAAGCTGATATAACGACACCCGAATGGCTAAAGACATACATCGAAATCGCTCTAGCACTCAAAGACCAATATTTATCCCAAAAACCCACAACCCCCAAAAGCCCCAGAAGCAAAAAAATTTCAACTACCCTTTTCAACTTTCAAAGGCACAAATACCCCGACATCATGTACTACATCACGCTCCTCAAGAGCATCCCAAAGCCGTTGAGACACTTTTTCTATGGCTACATTCTGATATTGGTGGTCTTGCAACTCACTATGGACCTTCTATACGAGCTCAAGACTTCGGTAATTGCAAGAATTCTATTTGGCACCTCATTGGTAGCGGTCATATTCATCGTGGTGTGTGTGACGCTGTTGGCATTTGTGCAGAGAAAAGACACAGTTATCGATGGCACCAAGGACCAGATCGTGTTGCTGTATGTGGATTTGAGACCTGAAGCTGAACTTGACGCCTCCAGGAAGCAGGCCAAGTGGCAGTTGATCGCTGACAAAATCAATGCCTTTGTCCAAAAAGATCTCACCGAAGTGGATGCCAACTACAGGAAATTGTTCAAGATCAGCCCAATTGAAGTCAAAACAGTCTTCCACGAAGATATGAACTATATAACCGCGAAAATCATCTCGGACTACGGGTCTGTGGACCAGGACGAGTTGAACTTTATCAATCCTCGCGACAAGTTGTTGCTCAGTGTGAGAAATATGTACCTGGACGATATTCGCGACTCTTTGGGAGACAAGATCAAGGATCTTGATCGGTTTGTATTCAAATGAACTTACGCTTATTCTATGCTAATTCCGGTCTTACGCCTTACTTGTACCACTCTTATTCTACACCTGGCTTCACATAAAGCACGTACATCGTTACACCAGGGGGTTAGGATCTTTTTGTAGTGAAAAATTTGATGAAAAAAATCAAAAATATGCGATGGACTCTCAAGAAGCAGAGACCACAAATGACAATGATTCTGCGGAGACTCGCCACACGGAGCACCGTGCTAGCCTTTTTTAGATCCACAACTAAGGTCCAGACCAGGAGGTTCACAAAAACGGCAGTTTCGGCCGACGAAGACCCGGAACCGCAGGATGTGCCCTGGTATTTGCGTTCCGAGGAGGCTTCTACCGCGGTAGAATCCAGTAAACCCATGCCGGATCTCCCTGAAAACGCCCCAGGGCCCTTGAAGCAAGTAATAGAGTTGATGAACAACAAGCTCGGCATTGAGGAGATCAAGATTTTCGACAAGCGGGGCGAAGATTTGGAGGAAGTGGGGCAAGATTCGTTGAAGCAGTTCATCGTGATAGGCACTGGGAAGTCCGATAAGCACTTACAAAAGGCTACAGTAGAGTTGATGAATTACGTAAAGCACGATCTCGGTAATGAGAAACTTCCGAGAGTCGAAGGCTTCATCAAGACGCTGTCGATCTTGCGCAAAGAGAAGAAGTTGAGGCGGAAATTGAAGAAAAACACAGGATACCATTTTGAGGATTACGGAGTGCCCTTGAACAGTTGGATCATGGTGGATTGTGACAGAAATGTTGGCGACATGAGCGTCCACTTTGTCACCAAAAAAAGAAGAGAGGAGTTGAACTTGGAGCTGTTGTGGTGCAATCCAGAAGACCGTCATTTGTACAAAAAGGTCAGGAAACCTTTAGCAAACGACGATATCTTTATCGGTTTGAGACGCTACCACACCATGAGATCATCTAACAGCACGTTGACGGATTTCTTAATGGGAAACAAGAGATATTATTCCAGTAAACTGTCAGAGATGTTGACCAAATTCAAGGAGATGCCGATCGAGGAAGCCCAGGCCTTGGTGTCTAGTAAATCGTTCAAAAGCGAGTTTGAGCTGTGTGGAAACGTGTCACATGACTTGCAGTTGCAATTCCAGACTCTGTTGCACAAAGTGTCCCCCAACGAGCACCCATTTGACGAAATTGACGAGATTTTCACGCAAAAAATGGCCAGTCCAGATGCAGTGACGTCTTCCGATGTTGTCAGCTACTTGATTGCCGTCTTAGAATCTCCAGATGAGAGTCTCAATTTCAGATTGGCCAAAGTGGCCAAGATTCTCGAGCTTTTGGAGTTTGAAAACAGTGCTTTTTCGAATTGGGAAGTGGAAATTACACCGTATTTGTTGATTTTGTTCTCCCAGTTCACCTCAGCAGAATTTTTAAAGCCAAGAGACATCTTGGAGTCCATAGAAAGTATAGAAGTAGTGTCGAGACCGAGCCTCAAGTACTTCCTGCAAGTGGAGGCGATCTACTCTTTGTTACGGGCGGAGAATTTCAATTTCTTCAAAGACGACGAGTCACAGGCTTTGTTGTTGATGTTTTTGACAATTTTTGGCAACGCGGGAGAACTTGGTAGATTGTATCGTGTCTTGGAGCAAGTGCAACAGGATGCTTCAGTGGAGGATCCAAAGCTCTGGGAATTTGTTGTAAGCTATATCTACAAGACCGGTTCTAGAAGCGATTATTCGCACTTTGTTAACACTGTGTATCCCCTGTACGCGAGCGGATCGACTACGGAGTTGTTTCAGAAGTATTTACAGCAGATGAGATCCGAGCTTGGCTTAGAACGTTTATAACTTTTGGCTCAGAGAAATTTGTACATAGTGGGGGCTTTCTCAGACGAACAGCAGAGATCAGGATTGGCTCTGGCTTGAACATAGATGGTGCGATGTTTTTGCAGAAGTATTACGGCACAGGTCCGAACTTGGCTCAGAAAGTGAAAGATTTGTACATTAACTTGACATAGATAGTCACTCATTTGTACATAGACTTTACTCAGATAGTCACTAATCTGTACATAAACTTGACTCGGATAGTCACTAATTCGTACGTGGAAGTAGGCTTTTCCAGACGCATTTACAGTAGATACCAGAAATTGGCTCAGAACGTCACAAATTCGCTAGTAAGACATTTCCAGAAGTGCTTACAGCAGAAATCCAAACTCCCAGAAACTCGCTATTTGTTCATAGGTAGCACGTTTCCAGACGCATTTACAGCACACTCAAAACCTCACTAATTGTACATATATACTAGTCCTCGTTCCACAATGCATTGTTCAAATACTCCACAAACATCGGCTGGATCCGGTCAATGTCGATGGTCCGCATCCTATTCAAAGCGACATACGTCCGCCTGAACCTCTGCAACTGTGCAATACTGACACTTTTCGGAGGCATCTCTACATACAAATCCTCGGCGATCAAGACTTCTCCGCCCACCAGCTGTAACTGCTGGAACTGGTGGATCTTGCCGATGACGTCAGAGGTGATTTTATCGAGCTGGGTCAAGAAGTTCAATCCCGTTGCCGGTTTCAACACCGTGGCATTGTTGGGTTTCTGGGTCTTGGCCAAGACTACGGCGTCCCAAATCTGAGCGAGCGGAAGCTCTGTGTCGTCATAGGCCACATTTACTAAGGGCTGGTCCCATCTGTTCTGGCTATTTGGTTCCTCGTATCGCATAATCATCTGGCCCAACAACTGCTCGTCCCATTTGTCAGTTCTGGCGTCATTGTACTCGAAACAGGTCTCGGAAGGTGTCACCACATGCACTACACAGTAAGTAGTGGATAACAGCTTCAGGTCGCAGTGCAACTGGTAGCGGAAGCCCTTGATATACAGTGGCGAATCTAGTATCACTATGGTGGATTTGGACAAATCACGCTTCACTGCGGACATCTGCGTGCCCCGCAAGGCCTTTTCCGTGACGGATTCTCTGTACTGGTGGTGCTGTATCCCCAAAGACTCGTCGGAGTGGAGAATCACCCTCATATTGGCTCCTGGCTCGCCCGGAGACAAGCCCAGGATGCGCGCTTCAAGTTGTTGTTTGAGTTTCGTTGCCCATGTGGACTTTCCCGACGACGGGAACCCGGTGAACACGATCAATGGCATTGCTTGGTGGTGAGAGCGATGAGATGAAAAGTGAAAAAAAATTCAAAATCAAAAAAATTAAAAACTGAAAAATTTAAAAGTTTTTTTTTTTCAGATCTATTTGATACCAGGGATAAAGGCGCTTAGGCACGATAACGCTGGCGATAACGACACCTCAGGGCACCAATCCGGATGAGAATCACGAGATTATTACACCAATTTGTACCGCGGCAGACATTCCCCGACTTTCGAGTCCCGCTTGCAGATTTCAAGGGCCACCATCTGAAGCTGTTGAACAAGATCCAGCAGCTAGCGCCCCAGATCGATTTAGTACTCGAGGTGCGAGATTCCCGTGCACCGATAAGCACGCGCAATGTGCTATTGGACAGACCGCTACAGGACAAGGAGAAGATCGTGCTATACTCAAAAAGTGATTTGTGCCGCGTGGATATGAAATTATTCAAGAAATGGCACAAGAACGAGAAATTCATGTTTGTGGACTGCCGTAAAAAGATGGATCTGAAGCGCATTATCGAGCTGTGTGTCAAGAAATACCAAACGTTTGATCCGGCTCCTCCCTTAGGACTCAGGTTGATCGTCACAGGGATGCCCAATGTGGGAAAATCGACTCTTGTGAACACGTTACGACAGTACGGGTTGAAGACGACGAAAAAGGTCGCCAGGACCGGGGGACAGCCGGGAGTGACACGGGCCACCTCCGAGATCATCAGAATCAACGAGAGGCCCGAAATCTTGTTATACGACACCCCTGGGGTGTTTTTGCCCAAGGTAAAGGACTGCAGGACGATGTTGAGTCTTTCGTTGGTAGGCACAGTCAAGTCCAGCTTGGCCGACCCAGTCATTGTAGCCGACTACTTGTTGTACATCTTGAACAAGCAGGATCCCTCGCATTATGCGAAGTTCTCGCCGCAGCCGACCAACAGCATCGACGAGTTGTTGCAGAAGATTGCAAAGAAAATTGGAAAGTACCACTCCAAGAAGAAAGGTTACGATGAAACGGGGGCCGCGATTCACTGGATCGACTTGTATAGACAGGGGAAGACCGGCAAAGTAATCTTTGACGATGAGCTGATCTTGCCGGACCAGACGTCCTACGACGAGCTGTTTGAAGAAGAGAAGGCCAGAGTGGATAAGATGAACGTGTCGTTGAACCGAGCCCCGAAACAGACGGAACTGGGCTTAAAGAGGCAGAAACTGATCGACAAGGCCAATTATCTCTTTTTGGGTAAATTATAGACTTGTGTATATATCAAAGGCTATTTATAAACCATTTTCGTGTTGTCTTGGCCTCGCGCTCAAGACACTCACATTGGCAAAAAAGGGGGCGCTCACCTAATTAAAAAGATTTTTTTTTGGGGGTGATGAACCACAACGCCAACACAAAGTCTTGGACCAGCTGGCTGGGACTGCTATATAAGCACGAGTGCACGCGGTGGAGTGGTGGGATATAGAACCAATGAACCATTGAAGATTCCCACAAACTACATGCTTTTTCTACTGATTACGATAATTCTTACAGCCATAACCCCTCTGGCACTGGCATCGACAACTTGCAACCCGATATCCACTACATGTGCGGCGAAACCGGCGCTAGGAACGTCGATTGTCGAAGATTTCAAACAAGAGTCACAGTGGTTCAGCGCGTACCAAAAGAAAGACCGGATCTCGTTCACCGACGAAGGTTTGAAGCTTTCTATCGAAGAAAGGCTCGATAACCCCTCGTACAAATCAGACTTTACCATCTTGTTTGGCAAAGTCGAGCTGATAGTAAAGAGCGCCAGCGGGACAGGTGTTGTGTCTTCAGTCTTCTTGCAGAGTGATGATTTGGACGAGATCGACATCGAGTGGTTCGGCGGAGACGCCTATGAAGTTCAATCGAATTTCTTCTCCAAGGGCAACACCACTACATTTGACCGCGGCGGATATCACCAGATGCCCACAGATCCAAGGGCTGACTGGCATAATTACACTTTAGACTGGAATAAAGACAGCCTCAAGTGGTACGTCGACGGCACATTGATAAGAGTCTTGAAAAGCGATGACCCACAAGGGTACCCCCAAAGTCCGAGCCATATTTACATAGGTCTTTGGGCGGGTGGAGATCCAGATAATGCCAAAGGTACTATCGAATGGGCTGGTGGTGAGACGGACTACTCCAAGACTCCATTTGAGATGCACGTGAAGAAATTGGTGGTGGCCGACTATTCCAGCGGTAGCAGTTACGCATTCAAAGACAAGACAGGCAGCTGGGAGTCAATTGAACTGGAAGATGGCGAAGTCAACGGCAGGGAGGAAAAGGCAAATGAAGAGTTTGAAGTCTTGGCACAAGGAGGGTCGATCGCTCAGCCATCTTTGTCCACGAAATCCAGTTCGAACACTCACTCTTCCGGGAGTTCCACAAAATCCGTTTCCAAGAATCACTCCAACACTCACTCCTCCAGCGTTTCTCAAACCAAAAGTGTGGAGTCAAAATCGACATCCGTTCTATCCACTTCTACAGCGAGATCATCACCGAAATCATCCTCCACTTTGACTTCTTTATCTCCGTCTACTTCATCTACAAAAACTACACAATCAAGAGCTTCCCTGTCTTCACCGCTCACTTCTCAGACAAGTGAACTCCTGAGCACTATCCAGACAGGAGGGGCTCCGGGTGCGGTACTTTTACAACTCGATTCCAGGGCAATACTGCTTATCAGTACTCTTATACAGTTCCTATTTTAGCCAAGTTCCGGTGACTAACGAAAAAAAAGGTTTCGGATCTCGGATTAACTCATATATTCCGGACCGATCCAGACAAAATCCCCAGACTAGTGCCGCTGAAATGAGTAGATATGCCAATTTTAGATATGCACAGCAATAAATTAAACAATGCCACTTCGAAGTGTAACCGGCCATGTGTTGGATAGACGCCAATAATCCTCCACTATATGGTACCGACCTCATAAAGTAACCGCGTCTTTTTAAGAGATAGACTAGGCGAAATTCCTTCTGCAACGAAAAATTTTCACACCCCTTGTTGTACGGGCTGATCTCGCAACTTCCTGCCCCCTTGTTCCGGGGCAATTTGTTTCCTCGACACCACCCCGTTATACCGGGACAAAGCAAATTCATTTTTTGCCCTTTACTGACGATGATCTACGGAACAAGAAAAAATACAAATCTACCGACTCAATTTCAATAGAGATGTGTGTATCAAACATTAGATGAACGGTTGATGCGTTAACGGCTAAAGCGGATCGAGACGATCAAAGGGCAAAACAAATAATTAGTTCAGATCGAATTGAATCCATATGTATCACTAAAAGTTGGGGAAGAAGAGAGAGAGCGAGAGTGTAACAAGAGTGTTCAGGCACTTGTGGGCTAACTAGCTTCAAGATTAACTAACCAATATGCTTTTTATGAGTGTTGTCTAATAAATATGGGGAAATAAAGAATGTATGGAGTATGAAATGTACACCGTAAGTGCAGCGCACAATTTGCGCTGTGCCTCTAAGGTGGGATCTTCCACTTATCGAAGGTTTGTTGTATGCAACCTCGATAACCCATGCCCTTTGCTGATCATGTATTTTTTACATTTGACTCCCTAAAAAAGTATTATACGCTGCTTGTAGTGCTGCTCTTCTCTTGCCGTTGCCGAAATTTTTCTCTTGTTCCTCTGTACAATTATTTACGTGTTGTGTGGTAATAAAACGGCATGGGTATAAGCGTTTCAAGATTTCCCAGATTGATAATATCCAATTGCAATTAATAAAATTCTAAGACAGAGTGTAATACAAGTAAATAAGATGAAAAGTCTGGAGTAGAGGTCGGGGTAAAAACGTGAATCATCAAAACAAAGAAGTGTCTTAGTTGAACCGTATATATATCCAGAAAATCGGGTGATGTTTTTCACGTTGTTTAAAATCCAAAGACTTACATGCCCATTTTTCAACACCCTAGGACACTATTAATGGTGGGGATCCAACCCACCATTTCCCTGGCGCAAATGCACACCCTCTGTTTTGAAAATGTATATTTTGTAGGCGAACTGGCAAAAAAATATCTCAACCCTGCTGTAACTGGGTGGAACACCATCTTCGTAATTAACCGTGTGGCCCCATGGGCAAACCTTTTTGTTCGGGACCAAAGGGCAGGCTTAAGTATGGTGAAAAAAGTCTTAACTACTACGGAGACTTGCATGGGCAAGTACTTTCCAACTCGGAAGAAGAGGAACGGAACTGCAAAAAAGAAAATTTTTTTCAATCGGGACAACAATTCCAGCATCCCATTTAAATTACAATTGAGATCCCGTTTATTTATTTCAACCTTTAGAAGAAGTTGAAATCTATGAATTGGTCTTGAATTGGACTTTACAAATTATTCATATCCCACGTTGTTTATTTTCAACCATACTCCGCTAATATCGATCGTGTTCACGATACTGAAAAACTAATATTCAATATTTACTCGGTGGTATTTTACAAACGAGCACCGATTGACCAAGAATTCCCATAATTATATCCACGTATATATGATGGCACAAGTACATTTGCCATAGAAAGTCAAGAAACATACATACCAAAAATGACACCGGTTGAACACATCGATGTCAAGAGACCCAATGGGGTGCTATTGCCCAACACTCATTCCCAGACAAACACTCAAACACCCCCAGCGCCTTTCACGATCAAGACTTCCAAGAAATGGGTACTCCCACCGAGACCAAAACCAGGAAGGAAGCCCGTAGACTCAGATTCTGCATCTTCGTCCCCTATCCCTACGACGGGGCATGAGGAAAAAAAGAAGAAAAAAAACTCAGCAACTGCATCGGGAAGCGAAGTGCTGCAAAAGAAGCAAGCGCTGGATTCTAGATCACAGACACCGAACGGTGAGACCAAAAAAGTTACAAAGAGAGGGAGAAAATCTAAACTGGAAAAACTGAAAGAAGCCGAATTGGCGAATGACCCGATAAGGCAACTGATCAGGAAGATCAATGAAGAGAACTATTTTCTCAAGTTGGAAGTGATCAAGTTGGTTTCAGATTTGAAGAGTTTGAAAAATGAGACACAAGAAGAAAAACAATACACGAGCAACGAATCTACAACGATCAAGAATAACGATAAAGAACAAAAACAGGACATTTCATCGATACCTATGGGTTACAACTCTACATCCAACAAGACGATTAACAACAACACGATTTACAGGATAAATTCAAATGCGTCTTCGACGAACCCCTCGACTCCAATGATGAGTCACACATCATCGTCTTCTCCACTGACTGATGCCACGACACCGCCTTCTACTACGATGGCTCCTCATGGTAAGAAAAGAGCTCACGATGAAGACATTAACGATCTCGTCTTGTCCTTGGTGGATTTGAACCATTCGGCAATCACTTCTAAAATCTCACCTTTGACGTCGACAAATTTGAATAATTTGCACCAGAAAGACCAATTCAACTGTACGAATTTCTTGAATTTGGAAGACGTTGCATCTGTACACGAAGAGGTGGAAATTGGATCTGTTCATGACGATGTAGAATCCATAGATATAGAGTCACTTACGCCGAATTCGTTACTCAGTTTGTCCAAGACCAATTCCACCATTGATGAAGTTGAATTGCCAGATCATAGCCACTCTCATTCTCATCATTCTCACCATCATTTCGGTCCAAAATTGATTGACATTCCAGAAATTCCCCTAATCAACGGAGCCAATACCTCAGGTACCGATTACGAGTTTTCTTTCTGGAAGACATTCAAGGAAACCGTTGGAACCACGACATCCGGCGAATTGAAGAAGAATTTGGTCTTCAACACCGATTCTACATTGGACGAGTTGATCATGGAGAGACAGAGAGAACGTGAGAGAGAGTTGTTGAATTACAATGATTTCAACGACATGCTTGATTTCGAGAGCAATGCAGGCCAATGCGATGTTAACTCCACCAAGCAGGGCCATGTCGTGTTCAACGATGACTGGAAGTTGGATGACGATGATTTGTTGAACTTTTAGAGCCGCCTTTAGACATTTATATACACGTTACCACCGCTTATGATTGAAATGAATAAAATAATGATATACAGTGCAACGGAGCTAGTAGCAAGGTAAGCAAGCCCAGTACCTCGTCTCAGTAACCATAGATTAGCGGGGAACAGCAGCATACAACAGCAAACACAAGCCAAGTCCGCATACGTCCGAGCATCCATCGAGCACATCACAGTCACAAGTTGACGAACCAAACACCCCTTCTCGATTAGCACCCCATGAACGACCTTTTCCGATGGTGTTTCGTGTGTTATTATATTTCCATATCAGGAAAACTAGAAGCATAAATTGGTGCACCAAAACATTTTTTTTCCTTCCCCTTTTCAAGTTTTCAAGATATATAGATGTAGTTTTCCAATAAGCGGTATTATAAGACCACTGCCAGGGCGAGACATGAAGACGCTTCACATTGGAAACGACGAGCACTCTGCAGAGTTGCAGCAAATCAACAAATTGGTTTCGCGGTCAAAGAAAATTGTCACATTGACCGGAGCTGGGATTTCTTGCAACGCTGGTATTCCAGATTTCAGGTCCAGTGAAGGTTTGTACAATATGGTCAAGAAGCAGCACCCGGACTCTGTGGTGAAGGGCAAAGACTTATTTGACATCTCCTTGTTCAGAGACGAGAAAACATTGAGTATTTTCTGCACATTTATGGAGTCTTTGTACTCACATACGATAGAGGCCAGGCCTACACCCACCCATGGGTTCATCAAGAGCTTGAACGAGAAGAAGAAAATGATCAGATGCTATACACAAAACATTGACGGTTTGGAGAGACAGCTCAGCTTGAATACCGGCGTACAGGGTGAATGGAAGTCGTTGGACGTGGTGCAATTGCACGGAGATTTGAACAAATTGGGGTGCACAAATTGCTTTCAGCAGTTTGACTGGACTGACGAGTTTAGAGAGTCGTACAAAATGGGCGAGACGCCGGATTGTCCCGACTGTGTCGAGAATTTCTTCAACAGGATGAGCAACGGTAAGAGAATGAGCTCCAGCACTGTGGGGTTCTTGAAACCGAACATTGTGTTGTACGGAGAAAACCATCCACATCTGGAGAACATTGCACGTGGATTGAACCAGGATTTGAACAAAAATCCCCAAATTTTGTTGATCTTTGGCACTTCGTTGAAAGTCGATGGGGTGAAAAGATTGGTGAGAGATTTGGCCAAAAAGATCCACCAACGTCCAGATGGTTTGGTGATATTTGTGAACAAGAACCCAGTGGGGAGCAGTGCCTGGGACAAAGTGATAGATTACCATATCGAGACAGACTGTGATCTGTGGTGCGAATACTTACAAGCCCAGATCCCAGATTTGTTCAAAACCGCGATGATGACTCCACCGACGACTCCGTCAAAGACCAGAGTCATAAACTCGCCTTTATCGGGCCAGAAACAGGTCAAAAACTCAGATTTTCTGATTTATCAAGATTTGACACCGGAATACAGTCCAAAGAAGTCTCCAAGGAAAAGCACAATGAGTGACAAGACCATGGCAGAGATCACCAACATCTGTATGACCCCAAAAAGGCAAAAGAGGGTCAAGGAAGAGATCAGTCCTGATTTCACACCTTTGAAACGGATGGTATTGTCTCCGAGCTTGAAAAGAGTACAAGATGAGGTGAAGCCTGTCTTGAGAAGATCGAAAAGAAGATGTGTAACACCCCCAATCTGATGAATAATGAAATGTATGATTACCAAAGTGAATTAGACTAGTAGAACAGATTTGTGAATAATGAATTATGAAATTAGTACCACTAACTGTAATTTAGTAGAAGGGGGTGTGCAGTAGTGATAATGATATGGAAATTGGCCACAATTCGACCCCAGAGCAGCAGAGCAGCACTTTTACACCATACAAACACCAGCACCGTATCCTCATATCTCGTGGTCAGAAACAGCATAATTTGACCCCATTACCTTACTTTCTCAGACCAATACGTATTACCCACTATACACACACTAACCCCTTTCAGAAAATCTTCTAGAATTAAAAAAAATAGATTTGAGATGCTATAAATGAGATTCTGCAAATACTCTATACAATACAGTCCGATGACAACGCCCACACCGTCTCTGGCTGTCCAGACAGCTGTTCATTATTCCAACATCCTCCATGCAACCACGAATCCATCGCTCCAAATGAAATACCAGGAAAGACTCCGGTCCCACACCAGGGCCAAATCACTTGTGTTTCCCAAGAAACAGCCCGAAGAGTTCTGTTCAAGTTGCAACTCGATGCTCATTCCGGGGTTCAACGTATCCATTCGCATAGTGTACAAGAAGTCAGCAACACCCAAAAGTGCAAAAATTCAAGAAAAGGCGAAAAGACAGCGCGTATTGAGGTATAAATGTCTCTGTTGCAATTTCAGTAACGATTTCAAGAATTTGTTGTTTGATCATGACCCAAGTGCCGTTTTGGCTCTGAAACTGCCCACACCAACACTCCCGAGTCTCGCAAAAGATGAAAACAAGTCTCTGTTCAAAGCTGAGTGGTCACCAGTGCCCAGAGTGGACAAACAACCCTCGTCAAAGGCCAAACTGAGAAGTGCAAAGAGGAAGAAGATGAACAATCTCCAGCAGTTGCTCAAGGACAAGAAACTGGACCAGCAGAAAAAGACTTCTGGGTTGAATTTGATGGATTTTATGAAGTGATAAGTAAGTGGATAAGCAGATACACACTGTGGAAGTATGAGATCATCGTTATGAAGTGATAAGAAGTGAGCAGAATAAGCAGAATAAGCTGATACACATCATAGGACTATGAGATCATTGCTATGAAGTGATAAGTGAGCAGAATAAGGAGATACACACGATAGAACTATGAGATCATGTTTCCTTTAATAGTCTACCGGATTGGGCTTGATTCACGAACTGATCAACCTTATATTTCTCTGTAAAACAATGAAATTTTCCACTTTAGAACTCAAACGGGTACATCACATGCCAGCTTACAGACTCCTCCTATTGACATCCACTTACACCTTACCTCATTCATAATCTGATCTTAACCTATTTATCTTCTCTATAGAATCATCATTTTTTACCTCCGCTTATCTTTCTCATATGGTTGTTGTATTGCGTGTCCAAGATGAACCTGGAATTCCTCTTGGCCTTTGTATCGTCGTTATTCATCAAATCGTTGCCTATTTTGTAGAACCCGTTCTCGTTCACATTGAACTTCTTCTCCTTGTATTTGGCATCATTTGTCTGCAGCTGTTGCAGTTGTTGCAATTGTTCCTGTTTCTGGCTGAGTGCCAAGATCTCATCCACCTGGAATGCTCGGATGACATCGCGACACCATCTTCTCCGCCTCACCTGCACTTGCGCGTGATCGATGTCCGATTTCCGGTCATAACACCACTTCTCGTCCTCGTCTATATCGATATAGTTGAGCACATTGTTCTCCATGACCCATTTTCTTGGGTGCAAGTCCAACTTCCAGCTGTTGTTCTGGTGCGTCGAGGATTGGAGATTCGGGATAAAAGCCCAATCCACTGGCAGTTTCACATTCTGCAAGCTCTGGGTACCATCGATGGGCAATCTCAGCTGTCTCGTGGTGGAATTTACGGTGTATATGTCTTGAGAATAGCATACAAAAGACCAATTTTTCGTCTCTGGATCCAAGTATTGGATCTCGTAAATCTCCACTTCTCTGATCTCCTGTTCTTCTACAAACTCCAACTGCTTGTGGATAAACTCCTCAACCTTGTTTGTCAATGTCAAAATTTTCAATCTTGTGTCTTCGGAGTAAAAATATGTCAAAATCAGGTGCTTGGAGATTGGGTGCAACAGTAGCAGCAAAAACCATATACTGAGCGTCAGTGCTGCCTGGAAGATCTTGAACATGGGCAAAAAAGTGATGCAAAACGGCAGCAGCAATGCAGTCACCACCACAGAGATCAGTACAATGAGAAATACAAACGCCGAGAGTGCCTCGTCTTTGAAATAGCAGAATTCGAGCACGATCCAGTTGAAAAAATCAAACACGTACACGTACAACAACATGTGGTTCTGCAAATCGGTCAAATTCAAGACGAAATCACGCGACAACTCCGGCACGGGTTTCGGAGTGGCCACTTCCACCAAGGGCAAGCCTCTGGAGGGAACCGGATTCAGGATCTCGGACTTTTCCGCCGGGTGGTGCTTGAAATACAGCGGGCACATGATCCCAAATAGGATATAGAGCATCGGCGATACCACCAGCAAAACCGGGCTCAAGATCAAGTTGGTCAGTGCGACTAAAACCGCCAAAGTGTACACTGGATGTCTCCAGGACGAAATCCGGATCACCTCGTCGATAAACTCAAAGGGAAGACTCAACCTGGAGTTCATCAAGATGAAATTCCGCGACATTATAGGGACACTCAATGAGGATCTCGTCTTTTGCATCTCCAACCGCTCGGTGATGATTCCCTGTGTGAATTGCGACTCCGAAGATGCCGGAAGCGCCATTGAGATGATTCTCTCCACCAATTTGTCCGTTAGAGCCGAGGAATTGAACATGGAAGATGACGCCGGAGCTAGTGCCGGTTCCGGAATCTGTGTCGTGGCAGTGTACTGGGCTCCTGGCTGCGACTGGGAGCTCACAGGGCTCAAGCTGATCTGGTCCTGCGAGTCCAGCGTGCTGTGCCTGTCTGTGGACTTATTTGAGAGGTTGAAAAACGAATTCCGCTTCTTCTCCGTCTCGGAGAGTACGGAATCCCACGAGTTGATGAGATTGTTCACCACTGAGTCCATCTGCGGCCGGGGTGTGTCTTTGACAGGTAGTCATCTCATTGCCATGTGCTTTTTTGCTCTGGGAGTTTTGGGCTCGAAAAGGTCGTGCGTTTCAAGAGAAAAAAAGGGGGTACACGGGTATAGAATTGAAGCCGAGGTGACTCGGTCGTATTAAAGAACTAACAAATCAAATGCAACAGCAGCTAACGGGTCTCGGGGGCATCGGTAAAAACATCATAACCATCGGACGACTTTTCCACGTTCTCTTCATCACTGACTTCTGTAATAGTGTCATGCTTGACCCTCTTTGGTACATCGTCTTCCACCAGGTCCTCAGAGTCTAGATCTTCTTCAAACTTGGAGGTGCTCGTGGCAGTCTCGCTGAAAAACTCGTCTTCGTCGAGTTTCTGCAAAAGCGAAGAATTCACCGTTGTGGCATCGACACTTCGAGACTCAGACTGGTTCGTCACCAACTGTCTAGGTCTTTCCACTATAAAGCTTCTCTGTACCGGTTTAGGTTTCTTTCTCGCATGCAAGAGCCATTGCAAGCCCTTGCTCTTTTCACTTGGCAGCTGTGTCGTTGTTTCAGGCTCTTCAGGTGTTACAACTCTGCGCTCTTCTCTGGCTTCCCACAACCTTCTCACTTCTGGATCCGGCTCGAGAATTCTAGACGCATTGTAAAACCTATCCACTTCTCTCACTGAGTAATCCACCTGTCTTGGATTTGTCACCTCGGTAGAGGAAGAGTTCTTTGTGAGCCCCACAAACGGCAAAGCCCGCTTATCGGTCAACTCCAAATTCGACGTCGACGTCGTGGCGTTGGAGTTCTGTCTATAAAGAGGCCAAGAGGAGAAATGAGGTGCCCGGTAATATGGGAATTCTACAACGGCTTCGTCTACACTTTCCTCACGGGTATTGCCGTGGCTCGGTCTGCTGCTCAAGGGCACATCGATCTTCTCCTTGCCGTTCAACGTGCCATTCCGGTTCTTGTGCATGGAGATCGCTGTCACCACCAAACAGTACACCGAGGGAACAAAGAATATAAAGATGATTACAAACAAGTGCAAGGCACTTTGCAGATACCCTACCGAGGTCTTGTTCTTCTCCGAGATGTTCAAGTCTCGGATGTACGGAATCGTCAACAAACTGGTGACGAATTTGGCCAGCGAGATCAAAATCTTGGTCACATTAAGTCTTGTTTTCGTGAAATATGGCCTGAAAAAGATTAAACTCAGGAGCATCATCAGTTGCACGACATTTATGATCACCACTTGCACGGTGCCGTAGTTTCCCAAGGCACCCATCAGCATGGACGTGATCAACACTTCGAGACCTTCAATCACGAGAAATCGCAGCTTCGAGGGCTCATATTTGTGGTACAAGGCGCCCCAGAGCAAGATCACTTTCAAAGAAGAGTATATTCTCGATCTGTTGCGCTTCAAGACCAAATAGTTCACGATGAAAAATCCTCCCAAGAGTATCCAGAGGGTGAAGAACACAATCCCCACGGCCAAAGTCCAGCTCTGGGTCGTGTGGAAGCGTTCTCTTGACTCGGTGCTGAACAACGACGAGGAGAGCACCAAAAACGGGATTGCAAACACAAAAAAGAGCATTCTGTTGAGCATTCCAATACAACTGTAGGCGACTTTCCAATAAATGCCATGGTAGTCGCTATTGTGTCTATCAGAAGACCACAACATAAAAGAGGCACTGATGTTCAAAAGCCACAAGATGCCGATGATAATTGCAAACAAAAACATGAAATTCGACCAAGCTTCGCCCTCCAGGCCTGAAGAAGTCAAAGAGAGCAACGACCTGAAGGGAGATGCGCCAAATGTCTCATAAATGTTGTCCGCCACGACGGGCCGGTTGTCCCGGGATAGAGTGTCGTTCAACAAAGCGATCCACTTAAAAGACGAGAGCAAAGGCTGGTAAAAACCCGGGTATTGCACGTTCAAACCTGCCATGAAGAACAGATAATGGAGATACATCATGAAATCGTCAAACAGCGGACATATCTGGTTCAACAACGGCGCATTACAGATCGTGGAGCAGAAGATGAGGAACGGGTTGCGAGATTCCTGGTACGGGGAAAAGAATAACGAAAAGCACGACACCACCAACATCCAGATGACAAACACTAGCACTCCGTAAGAGACGGCATCTGTAGCCGAGGTCGGGAGTTGCGGCGTGATGTAGAAATGGGTACAGCCCTTGATTTTCTGCGAAGTGTCGGCACTGATCACAGAGAGCCGCAAATCGTATGAGCTGAACTTATGGTACAGGCCAATGCTCATATTGTAGTTGATTTCCACTAATTCGTTCGCATATAACGGACATATCGATGTCAGGTCGTCTCTCTTGGAGATATCTCTCTTCCCCACTTGAGATATCATGCCTGGGGTGCCCGTGGACGACATGGGCTGTGAAAAATACGTCGACGAGGGCCATGTGGGCACTGTAGCGCTGGAAATAGGCGCTGAAGAAGCCGCTTGTTCTGTAAAATTGAAACTTCCGTTGCCGCTGGGAAGCGCAAAGTCCTCTGGCTGATAAGCGCTGACGTAATCGCAGAACCGGAGGTAGTTGTCGATGATTTCACCCCCTGAACATTCTGCCCGGATGTGCAACGTCGTATACATGTTTGTGGTGTCGTTTACGTCCGGAGTGTACTCTGTGATGTTCGTGAGTATCCGGAACCTTAGAAGCTCGTCTTCTTCGTCGTAAAAAGCCTCTGTTAGTAGTGTCTTCATCGTGATATCTTGGACATTCAAATCGGAGCATCCAAACGATCTCACTAGCGCTGCATCCGATAGCACCACCCAGCAGCAAAGCGCTAGTATATATCGAGTGAGCATCGCTGTTGTTGTGGATTTGAGGTCTTTGCAGCTGATTTCAACCACTTGATGCCACTCGGGACTACACAAATGGTACAGAGGTTGTTGATTGAAATTGGTAATTTTTTTGAATTTTTTAAATTTTGAATTTTTTAGCACTTTTTATTTTCATTTTTTCATCAGCCTATATCAGCCAATCACATATAACAAGACATCGTGGTCCATGGCCACCAACATGCCTATATCATTGTTTATGACGATTTTTCTGATCTTACCCTTGCCTATACTGTACGAATCCAATCTTCTCTTCAATGAATGGTTCCATTTCACCACTTTGCCGTCATCTCCTGCCGTATAGAGGTACTCCTCCACCACTTGGCAGCAGTTGACACTGTTCACGACATCTCCCTCGCGATGGCACCTGAAAGCGTAATTCCCCGCGTTTGTGTAGTACTCCATGCTGACTTTCCCCTCGATCGAAGCCAGGGCAAAACCCCGGGAAAAACAGGAAACTGACCGGATTTGGTACTGCAACCCGCTCTCCCTTTTCTGGATCAAGGCCAAATTCGTCAAATCGTACACATGGATGAGTCGGTTCGTCATGGCAACCACCAAGACCCCATTTTGGGTATCTAGGGCCACAACCTTCTCGGGCAAGTCTATGAATTGCGAAGTCTGCGCCTTCAAGTCCATTATTTGCACCCTTTTGTCCCAGGATCCGCTTATCAAGGTCCCATCCCCTGTGCTCTTTAGGCAATTTACCCCTTTTGTATGCATTTCCCCCACAGGTTCACTCACTTTGCTGGTTTCAAAGTCCAAATATCGCACTCCGCCGTCCACACAGCCAATATAGAAGTGGTAATCTGCCCATACTGAGTCCAATACAGGCGGTGCCTGAATCTCTTGCACGACCAGACCGGTGTTTAGATCGTACTGTTTGACACTCCCGTCTAAGGAAGTGGATATTAGATGACACAGATCTGGTCCTGATACCGATACAGATGTCACGACATCTGAATGGCTATATAAGTGCCGCATTGGCTGGTCCGGGCCCATCTCTGCTCTCTTTCAACAGTCCACTACATACGCGTTTGGGCGTGGAAAAAAATACAATTAAATCTCTATGCTAATTTTCTATGGTACAAATTGGGGGTTACTTGCGTCTCTTTTTCAACGATTTGGCCTCTTCTTCCTCGGCTCTTCTCTTCAAAATGTTCTTGATCACCTTGTCGTCGTCGACAATCTCAAAAGACGCAAACAGCTTCTCTTTGGTCAGGACCAACGACTTGATCTCGCTTTGTAACACACATTGGGCCATCAGAGCCCTGCTTTCGTAGTCAGCCTCAATCTCCAAATCTTTGAGCTCAGCTGGATACTGTGAGAGTCTCTGGTCGATCAGCTTGCCCAAATTTTCCACTGTGGACCTCATCACCTTGGACTGCTCGATCAACTGGAAATTCTTCTTGATATTTCTCGTGAGAAACTTTTCCAACTCGCTCTTGGGCATCCTCTTCAACAACTTCTTGTCCAGCTTGTTGATCAAACCCAACAGGGTGAACAACTGGAAGAAAAGCATCACTTCGGGCTCGATAAAACCGTCAATATAACATTCGTAGCTGTCGAGTATTATATCCTGGCCCACTGTGAGCTCCAACAAGAACTCGTTGTCCCTGAGAAACTCGACAATGTTGTTGATCAACTTTGCCGGGAAATCGTACTCATCGATGAACAACCTGAGCACGTCTTCGTAAACCAATTCTCCCATATCTTGCTTTGCGCCGGTAAATTCCACATAGCCGTATCTTCTCAAGATCTCGGAATTTGGATGCTGCGAGTAAATGTTGTAGATCTGGTCACCTTTTTGGATCTTGGATGTCGATTTCATCACCAAAGATTCAGGTGTGTAGACCAAATTGGCATTACAGAGATTAGTGTCTGCATTTAAGGTGTCAGCCAAAGGCACCAAAGCCTTCAAAGTCTCTTCTTCTTCATCACTTTCTTCATCTTCATCGCCACCACTTTCGAGATCAAACGAGTACGACATGATAGTACTGGCGACCCTATGAAACTGGTCTATAGTGACGTCTTTCAAGAGCTCATATACACCCAATTCCTTGATTGCAGAGGGAAACAATCTGTTGTACATCTCGACAGCCTCTTCTTTACCGATTCTGGATAATACCAACGACGGTTTCAACATCTCCAACTCTGAGTCTTGCCAAAACATCAAATTGTTGAACGAATCCTCCAAAGGCAACACCTGGAAATAGTGGTACCATTTGGACTTAGTACTGAGGGCCTTTTCATACAAAATAATGATAATGACGGGCTCCCATTGGCCCAAAGTACGCAAAATCGTCTTCTGATCCTCTTCCATCGAGCAACTGTCGATATTCAACGTCAATGACCGAGGAATGCTGAACAACACTTCGTCCTCTTCTATATCTTTCAAAGCGATTAAGCCGCGGCCCTGTTTCTGGTCCCTGAAGTCGTGCACTGCAAACTTGTCAAGAGACAACTCTGCGCCATGTTCTCCAAGACTGTTAACAAAGTTCAGTGACAACTCTTCAAAACTCATAATTGTATCACAGGTCTCTGTACCACTCTCATCTCATCGCATCTCAAGGGCAGGTGAAATATTTTTTTTTTCACTCGAAAGGTCGTGCACAATCTCCGCATCAATTTGCAGAAGATTCTGGAAACAAGAGTGAAAAAAAACATTGAGTGGCCCCAATAGAGAGTACAAATACCGACGGATCAAACCCATTTCGAGCACCAATCACTGGGAAATTCATACTAATATCGCTACAAAATGTCTGCCGATCAATTTAAAGCCGAAGGGAATCAATTATTCAGTGCCAAGAAATTTGACGAGGCCATTGAAGCCTTCACGAAGGCAATTGCCGCATCTCCAGCGCCAAATCACGTCTTGTACTCCAACAGATCCGCCTGTTTTGCCTCTTTGAAACAGTTTCCAAAGGCTCTTGAGGATGCCCAGGAGTGTGTCAAGATCAATCCTGCTTGGGCTAAAGGTTACAACAGAATTGGGGCTGCCCAGTTCGGATTGGGCCAGTTGGACGATGCAAAGAGTTCGTATGAGAAGGCATTGGAATTAGATGCCGCCAACAAGATGGCCAAAGAAGGTATTGAGACCATTGACGCTGCCTTGGAGTACAGAAATGCGCCAGGAGGAGCAGATCCGGGCGCTGGAATCGGCCAACTCTTGGGCGATCCAAATTTGGTTGAAAAATTGAAACTGAATCCAAAGACCGCTGAAATGATGAAAGATCCTCAGCTTGTGGCCAAAGTTCAGCAATTGAAAACGAATCCACAGGCAATAACTGCGGATTTTTTGAGTGACCCGAGATTGATGACCGTGATGAGTGTGATTTTGGGTATCGACATGCCAGGTCCAGAAGAGCAGCCGGATCAAACAGCTCCAGCTCAATCTGCACCAACTACAGAACTGCCCCAGCCAAAATCAGAACCAAAAGATGTTGAAATGAAAGACCCAGAACCAGAACTGGAACCTCTGGACGAGTCTGCTGATCTGAAGGCCAAAGCTGACTCATTCAAGGCAGAAGCAAACGTTTTGTACAAAAAGAGACAGTTTGATGAAGCCATAGAGTTGTACAACAAAGCTTGGGAATCTCATCAAGATATCACGTACTTGAACAACCGTGCAGCTGCAGAATTCGAGAAAGGTGACTACGAAAGTGCCATCAAGACTTGTCATGAAGCCGTTGAAAAGGGTAGAGACATGAGAGCTGACTACAAATTGGTTGCCAAATCGTTTGCCAGAATCGGTAGCTCTTATTTGAAATTGGACGACTTGAACAAAGCCAAAGAGTTTTTCGAGAAATCTTTGACTGAACACAGAACTCCAGACACGTTGAACAAGTTGAGATCCACCGAGAAATTGATCAAGACAAGAGAAGCAGAACTGTGTATCGATCCAGAAAAAGCCGAAGAAGCCAGATTACAAGGTAAAGACTACTTCACAGCCGGTGATTGGCCAAACGCCGTCAAGGCTTACACTGAGATGATCAAGAGAGCTCCAGAAGACGTCAGAGGTTACTCTAACAGAGCTGCCGCATTGGCAAAATTGATGTCGTTCCCAGAACTGATCAAAGACTGTGACTCTGCCATCAAGAAGGATCCAAATTTCATCAGGGCTTATATCAGAAAAGCTACAGCTGAATTGGCCACAAAAGATTTCTCCAAGGCTATTGAGACTTTGACCGAGGCCAGAACTAGGGCTGTCGACTTGAAAGATGACAAATCTGTCAAGGAAATCGACCAATTGTACAGTAAGGCCATGTCTCAGAGATTCACTGCCATTGAAGGTGAAACTGAGCAACAGACCATGGAAAGAGTATCAAAAGACCCAGAAGTGGTTGCCATCTTGCAAGATCCAATCATGAACAGTATATTACAACAGGCAAGAGACAATCCGGCTGCTCTTCAAGACCATATGAAGAACCCAGATGTCGCAAAGAAGGTCAATACATTAATAGCTGCAGGTATAATCAGAACTCGTTGAGTTTCCATGTCTATAGATAGGTCTAAGTTGAGGTGAGATCATATGTAAGAAGTTTCCATGTCTACGTATAAGTTTAATTGAAATGAAATCACTTTTAAGCGCAATTTTAGTACACAGTGGGGAAATGATGACATACTAACTTAAAAAAAAGGGACCTCAATGCAAGGAGTCGCTAAGCGTACGAGCTATTATGTATTTGCTCTTGCTGTCTTGCTACTGAAAATTGCTAATCACGCTTGAAACCCCATTCCCGTATCGATCCACAAGCCGACCCATCGTGGTCGGTTCTTTTAGTGAGTGTTTACTCCATCATATGATTTCAAGCGAACCGAGAAATTGACGATCCCAATTGCACTGATCCCACAAGAGATAAACCATAACGATACCCGAAAAGGTTATTAAATTACCAATGTTTACATTTGTCCGGTTCCGGTAAATTGCTATATAAATTTTTTTCAATCAAAATGTCGAAAGTTGATCTACAGCTTAATGACCAGCCATTTCTGTATCTAATTTCAGGCACCTTAGTAGAGTGGTTGTTAAAACAGGTGCCAATGCCTTATTGTACCGAGCATTTGCATAACCGGACATCGAGGGCCTCTTTTCTTTTCTCGAGCTGCATGCCTTTTAAGCTTACAAGTTGCAAAAAAAGCTTGCGCTTTGCTAGGGGCTTTCGCTCAAGGTGCGCAGCGCCATGCAGAGGTCGTGTGAGCAAGGCTCAAATTTCACTTTTGAGGTTACGTAAGTAGCCCTCTTGTAAAGCGTAACCCCCTTTGACAATAGAAAAGGTTCGTTATTGTCATCGATGAAACCAAGTCAAGTTGGGTGTTTCTATTTATAAAACGAATCCCATAACGCTGGATATATAAACCTCTTGAAATCTCACTTCTATCCTTCTCAATTAGACATCTCAAATCAACATTCGTTCAATAATGCAATACAAATTTTCAACCAAATCGTTATTAGCCTTCGGGTTATTGAGCACTGAAGTCTTGGGTGCCTATGTCCCATCTGAACCATGGTCCACATTGACGCCTTCAGGCTCAGCTCCATCTGGTGCCACTACCGATTACACTTCAACTTTCGCCATTGCCATCTCTACAGTTACGTCTTCGTCATCTGGTATTCCATCCTCTGCGATTGGATCTGTTGGGGGTTTGAGAAAGAGAGACGTTGTATCGCAAATTGGAGATGGCCAAATCCAAGCCACCACCGGTACAGCTTCCACCAAGGCCAAGACTACTGCACAACTGGTGTCACAAATCACTGATGGCCAGATCCAAGCTACTACAGGTACTGCTTCTAAAGCTAAAGAAACTGCCCAGCTGGTTTCCCAGATCACTGATGGTCAGATCCAAGCCACTACAGGTACTGCTTCTAAAGCTAAAGAAACTGCCCAGCTGGTTTCTCAAATTACTGATGGTCAAATTCAGGCCACTACTGGTACTGCAGCCAAAGAAACTGCTCAACTGGTTTCCCAAATCACGGACGGTCAAATCCAAGCCACCACCGGCACCACTAACACTGCTGCTCTGGTTTCTCAGATCACTGATGGCCAAATCCAGGCCACCACAGGTACCACCACCACTGAAGCCGGTGCATCGCAGATCTCCGATGGGCAAATCCAAGCCACTGAATCGTCTCCATCATCTGAAGACGATTTGGCCACCGAAGTTGCCTGTAAGACCTCTGGTACTTTACTGATGACTTTGAACTCCTCAGTCTTGATCGACTCTCAAGGTAGAATCGGATCTGTTGTCGCTAACCACCAATTCCAATTCGATGCCTCTCCACAAGCCGGTGCTTTGTATGCCGCTGGATGGTCTGTCACCTCTGACGGATTCTTGGCCATTGGTGATGACGATCTCTTCTTCGAATGTTCAAGTGGTAACTTTTACAATTTGTACGACGAATCCATCGGTGGTCAATGTACTGCCGTCAGATTGGCAGTTGTGGAATTACAAGACTGTTAAGGTTTAGCCCCCCGAGAAAAAAAATCTCGCTTAGATTTAAAACTTCATCCCTCGAAAACATTATAGAGCTTTGTTATGTTCCCAAGGCCTCTCGATTCATATTTTATATTCATTCATGTTAAAACTTCATTTCAAGTTGTGTGTATAGCCTCTCCTTTATGCAATAAAACATTCTAACATCAGTTTTTGTAGCTTGCGGCTGGCTTTGGCTGGTTTTGGCTCTGCTCTGGCGCTGCTCTGGCGAGCTGGGCGAAATATTAATTTTTTTTCTACGCCTTTGACATATCGATGCTCTGTTTACATAGCAATTGAAGGTGCTACGTGGACAGACGATGATTTCTCTAGTGCAATGGGTCCAGCTGTGGTACTACTCGATGCTATCACTCTTCTACCAGCAAGAACTCGATATAGTGGTACTAGGGTACTCCAACAGTGGGAAGACGACGTTGGTGAACACTTTGATGGGGTCCAAATTCGAGAAAGACACAATACCCACTATTGGTGTAGAATACCATTACACAGTGAAGGAGAACTTGGTTTTGAAGATTTTCGATGTTTCAGGACAGGAGCGGTTCCATGACTCATTGTGGAAGCAGTACATGGGCTCAGGGGTGGATTTGATCATCTACGTGATAGATCTAAGCGACCCTATAAACTTGGTGAGGTCAAAGAAAAAATTGGTGCAAATCATCTTGGAGACAAATGAAGAGCATGTGCCGATGGTGATATTGGGGAACAAAATCGATCTTTTGAGCGATCTGGACTTTGATCTGCTAGGAGTAGCGGATTATAAAGATTCTAGGGCTTCAGTGTCCGTTCAATATGCTAGCACCGCGAACAATGTGACGAATGAAAACACCACAGCTGGTCTTAGTGATATGGACAAATTTGACCGATTTCAGAAATTTTTAGGCCTCGAGCAGGAATCGCACGACAGATTCACCTTGAAAAGAAGAATCACCGATCCCGTTTTGAACCAGGTCTCTGCGCCGAACGCTGAACCTAGCAAAAAAAGTAGCCAAAAATTGGTCATTGAGCACAATGAGGACGAGTTTGTAGAGTTGTACCGAGATCTCGGTATATTTTTGGTCAGCTGCAAGGCCAACGAGAATTTACAAGATGTGATGAATTGGATCGTTGATCGGTGATCGTCGGCATTGTGTATGCTGTGTAATATGCTGTGTACTCCGGCACCGTGTTACTCTTGGACCGATGTTCCTCGGCATGTACCGAACCTTTTGTGAAAAAAATATTTTGCCAGGGCATGAATGCAGAAAAAAATTTTCCACATTCGCTAAATCTGAGATTGATAAGAAAGATGGCATATGTCTGGCATTGCATGGCCCTATGGACGCTATTAGGTGCAAATATGTGGCAACAGGTGCCATTTGATGCCGGTCGATGGACACTAAGCACGACGGATAATCTGGTGCAGTACCTAATTCCGACACCACGCCAATGCCCCTCATCGGCCACAAACTAGAGGTGTTCTCTGATAGGTAGATAAGAAAGACTCTATAAGCAGGAAGACGTATTCTCCCTCTTTCAAGACCATTCCCAGCATTCACACACCACGGTGCTTCTAACTCCGAATCTCGCCAACTTAAGCTTAACCTGGTTATATAATCATGTCCCTGCTACCGTAAACGGACATACGCAGATATCAGGCCCAGTCGGAAGATGCCGCCCATCTGAAGGAACTACGATAATGAATTTTTTTCGCTCATCAGAAGCAGCAATTTTTTTCCCTCCAGCCATATATAAGAGATAAGAGCGCTAGAAATTGATATTAGTTGGGCGCCATCCGAGACAGACCATGATTTACGATTACCAAGTTTCACGTAACAAGAGAATACTCCAAGTCGGATGCGCAATTGTTTGGTGTTTGTTCTCTGGAGGACCCATCTTTGGATTTGCAGCATTGAAACCAATCTTGATAAAACAACACATCTATGAAGAATTGTGTGACTTGAGTGGGGACAAGTTATTTGTGGGAGACGCCGGTGGACTGGCCAAATGTGTCGACCAAGACTTGAAATTGAATATGATGTTCACGGTGGGAGCAGTTTTGACCAACGTATCGGCATTGGCTATTGGATTCACCTTGGACAACTTTGGACCAAAGATCTGCGGATTAATTGGGGCTGCATTCTTGTATTTGGCATGTTTGATCTTCAACTTCAGCTCCAAGATCACGTGGTTTGACCCGTATTTGATCGGATACGGATCTATGGCTTTGGGCGGGCCATTTGCCTATATTTCGTCGTTCCAGTTGTCCAATCTGTTTCCCTCAAAGTCTGGAACGGTTTTGCTGTTGTTGACCGGTGCCTTTGACGCCTCTTCTGCGCTCTTCCTGATCTACAAGTACTTTTTCGACCACCACGACCATTCGATCCCTATTGAGTCGTTTTTCAAGCTCTACCTTGCTGTGCCAACCTTTATCGTCATTGTGCAATTGTTGGTCATGCAGACAGATTCGTATGGAATTCTGCCCGAAAACAACTCGTTCGAGCAGAGCGAAGCGCTGTTGATCAACGAAAACACTGCTCTCTTGCCGTCTTCCGAGCAACAACACATCCAATCTCCGTCCCTGAGACGTGACTCCATTGGAGACGCCTTGAAACAGAGCTACGCTGAGGAAGTAGAGCAAGAGGAGAACAACCACTTGAAAGGATCTATCTTTGGAGTCTTGCACGGATTCGACAGTGGATACCAATTCAGATCGTACTGGTTTGTCTTGATTGCTCTGTTCACCACGATCCAGATGTTGAGATTGAACTATTTTGTCGCCACCATCAACACCCAGTACACATATTTGTTGGATTTAGAGAGACTGGAGACCTTGAACAAATTTTTCGATATTGCCTTGCCGCTCGGGGGAATTGTATCGATCCCATTTGTCGGATTGTTCTTGGATAACTGTGCCACTGTGACAGTGCTCTCGCTGTTGTTGGGAGTGTCGTTGATCATCGGGGTCATGGGTGTCACTCCATCGATGCTCGTGGGATTCATCCATATCTTGGTATTTGTCGCCTACAGACCGTTTTTCTACACCTCGATCTCGGATTTCTGTGCCAAGGTGTTTGGATTCAAGACGTTTGGGAAATTATACGGAACCACGATGTGTATCAGTGGTGTTTTCAACTTTTTACAGAGCTTCTTGGACCAAGAGACACATACAAAATTCAAGATGAACCCGACTCCGGTGAATGTGATTTTGATCACAATCACTGCGATCGTCGGTACTACGACTATCTTGTATGTGAACCACCAGGCTAAGGTGTACAACGAGAAGAAGAGAAAGTTCAACAGAGTCATCCAAGCCGTCACCGGACAAGATGCCTGAGCTGGTACTTAAATGACGTAATATGAAGAAAAAATCAATACAAAAATCACTACAAAGAATATAATTTACGAGAGATCAGTAGAGAAGCGTAGAGGAGAGTAGGAAGGAGAGTAAGAGAAGTGAAGAGAGAACGGGGAAAGAGAAGTAAAGAGAAGGAGAGAGAGAAGGAGAGAAAAAGTGGAGAGATAAAGTGGAGAGAGAGAGTAGAGAAAGTAAAGTACAGTAAAGAGAGAGAAGGAGAGAGAAAAGCACAGAGAGAAAAGTACAGAGAGAAAACTGAAGAGAGAAAAGTACAGAGAAAAGTAGAGAGAGAAGAGAGAAAATAAGAAGAAGAGAGAGAAAGAAGAGAAAGAAGTGAATCACCACAAACATGAGTTCTGCCATATTGATAGGTGAGTAATCGTGTATATACCAAAGATCAACCACTAACATTAGCAGAAAATCTACCCACCGATTACAGTGCAGATGAACTCAACAGCGTCCTGATTCAGTTTGGGCCAATCGTATCCACAACAACTGAAGCTGATGGTAAATCTCTTGTAATCACGTTCCAAAACAGTGTTGACGCGGTTAGTGCAGCACAGAACATGCAGTTCTACCGGTTTCGAGACAAAAATTTGGTGGTGAGACTTGCTGAGGCTACAAGCGTATAAAGAACCGATGCCCATCGTTGCTTACCACATCTGTACCTCATCGATGACAGATCACTACAAAGCACGACACAGCACGACACAGACATCCATTTCGTCATTTCTATTATTCATTTTTATTTTTCACTCTTAGATCTAATCATACATTGCTCCGCGGAAGCGAATCACACAGGCAAAACAAAGATTTTTTCACCAGCAACTATGCCCTGGTAATAAGTCTATGTACATTAAACTCCAACTCCATAGCAACGATCCCCTGGTAGTTATGCTGTGGAGAACAAACTATTCAAATTCTCGGTATCTTCCGTCCATCTCTTTCAAAAATTCAACATAGCAATCGCCGGTGTTTATCTTTCAGGTGTCGACTGAAATTTTCTGCCCCAGATCAGAGATAAGAAAAATTATAAAAAGATTGACAGGGGTCAGCGTTTAATATTTTTCGTTGTAGCCGAATCAACATGAATGACAAAGTGAATAGGGAATCCGAAGAAGGGTTGTTGGAAAACGCCGCTGTGGATCTGTACGAATCCGTCATCACGGATCTGGATAATGAAGATGGTTCAGACGAGATCAGATGGTTGAGGCACGAGAGATTGATGCATAAATCTATGCACTGGACTAGACGCCCCTCGGTGATCATGATAGCGATCGTGGGGTTTTTGGCGGCTTTTGCCATTGGATTTTCCATGCTGCTGAAGGTGGAATTGGTCATGAGATTGCTCTGTAGATCGATCCAGCACGTTGGCTTGGATTCAGAGGTGGATATGGTGCAATGTGACAAGCTGCAAGTGCAGATCTTGATCTCCAGGATGGAAAGTTACATTTCCTTGATCGGAGGCTTGATCGCGATGGCCGTGGGCGGCTATATCGGCCAATTGTCGGATATATATGGCCGCAAATGCATCATCATCGCCAACATGACGGCGTTGTTGATCGGATTCGTGTTGCAGACCATTTTGTTGGACCCATTTGTGTCGTATTTCCACAAGAATTGGATCATTTTCGCCGCATGTGTGCATTCTATCGCCGGAGGTATTCATTTGATCTTTTCCTCGGGGTTTTCTTATATCATTGACACCGTTGACGAGGAACAGAGAATCTACTCGCTTGGTATCTATACACTGGCTATCAGTATCGGAATGGCCTTGGGTCCTTTAGTCTCTTCCCAGATGATTGAATACGTGTTTGACTCTCCTTTGGGATGTTTCCGTGTCTCAATTGGCTTGTTGGTGGTGCTGATCTTGTTTGCCATACTAATTTTGCCTGAATCTAGATCTGTAAGATCACGTAAGCGTTCCAGAGAAGATTCCATCTCTCTGAACGAACAGAGACTGTTATTGTTGCTGGAATTGGAGGGAAAGCAGAAAGTCGCTCTGACTGTGGTGGAGAATATTAAGAGTTTCTTCGCTCCTTTGAAATTGTTGTGGTTGCCTACTAAACAGGAAGACGGATCTCATAACTACAGACCTAGAATCACTTTGGTGTTGTTGTTGATAACAGATGTCCTTTGGGGTCTTTGTACATACCTGACAACCGGCACAACTGCATTGTACCTGACTTATAGGTTCGGCTTTGGAGCCGTCGGTTTGGGCTACTATATCTCTGTCAGCAGTGGAGCAAGACTGTTTCTGTTGACTGTAGTGTCACCTATCGTATTGCATTTCATCAAGGGCCATTTCTCCAGCAACAAATACCTGATCGACTCGGTGGATCTCTGCACAATGAGATTCTCGTACTTGTTCCAAGTGGCTGGAACCTTGACGATGATCTTTGCCACAGACTCGTTCCGTTTCTTGTTGGCGGCTCTGATAGAAGGTGTAAACAGTTTGTACATCCCAGCAGTGCGTGGGGCCATGGTCAAGTACGCACCAAACGGATCCACAGGAGCCATGTTGGGTGCCCTTTCCTCGATCGAAGGATTGACAAATTTGATCGGACCACCGCTGTTTGCCAGTATCTATTCCCTCACTGTAGAGACAGAACCAAGAACGTATTTGTTTATCATTTTGGGGATGTTGGTGCTGTGTGGCTCAATCTTGTTCCCACTTTCCAGCAGCACTGAGAAAATCTCATTGGGTACCGACCGTGAGGATGCATAGTTATTTAGAAGTTCGCAATTTAATTTTGAGAACCGCCTAGCGCGTGTTTGTTCATTTCAACCCCAAATGTAGTAACTCAGACCGCATTTTGCACCAAAACGGTCAAACACCCCCAATTTTGAAGCCTTCTAGACCCGTTTAATTTTTTTTCCGTGGGTTTTCCTGAGGATTTCACCTTCCTTATTGGGAAATCCGTTGCGGTCGAAATGAGGCCCTCGCGTAGTAGTAGCAAGAAAGTTTATACGCTACAGTACCCTTTTCATCCCTGCGCTCTGCAGAAAGAAAATTTTTCAAGATCCATTATGATGACTGAGATGAGGGTTGACATAAAACTGTGGCCATCGAGTTATATAAATAACCCAAATCCCATGTCAAAGGTGTAGTACAGAACAGCAATACCAACCATTTTCTGAATTTGTGGCTCAAAATCGCTATTTTCACCGCTTACAAGAGTCATATTAAGATATTACAAATTGGGGGTTAGTGAAATGACAGAAAACGATTCCAACCTCGTCACTATATTAAGTACCATTGGAACTGTGCTATGGTCAGTGCAGTTGATTCCACAGGTCATCTACAACTATCGCCGCAAGAACTGTGAAGGTCTTCCACCTTTGATGTTGTTCTTATGGGCAGCTTGTGGGGTACCTTTCTCCATCTATCTCTGTTCTACAGACTCGGCAATCGCATTACAAGTCCAACCACAGCTTTTCACATCGCTATGCTTTGTATCGTGGATCCAGGCCTTGTACTATCCTCCTATCGCGTTACCGAAGAAGAAGATTTATATACTAGGAGGTTCCTTCTTGGCTGTGTCGTTGGTGTTGGAGATAGCTTTCATCGTGCCTTTGAAACATCTCTACTTGCACAGAGGTTTAGAGTGGCCAACATTGATCTTTGGAGGTATCGCATCTTTGCTTTTAGCACTTGGGTTGATTCCTCCCTACTTCGAGTTGGCAAAGAGACACGGCAGAGTCATTGGCATCAACTTTATCTTTTTGCTGATGGATTTTAGCGGTGCAGTCTTCAGTGCACTGTCTTTGGGGGTTTCTGGGAAAATCGATATCATGGGTATCGTGTTGTATTCTATAGTCGGTTTTTTGGAGCTCGGGATCTTTATTAGCCAGGGAATCTGGTTGGTGAGATCGAAGTTATTCAAGACTTGGCCAGATGGCGGAGATCTGGAGGAATCAAAAGAGATCTGTGATGAAGAAAACTTGGACACACTGGAGACGAAAGTGAATGAAGACGGTGATCTCTGGGCCAGAAATGAGTCACTGGTTCAATTGGATCACATTCTGGAAGTTTGAAATGGGTCACTTCTCATTTACCCGCTCATTGAGTCAGGAAATTTAGTCATTGTAAAAAGTCAGTTGCATTTGTATTTCTAATCAATACCCGCTGTAGTCTCTGCTACATCACCAAATTCTCGACTCAACCACTTCTTCACGGCCGCATCATCTGAAAGCCACGAGTCATCCCAGTCTTTGTTTGTCAATTGGGATTTCGGAGCAATCCAATTGTAGAAGAACGCCTCTACCCGCCGCCCATCTTGTAGCGCCACAGAGACTCTGATTCTCTCGTATTCTGCGCCCTCAAAAGTGTCCAAAAACTCGATATCTGCGTCACTGAGACCCACAAGTAACTGGCCGTGTATGGAGTCTGACTCAATCCCAGTTCTATAAGCAGCAGGATACTGGACGTTCTTCACAGAAGATCTTTTGAACCCGTCCAACTTGGCCGGGGCCACATCTACAGGGCTCACAGAGTGATCTTTCTTGATCACGGTGTAGAAGACCCGTTTGTTCATCAAGGTCCCATATGAGCTGGTTCATGATTGTGAAGTCAGTACATATGGATCTGTACATAATTCAAGCTCGATACATACAACAAGTTTGTCATTGCACCGAAGAGTGTATACAGCGCTAGGCTACTGATAGAGATGAATCTCAAAAAATCAATTGAAATCTCCGAGGAAAAAAAATAAAAAAAAGGGAAACACAAATCTACTGTATACGTCATCAAGATCATCGAGGCAGGATGGACCAGTGGCAAGAGCAAATTGAGCAGTATTTGGCGGTCATTAGACCTTTTACACACCAGTTGCCACACTCTGTCGTGAAATTAGGCGCCCAAATCATCGGGCCCTTGGCGTTTCAGAGGCTTGTATTGGACTTGGATTTGTTTGCAGACGACTCTCCAGAGCTCATGAAGCAGTCATTGTCGAAATTGATAGGTTTAGGGATAATTTCAGCATCCTCGATCGTGAAACTCCCGCAAATTTTTACTATTTTGAAATCGCAAGACGTCAGGGGCTTGTCGTTCTTGAGTTATGCTCTAGAGGCCCTAAACTACGTTATCACAAGTTCGTATAACTTTAGACAAGGGAACCCTTTCTCGACTTTTGGCGAAACAGCATTACTTTTCTTACAAAATGTGGCCATAATGGTGTTAATTCTCGGGTATAAAGGCAAGGTGCAATTTTTCCTGCTATTTTTTGCCGTGTTGGTTTTGGGGGTGTATTTACTATTTGCTCCTGCCGGTCTGATCGGTTCTTTCAACGACAACTGGGTCGCCAAATTGTTCACATTGACTATCCCGCTATCCGTATTGAGTAAATTCCCGCAGATCTACAACAACTTCAAACTGAAATCTACGGGACAGTTGAGCGGATTCAGTGTGTTAAACTACAATATTGGCACATTGGCCAGAATCTTTACCACTTTGGCGTCCCATGTCAACGACAACGTGATTTTGGCGGGCTATGTTCTTGGCGGGGTTTTGAACTTTGTTTTGGCCGTCCAGATGATCCGCTACCGTGGCAATGCCAAAAAACCAAAGATGAAGACTCAGTGAAGAGAATAATCGATTTTATATACGTGGAGTGAAAAATTATGCGGAAAATCGTGAACTGATTTTTTTGATAAAAATAAAAAAATAAAATGTAAACTCAAACACCAAAGTCATCTAACGCCCACAAGAAATCAAAATGGCATTGACCAAAGAGCAAGAACTGGTGTTGGAGAAATTCCAAGGCCAATTACAAACCATTGTGAAAGAGGCAGATTACGATGAAATTTATGGCCACCAATTGGACTCCACCGGTGAATTTTATGACCAAGGCACTGCAAATGTGATTCTCGAAAAGTTATTAAGGGCCAACAAATTCGAGCTTGAAGCCGCCAAATCACAGTTGCTGGGGATCTTGAAATGGAGAAAAGAGTTCAATCCCTTGAGCGCGGCTTTCCACGAGACCCATGACAAGAAATTTGACGTCATCAGTTTCATCACAGTGTACCCAAAGAATCCAGCCAATGAAAAAGTGGTCACTTTCAATGTCTACGGGAACGTCACTGAGCCGCTGAAGATCTTTGGAGACTTGGACGCATTTTTGCGGTGGAGGGTCGGAGTAATGGAGAAGGGTATCCTGTTATTGGACTTGAAAACTCTGGGGAACAACGACTACATGGTGCAGATCCACGACTACAAGAGACTCTCGTTCTTGAGATTGGAACCGGACGTGAAGAAAGGCTCCAAAGCGACAATCAAGTTGTTCCAGGACTATTATCCGGAAGTTTTAAGCGAGAAATTTTTTGTCAACATCCCAACAATCTTGTCGTGGGTGTTCAGTTTTGTATCGAGATTTGTGAGTGACGACACCAGAAAGAAGTTCAAGTTGTTGGGTGACGGGAAAGATGTAGCCAAATATTTGGGCACCCAGGTGCCAAGCGAGTATGGAGGCTCGAGTTCTCAGACTCTTGAGCAACAGAGATTCGAATTCGATGTCGAAGCCAACGAAAACTTCAAACTACCACCTTACGCTGCGCACTTGCTCGGAAAACAATTCACCCTGGAATTGGATTAATATATACACTAATAAACACCGACACTAATACACAGCACTTTGAAACTCGCTGCAAATATTGTGCAACGCACTGAGCGCTACAAGATGATCTTGCACACTCTGCGAGTACTCGTTGTGCAACAAAGCATCGTTGGCCATCACATTGTGGTAGAGCAGCAAATTGTCCAAATCTATGAGTCTATCACCCATCACAGTCATGTTCTCTGTGCCTCTATTGTATCCTAGAATGTTTTTCATCTGGAAAACGTCCAGTTCTGTACGTAGCTTCATATATGAGAGGTAACTCGTCTGGAACATCTTGAACTGTTCTTCGTAGACGTAGAAATGGTTCAACAAGTGCGCCATATCCGTAACAGAGTTCAAAGGCACGTCCATATTCGGTGGAGCCGGTGATCGGAGGTCAAACTGCACCTGGATCAAGTCCTCGAGACTGATCTTTCTCGTCCTCTTGGCATGGTCAATCTGAATCGGAAGTCTACAGTAAAAGATCGGATGGTCGTTTACGAAATCTGTCTGCTGCAAAGGCGGCGGAGGACCCAGTGATTGCAGATACTGGTACGCATAACTGTTTACGGGTTCATGGGGCATCCGTTCCGAATCTTTCTTGTCACGCCTGAACCGTTTCCCATTCTCGTAGTGCACACTGGACGATGTGGACCGCACTTTCCGAGCATGCATGCCCGTGAGGTCATTCAAACTGGCATCTACATCGTTCAAGTTGATATCTCCGTAATTACGTGTAAAAGGTGGAACATCGTGCACATGGAACGACCTTAAACCATCTGGGCCAGCCATATGTTCAGGGTTCTCTGCAAATTCCACATTCTCCTGCTCCTCCATAAAAGTCCTATTAGTGCGTCCGCTGGGGCCCTTTGGACGGTCTCCTGAGACTCTGTACCGTTTTGGGTCAAAGTTTACAGGCTGGGCGAATCTTTTTGCTCTGGTTCTTGGATTTCTGTGCCGCGGTGTCATTTTCGGCTCAGATTCTGCATCTACAAAGTCGTCGTCACTTTGCGATTGGGAACTGTCATTATTATTAGCGTCCTGAGCATCGTCAAGGACTATTGGGTCTTCCTCCTTGCCCTGTCCGTTGAATGGGGTGCCATTTTCGTTGTCATTGTCATTCAGTTCAGTCTTTTCATCTTCCGTTACGTCTGGTGATTGCCGGCTACTGGTACCCGAATTTGCGCCCTCAAACATCGATCTCGGCACATTTGTGGACGACGAATCTGTCTGGGAGCTCCAATGAGGACTTGTGGCGCTTCGAAGAGGGGCCGTTCTGTCGAAATTCGAGTAATGAAACTTGGAAGTTGGCGATTGTTTGACGTTGACATTGGCTTTTGTGAATAAATGATCGAATTTCCGGTTCTTGTAATTGGTCAGGTGGCTAGACTGTTGCGGTTTCGGGTTGAAAGTGGCCCTTGTAGTGGTGGTCGAGGACGTTGTGAAGGTGGTTTTCGTGGTGGTGGTGCCGTTTTTCGTCCTTGTTGTGGAGGTTGATCTCAGAGTCGTTGCCGCCGAATGCGCGCGGAGTTTTACGTCATATGACGCCTTCAGTTGCTTGTCTGTCAACACCTTATAACTGTCATGTATCTTTTTGAACTTCTCCTCTGCGCCCACTGTTTTGTTCTTGTCCGGGTGGAATTTTAGCGCCAATTTCTTGTACGACCTACGCACCTCATCCGCGGTGGCGAATTGCGGCACACTTAGCACCAGATAATGGTCTTCTAGAGACATCGCCACTAGCAGTCAAGTGTTTTGGATCTGTGATTTTGCGTTTGCATTATTTTTTTTATGCGATTTTTTTTGTATTTTGATTTTATGATTTTTTTGATTTTCGATTTCTGATTTTTTTCAACTGCCTTTTTCGGAACTTCTTATACATAGTACCACGCCGACCACTGAGCACAGCAATGGCACATTTGATGGCTCTGGAGCACGTGAAGTACGTGGTGAGTCTTGATGACCAGCGCGAACACTACGAATATTGGATCACCGAGCATTTGCGGATGAACGGCACCTACTGGGGCCTAATGGCAGTGACCCTCTTGCACCGCAGAGATGCCCTTGACCGTCAAGGCTTGATCAGCTTTGTCAAGAGCTGCTACAATGAAAAGGACGGCGGTTTTGGGGCGTTCCCGGGCCACGACTCGCACTTGACCTCCACGTTAAGTGCTTTGCAGATCTTGAAAGTCGTCGGCGCAATGGACCTGTTAACACCGGCACAGCTCCAGGCGGTGCGTGATTTCATCGTGAGACTCCAATTGGACGACGGCAGCTTCCAGGGAGACCGGTTTGGGGAAGTGGATACCCGTTTTGTTTACATTGGCGTCAACAGCTTGAGCTTGTTGGGCGAATTGACACCTGAAATACTGCACAAGGCTGTCGGATTCGTCCGCAGATGTGAGAACTTTGATGGGGGCTACGGCATGGTCCCGGGGGCAGAGAGCCATGCGGCTCAAATCTTTGTATGTGTAGCGACGTTGCTGATATGTGGGCGGCTCGATCTGGTGAACAAACCGATCTTGGTGCAGTATTTATCCGAGAGACAGGTGAAATCGGGAGGCTTGAACGGAAGACCGGAAAAATTACCGGATGTATGCTACAGTTGGTGGGTGCTTTCCAGTTTGGCTACATTGGACTCTTTGCACGTCATTGACCATGAAAACTTACGTAATTTTATCTACAAACTGCAGGACTCCGAGACTGGGGGGATAGCTGATAGAGAGGAAAATCAAGTCGACGTGTACCATACATTTTTCGGTATTGCTGGGCTTTCGTTGATGAAATTCGACGATCTAGTCCCGATAGACCCAGTATACGCACTTCCCTGTTCCATAACAGGAGATTTGCCCGGCCATAAGCATTTGTGATTTGGGGGTGTTCGTTTTCTCATTCGCAAAAATGAAAAAACGATGCTTAATTTTTTCCTCAATTTTTGCAAGAGATCTGGAAAGCTAAAATGAGTTTGAGGGGTTATTTGGCGGATATTGATCGGATTTGCAGTGATGGGATGGGAAAGTGGAGGTTGGGTTTATCTCTAGTCTTTTCTAGCTGGTTAGCTGGTTAGCTTGTTAGTCGTTTAGTTATTGTGCTGCTTATTTGTCTTGTTACCTGGATTTAGCTGACTACATCGCATATATCTCTTCACATATATATGGAATATATGACATGCGCTCGATATTTTTGAAATTGTCTCATACTGGATTAGTCAATACGTTGCAGTGTTACGATAGCATGCTGGTTATGGTATAGAATGCCATTGCTCAAATTTCTACAAATCCAGCTTTGCTATTTGCACAGTCTTTCTCGCTTAAAACACACCACATCCCTTCTTCAATGACGAATATATGTGCATTATAAACTCGAATATCAACTGCAAATCATCACACCACAACATACCACACCACAGCTCAACACATCTCATTACACCACAATATCTCACGACAGCCGATCCCTACAGCCCATTTTGTACATGACGAATCACTTAATATACGACAAGATGCATTACACTACTCTTTATGTTTCTTCTCCTTCTTGGACTTTTTCTCCTTTTTCTCCTTCTTTTCCTTCTTTTCCCTCTTCTCCTTCTTCTCCTTCTTCACATCATCTTCATCAGCTTTACGCTTCTTTGTCCTTACCAGATGCGGCTTCAGCTCTTCAAAATCACCGGCCCCATATCCAGTCGGGAAATGTCTCATTCTCAAGTTCTCCTCCTTCACAACATCGCTACGTGCCACTTTAACAGCCTTGATATCGATCTGTGGAATCTCAACAGTCTCAGATATCGTGAAAATCCTCTGCACTTTCAACTTTTTGTCAATTCTATAATTATCATCCTTGAAAGGCACCAATACTGAGTACTTGTTGGTACTCAAGTCCTGCAGGAACAATTCCTGTGTGATTCTATACGATTTCCCGTCGGTGTGTTTAAATATCGTCCCACTGGTGTCTTTCTGGATGGGTAACAGCGATATCAGTTTCAAATCCAACGATTCTGGCAACTTGAATAACCAAATCTCTTTGTTTTCAAGTGCTTTCGATGTCGATTTAGCCCCCTTTGATGACTTTAACCGGTGGAAATGACGTGGCGGTTCGTATTTTATTGGCTCCTGCTCGATATCCGAGTCGGAATCGTAGATGTGCTCGTTCGAAAGTGTCTCTGTCCTGGCCATCTTGGAGATCGCTACCAAATCAACCTCTTCTTGAGCTCTTCGAGTACTTGAAATTTTTTTTTTCAAAAAATTTTTTTTGTTCCTTCAAATTTTGTACAAAGGTATTGATATTTTGATTCATCTATTTGCAAAACTATTTAGCAGAGACCGCCTTGTCGTCATCTTTGGAAATGTCCAACTTGTTGATGTAGTCAATGACACCATAGTTTTTGTACCAATTTCTTATAAACCAGTCACCGAATTTTCTAGAGTTCTTAAAGTTGGAGACGTTGACATGGTCATCATCGATCTTGATATCGATATCGTAGATGGTCTTGAAAGATCCTTGCAACAAAGACACAACGTTTTCATCGTCCAGTTTCAGCTGCTGTTCTTCTTTGGAATTCTGTCTCAACTGCCTGTTGTTCAACTTGAAAGAGAGTAACAGCTCGTTCAACTCTTCTATCGAGCCCACCTCCATCAATTTCATCAATTTGGTCAACTCCAACGAGCTGTACAAGTTCAAGTAGAAGTTCAAATTTGGGGTGTTCAAATTCTTCAACAAACTCAACTTGAAGATCTTCCAGTGCTTGGTCAAAGGATCCGACTGCAAATTACTGTTGACATTACTGTCGATGAACCTTGGAGCTCCAAATCTGAACAATTCTTCATATGTCTGCATGGCAACTTTCTTGTCATCGGATCTGGTCAATTTCAACAACTGGTCGTTGAATTTCTCCTTCAACTGTCTCTGTACTGGCTCGTCTAATCTAGTAGGACACAATGAGATACAGATGGTCAACAAGGCAAACATTTGCTCAGATTTCTTGGTGGTGATGTCAAAGGATTGCTTGCTGTTTTGCAAGTTCTTGGTCCTTGTGAAGAATAACAAGATATGTTGGAACGACTTGATCAGATCTTGGTATCTGTTCATCATCAAGAAACAAAATCCGACGTAATAGTAGGTGGTGAAATGACAGCTTGGAATCGATGTGAAGAACAGTTTCTTGTTCAATTCTACATGTTCAATGGTCTTCAACAGCAAGGTGTAATCACCCAAAAACGTGTGGATTCTCAACAATCCAATGACAGAGAAATAACCCAAGTTCTTGTACAAATCCAAAGATCCGTATTCACCGGCAACTTTCTTGACCGACTTCCCGGATTTGCCAGCCTTTAACTGCTCGATTATGTTTGATTTACCAACCAATGAGTACAATGCGTTCAAAACACTATAAGTGGACCATACTTCTTGGTTTGAGACCAAGTATTCCAATTCCAGTACTTCTTCGTCTGATTTGTTCAGTTTGTTGTTCAACTTGCTCCTGTAGATCTGGAACTCGTTGAACTGGTAGATAAACTCATCAATTATATCCCAGAGCCATTTGTTTGGTAATTCGAATCCAACAGGTCCCTGTTCGTTATTCAAGATCAAGTTGAACAAGTTACAGTAGTTGTTGAAACTGGATGTGCGCACGTCCAATGAGGGAGATGTGATTTTTGAATAAACGTGTCTGTAATAACATTCCGAGTACAATATCGTGAAAATCTGGTCATCGTCAACGATCTTGTTGATCTCTGCAGGAGCGGGCCATTGTTTCGAGAAGAATTTGTCAAAGAGTTCATTCAAGTTACGGTTGTAACATCCGTTCAATTGGTATTGGTCGTTCGTCAAGAACAGTTTATGCCAGAATTTGACGAATTTCACAACGACGTGTGGCAAGCCCTTTGATTGTTTACCTTTGCTGCTGCCGTTTGATGGCGCCAGATTTGTGGATTCATCTTTTATCTCTTCGGCATCTGCTGTGACTGTCAATTCGTTCACTAAATCATCGACATTGATGTACTCCTGGTCGGAGAAGTTCTCTGACTCGGGAATTCCAGTGGTGGTGGACATCTTGTGATGGTTGGGTTCTTGTTGCAGAGTGTCAAGCTGATCTTCATTTCGATGTTGAAGCAAAATTTTTTTCACTTGGGATCTGTCATTTTCGGAGGTGGAAAATACGTGTCACCTACGGGGGGTTAGCGCAGCAGATTATCAAGAATAGATATGTTTAATGGACTAGCCACGGCACACCTTCATCAAACAAGATATGCTTATAACTACAGCAGATGTTCAGGCTAGGTACGTTTATAAAGTGGGCTTGCCACAGTTTTAACAGCCACGTAAGTATATAAAACATCAATAATTCTCCCCTATTCTGTGGATGAGCGAATACATGTCTTCCCAATTCCTCATCAACCGGTCTTCGTTCTTGAATACCCTCACCAAGCTCCGCACGTCACCTTCAATGCACCAGATCGAGTTCTTCATCATCCCAGTATCCACAAAATCAATACCGATATTCCGGTGACGGCCATGGTACTGTTCGACAAACTTGAGCACCAATTTCTTGTCCATCCAAACACAGTTCCGCAGATTGAAACTCTTCAAGTTCGGTAGAGCAGACATGCAATCGATAATGTCCAAAGGTGACAATTTGATCGATCTATGGTTATTGAACTGCCTGTATTTCAATCTCCAAGGCTGCAGCTGGCTTTGGTTCTGGTAGAGATGGAGATATATACTTTCTTTCTGCAACTGTTGCTGGTACTGCTGTGAATGGAAATGGTGGTCAATGGTGTTGATGCCGAGGTCACTCAAAAATACAGGATTTTGCGACAACTCTAACCGAGACATCTGTTTCAAGCTTTTTGACTTGTAATGAGGCGCGAAATTCTCATCATTCTGGTTACCCTCGTTGATGCTTGGGATCAAACTCTGGATCTGATATCCGTTGGTCTGGATGTACTTTTCGTACTCACCACCTTCACCATTTGGTTGCCGTGAGGTGAATTTCAAGTCGTTTGGAATGATTCTGAAATCCATGGAAAGCGACAAGTTGGAGAGGTTCAAGTCGACCAAATTCTCACACAAAGACAACATGTGCACTATATAACCGATGGGGAGATCCTTGGTCACGGCATACTTGTTTAAAAATCTGTTCGTATAGGGATGTGGCTCAGTGAAAGGCTCATAATAGGGTCTCCTGGTCAGTGTTTTCAAGTCAAAGGTCACCGATTGGTGCTGTTTCTGATCTACAGAGGTTCCAAGATTTTTCTTCTCCATGGAGACCTTTCTGCGTTGTTGTTGTGATGATCTCTTCAAAATGGCATTTTTGATCTTCTTGTAACGGGATTTTCTCCTCTTCAAGCTCTGTGTTATTGAAAGAGAGGAACTAGAAGAGTTCGATGGTAAGCAATTCTCGAAATTTCTGTACATGTCGAAAAATTCGCTCTGCGGTCTGATCAAAGTGACGTCAGAGTTAGATCTCGATCTGGCCTTTTGCTGGTACTTGAAAGAGCCATTTGATACCAAAGTAGTATTTGTCATCAGCCTAGAAAGCACAGGCAGACCGTTCAGCGAGGGTCTTCTTCCGTACAATGCGTTATCGCGGAATTTCCAATCCCTCCAGCCAGCCCGGGCCGGATAATCGTAGTCGTAACTACTAGACGAAGAGTTCGAATTCAACAACTCCTCCAACCTGCCCGGGTCCGTGTTGAACACCAACTGGAAAATGTCAACTTCTTCACCATTTTCAGTGTGGTCCCAGCCAGGAGACACTTTGCTCAAGTCCAATATCTTGACATGTCTGGCCAAGTGCCGGTTTTCCAGTAGAGAAGTGACAAACTGCCCCACACGGTATGTGGATGTGAACTGGGGGTTGAAATAGAGCGATTTCAAAACGGAATCGTAGAAAATATGGCTCACGTACAAGCAACTGACCAAAGTGCGTTGATCGTCTCTCAAATGCCACATCACAGACTCAACAACTTCCTCTGGCAAGTCTGAAAATGACAGTTTGCGCACACTCAATACGGGTTTTGATGCCGTAGTCGATGTCAACGAGAACAAATCACTGTTGAATAACTTTTTCTTGGTGTCGGTCAACAAAGAGCGGTATTTCATCTTGATCTTCTGTGTCTTTGTGGCATCAAAGGCGCTTGCCGAAACTTGTTTGCACTCGTAAGGTGCCTGCTTATACAAGGTCAACTCATCTGAAGTCAACTCGATGGCTCTGTGCAATTGGTAATCGTATTTCAAGTGCGGAGTCAAAAGTGATCGATAAGGTGGTAGATACGCGATTTGTGTACTGTCATGTGCCATTTGCCGAGGAATGGTGTCATTTATTGGTTCATTCTGTGGCCCTTCATTCTGGCTTATGGGGAAATGCGGTCTGTGGTTGATCAATACTTCCATCTGTTGGACAACAAACAAAGACTCGACTTGGTGATGAGAAATGTCAAATTTCACTTAATCTGGGCCCAAGACTCGATAATTAAATACAATTAGTCTTGTGATTTGTTTAGCTCCTTGTGATATTTATTAGGTGCATTGTTTCTTTAATTTCCCAGGTCGTGCACATAGGCCAAAATTGCTTCCCCAAAAGGGGAAATGAAATGTGGGGCGCAGCTGACAGATGATCAGGGCATTGACGAGTGAAGTGACGGGGATTGGGGACACTTTGGGGAACGTATTTGGAGGAACATAGCAGAATATTACGGATATGGACAAGAAATCTTATAATATCATCACAAACATCTTGAAAGATTACAGTTCTTGTGACATTTCTGACTCGTTACTGAAACATGGCTACAAATATGGAGGGATAATTCCGAATTTGAAGTTGCAAACACCGATAAAACACTCAATTACCGGGCCAGCATACACAGTATTGTATGCGCCATTGGATGATCCAAGACCCGCAGTGAAAGAGAGTTATATCGACCAACTACCGCTGGAATCGGTATTGGTGATTGGATTGACCAAGAATTTACAGACATTGTACTCGCCTTTCACCAAGGTCAATAATGCTCTTTATGGGGGATTGATGTCCACAAGAGCATCATATTTGAAATGTAACGGTACAGTTGTGTTGGGCAATATCAGAGATATAGATGAACACAGGGCTTTGGAGTACCCGGTGATGAGCTACGGTCTAGGCACTACAGCCCCGAAACCTGTGTTGAAAGTTGTTGGAATCAACGTTCCGATTGAGGTTTCCATTAATGGGTATCCTGAGCCGTATATAGAGACTATAAATGCCGGAGATTTTATAGTGGCTGACGAAAATGGGTGTGTCAGATTACCGTTTGTCGGTATAGAGGATGAATTTTTCAATTCGATATTGAAATACATCCCAAGACGTAGAGCAGCTGACGAGTTGGTAGCACAGGATATAAAGGAGGGAAAAGCAGCTGCTGCTTCCCAGAAGGCTAGAAGAGGCGAAATTCCGCCATAATAATGACGCCTTAAGACCGGGCAGAAAAGTATTACCGTTAGCCCCGAGATCTATGCCAGGTTGCGATGAGCATTAGTCGTTTTTGGTTTCTCAAGGGATGTGAAATTGTCACTGGCATCATGTAGATGTCTTGATCCATGTTCCGTCTGTGCTCAATATGGCTGGTTTTTTGGATCGCCCAGATTTATATGTAGCTACTATACAACACATTGTCAGATCTCTTCTATTGGCTATAATAGTCAAATCACAAAGTTTTGAAATTCACTCTTTGACGACATAAGCAACTATTAGCTTACCTACTGTACCACCATCTCCACATCCACCATCTGTACTCCACCTTCGCATCCACCACTTCTCAAGAGTCCCTGGCCCACTACAAGCCCCATCCAACCCGTCCTTCACTTCTCCAGTCTCTTTACCCAAAACGGAAACAGGGGCGGTCGCATCTGGTGCAAGAAAAAAATTCAGACAGAGGCAACACACTAGACAACACTTCAAGATCATCTGAGCATCCACCAACAATCCCAACAACTGACAGCAGATATGGTGGTGGATACCGCATACTACGATGTATTGGGCTTACCAACCAATGCGACATCTTCCGAGATCAAAAAAGCGTACCGTAAAAAGGCTATAGTCCATCATCCCGATAAGAACCCAGATGACCCAGAAGCAGCAGATAGATTCAAAGAGATAGGAGAACTGTACCAGGTTTTGAGCGACGATCTGTTGCGGAAGAGATACGATTTGTATGGAAAGGAAGATGCCGTGCCTAAAGAAGGATTCGAAGATCCAAACGAGTTTTTTGCGATGATATTTGGAGGTGAACTGTTCTTGGACTACATTGGCGAATTGACCATGTTGAAAGAGTTGACAAAGGCTTCGGAAGTGCATAGCGATTTCGAGCAACAGAAGAATCTGGAGAACGAAGGAGATCACGAAGTTATAGACACAGAGGAGAAGTTGAGGAAAAAAGTGGAGACGTTGCGGATATCACATGGAAGTGACGAGAATTTGACACCTGAACAGGTTCTGAAGAGACATGAAGAGGAATTGGAGACCAAAAAGCAGCAAGAATTGGACAAGATCAACGAGGAACTGCTCGCTGAGAAGAAACTGAAAGAGGAAGAGTTGATCAAGAAGTTGATCATCAAGATCTCATTGTGGACCGAGACAGACAAGCAGCAAGATGTGACAGATTCTTTCAAAAAGATCTTGTTGGAACAGCTGAACGAGTTGAAAATGCAGAGTTTCGGCTTGGAGATCTTGCGTTCGATAGGGCATGTCTACTACAGCAAAGGAGACATTTTCTTGAAGAATCACAAGTACCTTGGAGTCGGAGGCATGTGGGGCTCGATGAAGTTGAAAATGAACGTTGTTGGAGACACTTTCAAGACGATAAGTTCCGCTTTAGACCTGCAACGGACGCTAGAAGAGTTGGATAAGTTGAAGGGCAGAAGAGAGAGAATGTTGCTGAAAGAGGCGAAGAAGGACAATGATGAGCCAAAAGACAATAAACATGAAGAAACTGTGCCCCAAGAATCGGAGCCCTCCGAAGCAGAACCCCCAATACAAGGACCAATGACTCTGGAAGAATTAGCACTGCAGAAATTGGAAGAAGAAGATCTGGGCAAACCGTTGCCCACAGAAGAAGAAATTGCCGAATTAGAACAGTTCTTGATTGCCCAAATTCTCTCTAGTGCCTGGAATGCTTCTAAATTCGAAATAACGTCGACTTTGAAGACTGTTTGTGACGGAGTGTTGCAAGACGAGTCGGTCCCAGTGGAAAAGAGACGGGAACGGGCTAAGCTGTTGAAGATTGTAGGTGAAGTGTTTTTGCAAGTGGAGAGAACCGAGTCCGAAGACGAAGAAGTGCGTGTCTTTGAAGAGTTGGTGGCGGACGCAAAGACCAAGAAGTCCCGTAAGAAGGAATGATTTACTATATACATGCAGTATAAACATTATTAGACGGAGTAATAGATCTTTTCGAGTCCCTAATCTTTTTCTCCAATTTTGTAATAGCAGAGTGATAGATCTCCTCAAATCGACAATGATTCCCCTCTAGCCATTTCCGTGTGACATCTCAGACAGAGTAATAGATCTTCTTCAAATCGACAATCTTCTTTCCCCTCTCTCTTGCCAATTCCTGTATGGTTCTCTGGTTTCTGGTCAACATCTCAAAAGTCAGTTTCAGCACGTTCATCTGATTTCTCGATCTGTACACTTTCCCACCCAAATCCTTGATCCCGGCCAATTCACAGATCTCAAAGATCACGTGGTTCACTCTGAGTCCGAATCCGGAAGGCGCAGAGTTCAAATGTATGAGAGTCGAGTGGTACTTGTACTTCAAGTCGCCAAAAATCGTACGATCCTCTAATCTTGGGACATGAGTCAAGTTCTTGACGGCATTCCAGTGCAGTTTCTTGATCAGCAATGCCACTTCCACTTTATCCTTTCCCTCTCCGATCCCAATCATCCCATTCCTGTCTCCTACAGCCACTAATGAGTAATAAGTTGGCACTTTTCCGTTCTTTGTCTGGTTGGAAACCATCTTGATCACCAACGTCTTGAACTCCAATTTCGCGATATATGACTCATTTAATCCTGTGAGTTGTGACAATTCACGCAGAAGTTGTCTCTTTGGAGAAACGTCCTCAGAATTGTCCAGCAGTATACCCTTTGGGACTATTCTTGGGACTGGTTGATTCGGTCTGGTGAATTCAATCTGTGGAGTCTTTTTGAAATCCCAAAACGGGTCAATCTTGGTCAAGTCATCTAAATACAGAGGCGCAAACTCCAAGTGGTTCAATTTCCTCTTGGCCCATTTGTCGCTGTCCACCAGTTGCTCGGCGCTTGTGATGGAATCAATAAAGTCCTGGTTGTAGTATTTGGACAAAAATTCTAAATGCTCTTTCTTGTCGTCCTGTGACACGAATTTTATCAGTGTTTGTGTGAAATGTCTTCTTGTGTTCAGCGCCACTGGCCTGAACAACGATGTGTGAAGACGGAGTAATCCACTCATTGTATAATAGTGTCTTGCCAGCTTCTAAGGGCTCTTCAAGCTGTGTTTTGTCGATTCACAAAAATTTTTTCCCAGTGTTGAAAAATCGGTCCATAATCGGGCGATTTGATATTTTAAACACTACTGATCAATATTTACCGTATACAATCGACTGCCGCTCAATCTTGTTTGATCGGCCCATCGAGAACGTCTTTGTCCAACTCCCTATTTTGCAACGCGTCAATCTCGTCGCGTAACTTGTATACTTCCTTCTCGAACTTCTTTCCAAAGATATCCACGTAATAAGTAGCCCCATTATAACTGGCCCACGTGAAGATAAACGACAAGAAAATGCCGCCGAGATGTTTGTGCTTGAACCATATTGGACACAAAACCATTGTGAGCAATTGGTAGAGGTACTGGATCAATGTGAACAGCAACACAGGGAATGGCCCTGGTAATGAGTTGACAATCTTGCCTAGAGGTCTGTTGGCGTACGACTTCCTCAACCACGAAAATGACGTCACACGGCCGGCTTTGATCTTGTCAGCACGCCTGATCGTGATAAAGTAGTGGTATAAAGACTGCCACACCAAATAATAGAGTGATGTCCAAAGAATCCCGCTTACAAGATTCCAATTCTCTATCTTTGCAGCACCGGAAAACCGTTCATGCTTGAAATCCTCGGGCAATTGGTGTGCAATGACAAAGACAACGACAGGAGGAGTCACGTGGATGAACAGCGACGTTGTTTTCTCCACCGAGTGTAAAACCAACGAGTTTCTCCATGTTAGCACTGCCCATGAAAGAGTACCAAAAGTGAAGGCAAAGCAAACCACAAAGAGATGTTTCGAATTTGGAAAGACCCAGATGTATGACAACAACAACAAGTTCACATAGTAGCAGATATCGGCCAAAAAATACCCATAACCCTTCTTGTAATATGTGAGAAACCTTATAGGTAGCAATATGATACAGACAGACGTGTAAAAGAGGTGGAAATGGGTCGGATATCTGCCGATGATCAACCCGCACAAGAAAATCGAGTAGATCGAGAAAGAGTAGAACAGTTTCTCTAGCCGCGAAGTTTGGATAGTTTCGGCCAATTTGTCATTGATCGAGTCCAACCGGTTCAAGACATTCGACTTTAGTTTATCGAATTCTAGATCCTGGATCTGAGTCGTGTTCAAGAACTTGTCTCTGTGCTTCTTTGTAAACTCTTGTAAATTTTTCACCTTGTTATAAGTCTTTTTGAAGCTCAATTCGGCATGTGATGGGTTTAACAACTCGAAAAGTGAGTTGGTATCCACGAATCCGTTGCTCAAAGAGCTGGAAGATGATCTCCTCTTTGGTTGACCATAGGTATCCGCGTTCTCCGTGTTGGGAGTCGTCGACACCGAAGAAGATGTCGAAGTTTCATTACTCTCGCTTATCTCGTTCTTTTCATCCATTCTATTGATCCAATCTCTTTTACAATGCCTCGAAATGGTACAAAAGCACTGGTTAACGCCTGTTTCACCTCACTTTTGCTGCTTCAAGATTACAAAATACTTTTTTGTTGAGATTTCATTTCCTCCTCATCGGAGAAGAAAATGGGTATTTGTTGTCTAGCATGTGAATTTTCTGCAAAAGTTCTCCGTAAAATCTTCTCCTAGTGGCACGTGCCATCAAGACCCATCTGTCATTGCCACGAGTACTATTTAGATAAGAAAAAAGATAAATGACATCCTCGAAGAGATGTTTCCTAGTCATCTATAGTACTGTCTCGGTTGTATAGAGTCTAGAGCGCCGAAACAGCAGCATAGATGAAGGTGCCCGTATTTTTGAGCTTGGTGTGTTTCTACACTTTGGCGTTTAATTCGTATCTCAAACTCGCCAAAGGTGAAGATGTCGATGGATTGACTCATGAGCTGGTATTTGAAGCAGAAACACTGGTAGAAGGGGCACAGAACTTGAAAAAAAACAAAAAGAATATCATATTCATGGTGAGCGATGGCATGGGGCCAGCATCATTATCATTGGCAAGAAGTTTTAGACAGCTTAGAGACAACTTGGATATCGATGACATCTTGACCTTGGACAAACACTTGATTGGATCATCGAGAACGAGATCTTCTGACTCCTTAGTGACAGATTCTGCCGCTGGTGCTACACTGTTCAGTTGCGCGTTGAAAACTTACAACAACGCCATTGGAGTGGACCCGGAAAAAGTTCCCTGTGGTACCATTTTGGAACTGTTGAAGTTGAAGGGCTATTTGACAGGTCTTGTAGTGACCACCAGAATCACCGATCTGACTCCGCTGCTGTTTTCCAGTCATGTCGATTACAGATTCCAGGAAGACTTGATTGCAGAACAGCAGTTGGGCAATTACCCGTTGGGGAGAATGGTGGATTTGATAATTGGGGGTGGAAGATGTCATTTCCACCCGAGATCTGAAGGAGGTTGTAGGGCAGATGGGGTTGATTTGATCGAGGTTGCAAAGGGAAAAGGTTGGTCATACGCCGGTAATAGAGACGAGTTTGACCAGTTGCAAGGCGGTGCCAATGTGTCTTTGCCGCTCTTGCTGTTGTTGCTGGAGGGCGACATTCCGTACGATTTGGACAGAGACTCCAAAGTGCACCCATCCTTGGAGGAACAGACGAGAACTGCATTGAAGCTGTTGTCTGAGCAGAGCGAAAACGGGTTTTTCTTGTTAGTTGAGGGCTCGAGAATTGATCACGCGGGCCACTCAAACGATCCTCTGGCCCAGGTGAGAGAAGTTTTGGCCTACGACAAAGCGTTCCAGGCCGTATTGGAGTTTGTCGACCAAAGCGAAGACGAGACGATTGTCATTTCCACCTCAGACCATGAAACTGGTGGTTTGGCCACTGCCAGACAGGTCACAAAAGAGTATCCAGATTATCTTTGGTACCCTGAAGCGTTGCTCAATGCCAAACACTCTGGTGAATACGTTGCCAAGAAGTTGGCATCTTTCCGTGGGAAAGACGTTAAAAGCTTTATCGCCGAAGAGATCTTGACCAACGATTTAGGAATCACCGATTTCACAAACGAAGACATCGACGCCGTATTGCACGGGTCTACTGCGACAGTGTGTAACAATCTTGTGTCTTTGAGATCACAGACAGGCTGGTCTACACACGGCCACTCTGCTGTGGATGTCAACATTTACGCACACGCCAACTCCGAAGAGTTGAAAATGCAGTTGTACAAGAAACTCGGAGGTAACCATGAGAACACAGAGATTGGCAAATTCATGGCCGAGTGGCTCGAAGTCGATTTGGACGAGATTACCGAATTGGTGAAACACACTCGACACTCTGACCATTTCTTGGAGCACTATTTCAGCAACGAACAGATTGTTGCGGAGATCTTGCAAGAGGAAGACGAAGGTTTGGACGAGTTTCACAAGAACATGCCGATCCCAGAAGACCGTTAGCCTATTTATTCGTATAGATACCATCAAAAGCGCCTAGAATCCCCCTTTTAGATAAGGGTCTGTGCACTCTGCACCTTATACGTGCGTTGTACGGCTCAAAAAAACAAAAAAATAAGCTTATCTTTAATTACTTTACACAAGATTTCTCCACACTTGAAGCTATGATTCGATGCATCGGGTCGCCCTAAAAAGGCTGCGATTCCACCATTGTTATTTGGATCAATATTATTCATCAAAAGTTCTGGAACACTCTCATCGAGATTAATTGCCTCCATTACACGACAATTACACGAAATGACCAGCGACGCGCCCCAACCACCACAGCTCGCCCCTAAATGGACACACACTGCGGATTCCATTAGATCTGAGACCGAGAGATTGATCAAAAAGGAAACCGAGACCAACGACAAGATCGGCAGCTTATCAATTGACTCGGTTAGCGTCGAATCTGCCTTCTTTCCGTTTGCGAATGCCGCTAATGAGAATGTCTTTGCGGTAAATCTGTTGACTTTTTACCAGCACGTTTCGGCAGACAAAGACTTGAGAGATCTGTCCACTGAGGCGTCAGAAAAGTTGGAAAAACACTCAATTGAGTCCGAATTGAGAGAAGATGTCTATAAGTCGTTCAACAAGTTGTACCATCTCACAAAGGGCTCAAGTGACGTCGATCTGGAGACAAAGAGATTCATCGAGAAGAAGAAGAAAGAATTCGAGAGAAATGGGTTAGCGCTTTCTCCAGAGCAAAGAGAAGAGATCAAGCTGTTACAACAGAGATTGTCAAAGATTGCTATCACCTTCAGCAAGAACTTGGGAGAGCAGACTGAGCACCTCTTGGCGTCTGAAGAAGAATTGGACGGGTTGCCAAAGCAAATTTTAGACCAGTTTGAAGTGGTTGACGGGAAGTATAAGGTTACCTATAAATTGCCGTATATCATTCCAGCCTTGAAGTATGTTAAGAGTAGCGAGACTAGAAAAAAGTTGTTCTTGGGTGACCAGAACAAGGTTCCTGAAAATGGCAAGCTCTTAGAGGAACTGGTCAAATTGAGGGCTGAGTTGGCTCACAAGTTGGGTTTCTCCACTTACTCCGACTACATTTTGGAAGAGCGTATGGCAAAGACCTCTACTGCAGTTTTGGACTTTTTGCATGACTTGAAAGCAAAATTGACTCCATTGGGCTTGAAAGATAGAGAACGTTTGTTGGCTTTGAAAAACAAAGATTTGGCCGATAGAGGTTTACCACTGGAGGAGGAATTGTACGTATGGGATTCTAATTTTTACAACAACAAGTTGTTACAAGAAGAATACCAAATCGATGCCCAAACCATCAGTGAGTATTTCCCAATGCAACACACTGCTGAAAAGATGTTGAGCATTTTCGAGCAATTGTTCAACTTGAAATTTTATGAGGTCGAATCTGATTCCGAATTGTACTCTACTTGGCATGAAGACGTTAAACAATTTGCCGTTTGGAATCTCGACAATCCAAACGCACAAGTCTTTGTAGGATGGTTGTACATGGATTTGTATCCAAGAGAGGGTAAGTTTGGGCATGCTGCCAATTTCAGTCTTGGTCCGTCGTATGTCAAACCAGACGGTTCTAGATCTTACCCAGTCACTGCTTTGGTATGTAACTTTAGTAAACCAACCAAGGACAAACCCTCGTTGTTGAAACACAATGAGGTTACTACTTTTTTCCACGAATTGGGCCATGGAATCCATGAGTTGATTGGACAAACCAAGTATGCAAAGTTTAGTGGCACTTCTGTGTCTTGGGATTTTGTCGAGTGCCCATCTCTGATCTTGGAGTACTGGACCTGGAGTCCTAACGAACTCAAAGAGTTGTCGCAGCACTATGAGAGAACAGACGAGACCTTGCCGGATGACTTAATTCAATCTTTGGCCAGATCGAAACACGTGAACGGTGGTCTTTTCAATTTGAGGCAGTTGTTCTTTGGATTGTTTGACATGGAGTTGCACAATTCAAAGACTGGCGATGTGGATTTGACCTCGACTTGGAATTCACTCCGAGAAGAGGTTTCGTTAGCTGCAAACGGCGGGACTGTATCCAAAGGTTATGGCTCATTCGGTCATTTGTTGGGGGGTTACGCAGCTGGCTATTACGGATACCTGTGGTCAAGGGTGTTTGCAACTGACATTTACTACTCAAAGTTCAAGAAGGATCCTATGAACCGTGAAAATGGTGTCAAGTACAGAGATTTGATCTTGGCCAGAGGTGGAACCATGGAGAACATGGACATGTTAGAAGAGCTATTGGGCAGAAAGCCAAATGCCGAGCTGTACCTACAAGAATTGGGTGTTTCGGGCGATTGATTTTAATTACGCAATATACATATATATCCACAGATAGATATGAGCTGATCCTTTCACGAAATGTCACCTAAACCTCTCAGTCCTGAGTTGTCTTGAACACATCTACAGCATTTGGCTCAGAGTCTCGTGATTACCGCATATGGTAATTACTGCATGAGGCAGTCTGTAGGCTGAGAAAAATTCTCAATTTTGCTTAGAAATTCTTGTAGTACAGAAAAAATCAATGGCTAAGACTTTATTGAAGCACTGTCACACGTCTACTGCACCGACCAGAAGAGCAAAAATCCGTACAAATACACATCCAGCGGCGCAGAATAGCGGCGTGGTATCCAAACAGGTATTTGCGCCAGTTTATCACTAACTTAGAGCCCATTTTTCACCCAGTGGCGCCAAAAGACCAAGATCATCCCTTTTGCCATGCTGATGTTATTCAAATCAAATTCGAAATCGACCCCGTCTTCGCCCGTGGTCGGCACTTCACAAGCTGACTTGCCGATGTCGAGCGAGCAGAACGGCTCGGTTTCTTCTAATGATCAATCTCAGGAGGGCGAAACCACCGCCTTATCGACTACAAGCAGTTACTCATCTTTTGCAGACTTGGAGAGTTCTACCAGCAAGACCAATTCGAAACGTAAAGACGGCACACTTTCAAGGTCAAACTCAGTGTCTCAGCGGTTGAAAGGATTATTCCACAAATCCCCGCAAAACAGCGCGCTCCATCTTCCATTATCTCCGAAGCAACCTTTGTCTCCAGACAGATTACCCTCGCCGAGACTGGAGAATTTGAATACTTTATCCGCTGCGGTAACCCAAGTAGTGCCAAAACCGCAGCGCGCGGTATCTCCTCCGGTGAAATCGGTTCCAAGCAGCCCGGAACAGGCTCCAGTACCCGACCAACCACTCGAAGAGCTTCCTCTGAAGCCTGAGATGAGAAAGAGTCTTTCCAACAGCGACATCAGCGGCTCGTTGTCAAAATTGAAGTTGCAAATGCCGCCGGTAATTGAAAACGACATCGATGAAGTGTTGGAAGAGGCTGAGAATCCCGTGCGGAAACCTGTAACCATGAGCAGAGAACCAAGTCTGGTGAAACCAGCACAGAGGGGAAGAGTCACAGTGAGAGCGAAGAATCCGTCGGGCTCCGACTCTTCGGCCGGTTCGAGATCGAGATCTGCCTCCAGACAGAGGGAGCCGACTCTACATAGCAGTAACACTGTAGAATTGCCCAAAGAAGTGTTGGAGAAGTTGAAGACTATCAAACACCACAAAGACGGACATCTCATTATCTTTGACGAGGGAATCATGCCACATATCCACGACTACACCAAGTTGAAGAAAGACCCAATTCAGACGTCCCCAAGTGGGATTCTCTCGTCATTGATGCGTGTCAAGAAGAACGAGGTGAATCTGCAGGACCACGTGCACGACATGAAGTTGGAAAATGCGATCAGTTTGTTGCCGGACAACTACGCAGAGGAATTGATTGCCTTCAAAGCGAAGCCGGAGAATTTCAGGTACAACTATGAAGACTATTTGAACGGAGACAGCGACGATTCTGAATATGAGACCGATAGTGATTACGATCCAGATGAAGACATTGATCCGATCATTGGAGACGCTCAATTGGATATCATTAACAAGTTGGTGGACAAGATCGAGCACATCGACAAGTACAAAGAGAAACTTGTTAGCGCGAAAAGGTTGAGGTTGATTGAAAAATACGGCAAAATCCAGGGAATCGTGGGGAAAGGTTCGTATGGTATAGTGAAGCTCGCCGTGAAACAATTACCGAACAAATCCCAACGGATCTTTGCCATCAAGGAATTGAAACAGAGGTCCAATGAGAATGTACACCATTTCAGCAACAGATTGACGTCCGAGTTTATGATTTCGTCTTCGTTGACACACCAGTCCATCATCAACACCTACGATTTGATGGTGGACTTGAGCGCAAACACGTACATGCAAGTGATGGACTATGTACCCTGTGGTGATTTGTACTCTTTAGTGCATCTGAGCAACGGAGACGGATTACATCCCGTTGAGGCTGATTGTTTTTTCAAGCAGATCTTGAATGCTGTGAGTTATTTGCACTCTGTAGGAATTTCACACAACGACTTGAAAGTGGAAAATTTGTTGTTAACACTGACTGGACAGTTGAAGATTATCGATTTCGGGAATTCTACACCTGTCAAGTGTGCATGGGAAAACCGTTGCTCGAAATTGAGCGGCCCTCAGGGCTCGGAACCATACTGTGGTCCTGAGATGTTTGTACAGAAAGACTATGATCCTAGGTTACTGGATATATGGTCTCTTGGAGTAATATACCTCGTTATGGTGAACGGAGGATACGTGTGGAAGATCCCGAACCCGAAATCCGACGGTGCTTATGAATACTACTTGGACAACAGACCAAGCGAGGAGAATCCGAAGGGTTCTTACGACGTAATTGAGGCATTGGTGGGTAAGAACAAGAACAACAAGAAACGGATCTTGTATGCGATGTTGGATCCGAATCCAGACACCAGGATACGGCTCCACGATATTTGGAAGTGTAAATGGGTCGCTGGGATCGAGGTTTGTGATGCTGGTAAGGGTCTTGATCCTGCTATTTATTAGGTTTATAGAATAAAGAAGTATTTTGGTACCCCCAATTTGATTTGCACATTTTCGCTCGAATCGGTCTGAAAAAAAAAATCATTTTTGTAGAATTTCGAGAAATAAAAATTCGAGAAATTTAGATTTTTAAGATTTGAGATTTTGAGAATATAGCCTTGAGTTTGGATTTAAATCAGTTCACCCTCACTAGACTCAAACATGGGTAAAGGAAACAAAGGCGGAGAAAACTCTAAGAAAGTCGCCGGCAATGCGCGTAAAGCCGAGGCTGCAAACCTGAAAAATCTGGCTGAAGAAGCTAAAGCCGCTGCCCATGAAGACGCTGAATGGGGGCAAGGGGCCAAGAAGGGGAACAAGAAGAAAGAGTCCGAAGAAGAGAAAAAAGCCGAGGCTCTGAGGAAGAAGAAAGAAAGAGACGAATTATTAGCGCTGGAAGAATCTGCATTACCCTCGAAGCCTCAAAAGAGCGCGAAGAGAGGAGCAGACAAGATCGCCGCAAAGAGAAGTGCCAAATTGGATGCGTCACTTTCTGAGTTTTCTAGTGGCGCTAGCTCTGAAATCAATGCCAGTGGTATTGACAATGCCTTGGAGCTGTTGTCATTGGCCAATTCACTGCCTAATAACAAAGACAAGATTGATAGACACCCGGAGAGGCGGTTCAAGGCTGCTTTTAATCTGTACAAAGATGCCAATATAGACAGACTCAAAGCGGAGCACCCCGGTTTGAATTTCACACAGCGTGACAAGATCTTGTATGACGAGTTCAAGAAACATCCCGACAACCCTTTCAACCAGGAATCGGTGGCTTTCAATGCCACACAGGGCGATGTTCATAACAAGAGATCAGAGATCAAGGACAAGCTTTCCAAGAAGTATGAACGTTAGGATGTATAGTTAGCTGGCATAGTAATTTAATTCACTGTGGTACCACTGTTATCTCACTGTGTCATTGTCATGTGATATGATGCTGTACCATGAAATCGCTGTAATATGACTATATTTTCTGTAACTCATCCAACGTATCCCAACTGTAATGTGTCAAATTGCGAGCCCTGGTCCTTTAAAGGTAGTGCCCTAACCACCAAAACACCAAATTGGAACGCGTATTTTGTTGTATTTTTTTTTTAATTTTTTCGATCCATTATTTGTTTTGATCCATCAGATCATCTTGAAAGGGGTCATCTACCGCTATCTACCGCCTGCACCGCAATCAATGAGCGATTCGAGTGATTTTATTGTCAGCGATGATGACGGAGACCTGTCCTTCGGAATTGCATCTTCGAAAACACCGAAACTGTCTCAATCCTCACAGTCACAGCGCAAACAGCCCTTAAAAGATGCCACCAATGTGAGCTCCAAAGCTAAAAAGACAAAGTCAGCATCTGAGCAGTACCAGAAAATCTCACCTTTGGAACACATCTTGAAAAGACCAGATACATATGTCGGATCTGTGGAGAAAGATTCGTCACAACAATGGATCTTTGACGAAGAACTGCACCAGATGAAGTTGACCACAGTGTCATATGTGCCTGGATTGTTCAAGATCTTTGACGAGATTCTTGTGAATGCCGCCGATAACAAGATCAGAGATCCGACAATGACCAAGCTCGAGGTCACCATTGACAAGGAGAAGAACTTGATAGAGGTGAAGAACAACGGAAAGGGAATCCCCATCGAGATGCACGACAAAGAGAACATGTACATTCCTCAGTTGATCTTTGGGAACTTGTTAACGTCATCGAACTACGATGACGATGAGAAGAAAGTCGTGGGTGGAAGAAACGGGTACGGAGCCAAGTTGGCCAACATCTTTTCTACCGAGTTCACAGTGGAAACGGCTGATAAGAAGCAGAGTTACAAGCAGGTATGGAAAAATAACATGTCCGTTTGCGGTAAGCCGGTCATAAAGACATTGGGAAGACCACAGGAGTATACAAAGATCTCGTTCCGGCCGGATTTGGCCAAATTCCAGATGTCCGAATTGGAACCTGGAATCTTGGGGATCATGAGAAGACGTGTCTACGACGTTGCGGGCTCGGTAAGAGGTGTACAGGTGCACTTGAACGGGGAAAGGTTGAAGATCAGCAATTTCAAGCAATATGTAGAAATGTATCTCCGGCTGCTAGAGCTGGAGAAACGTGGTGGAGTTGTGAAATCCGAAGACGGGACTCCTATCCCTACGCAGTCTCCGACTATAGTCCATGAGATCATCAACGATCGGTGGGAAATCGCTTTCGCAGTCACTAACGACCAGTTCAAGCAGGTTTCCTTTGTAAATTCCATTGCCACAACGTCTGGAGGCACTCATGTAACATTTGTAGCCGATATGTTGGTTAAAGAGGTCACCGAAAGCATCAAGAAGAAGAACAAAAAGGCGTTGATTAAACCGTTCCAGATCAGAAACAGCATGTTTCTCTTTATAAACTGTCTCATTGAGAATCCGAGTTTCACCTCGCAGACTAAAGAGCAAATGACCACGAGACCTACCCAGTTTGGGGGTAAGAAGTTGGTCATTCCAGAAGATTTTATTAAAAAGGTGTTGAAAACCGAAATCATTGCCAATGTCTTGGATATGGCAGCTTTGAATGCCGAAAGGGCATTGGCCAAATCGGACGGTTCCAGAAAGAATAGAATCACCAAATACGTGAAATTAGAAGATGCCAACAGAGCAGGAACCAAAGACGGCTACAAGTGTACTTTAATCTTGACAGAAGGTGATTCTGCCAAGGCATTGGCTGTTGCCGGATTGGCTGTTGTAGGAAGAGACGAGTACGGATGTTTCCCCTTGAGAGGTAAGATGCTCAATGTGAGAGACGCCAGTATCGATCAGATCACCAAGAATGCCGAGATCCAGGCCATTAAAGAAATCATGGGCCTTAGGCAAAACGTGGCGTACACTGCTGACACTGTAAAGAATTTGAGATACGGTCATATCATGATCATGACGGATCAGGATACCGATGGGTCCCATATCAAAGGGTTAATTATCAACTTCTTGACCACTTTCAAAGGATTATTGCAAGTTCCAGGATTTCTCTTGGAGTTTATCACTCCTATTGTGAAGGTTACCATCACAGGGAGACAGAAACGCACGTTATCGTTCTATTCGATGCCCGAGTACGAACAATGGAGAGAGAATGAGGGTGCCACTTGTTCATGGAAACAAAAGTACTATAAAGGTTTGGGTACATCGTCTCAACAGGAAGGTCGTGAGTATTTTTCAAACCTTGATCGTCATTTGAAACAGTTCCATGCCTTGCAAGGCGACGATAACACCAACATTGACTTGGCCTTTAGCAAAAAGAGAGCAGACGACAGGAAAGAGTGGTTGAGAGGTTACCAGCCAGGGACCCATTTAGATCCAGCAGTGAAGGAGATTCCGATCTCGGATTTTATCCACAAAGAGTTGATTCTCTTCTCCATGGCTGACAACATCAGATCCATTCCTTCTGTCTTGGACGGGTTCAAACCTGGGCAGAGAAAAGTCCTCTATGCCTGTTTCAAGAGAAACTTGAAAAGTGAGATCAAAGTGGCCCAATTGGCTGGTTATGTCTCTGAAAAGACAGGTTACCATCACGGAGAACAATCTTTGGTGCAGACTATCATCGGATTGGCCCAGGATTTTACCGGATCCAACAACATCTACTTGTTGAACCCTAATGGTTGTTTCGGTACGAGAAACACTGGTGGAAAAGATGCCTCTGCTGCAAGATATATTTTCACCGAGTTGAATCCGCTCACTTCGATCATTTTCAATCAGGCAGATGAGGCATTGTATTCGTATGTACAAGATGATGAGCAGACAGTTGAACCAGAATGGTATCTTCCGGTGATACCTATGATCTTGGTCAATGGAGCTGAAGGTATTGGAACTGGTTGGAGCACTAATGTACCGACGTATAATCCTTTAGATCTTGTGAATAACATCAGACACATGTTGAGCAACGAGCCCTTGGACGAAATGGTTCCCTGGTTCCGTGCTTGGAATGGGTCTATCGAAAGGGCAGGTGCTGATAAGTTCAAAGTCAGTGGAACGATTGAAGAAGTTGAGGGTGAAAATGCCGTGGAAATCACTGAACTTCCAGTAAAGATGTGGATAAACACCATGAAAGAGCATTTGCTTGCTGGTCTCTCGGGTAATGAGAAGGTAAAGCCGTGGATCAAAGATATGAGAGAATTGCACAGCGTTGGAGTAAAATTCGAAGTCACATTGACCAAAGAAGAGATGGACAAGACCAGAAAGATGGGATTCTACGAAAGGTTCAAGTTGAGCCAGTCGATCAACTTGAGTAACATGGTTGCGTTTGATCCCAATGGGCGGATCAAGAAGTACGAGTCTGCAGAGCAGATCTTGATCGATTACTATTACATCAGATTGGAGTACTACCAGAAGAGAAAAGACCATTTATCGGACAAGTTGAATGACCAATTGATCAAGTTGGCTGCCCAGGCCAGATTTATCAAGATGATCATTAGCAATGAGTTGAACGTCAACAACAGAAAGAAGGTTGATATCGTAGAAGACTTGATAGCTTTCAAATTCCCAAGATTGGGCTCCAACAACCGGATGATTCCCGTAGTTGAAGGGTCGACAGAGATCACACAGGACGATATCGAAGTTGCTCAGGAGGAAGAAGAAGCTGAACAAGAGCTCCGCGATGCCAATGGTGTAGTGATCAACAAGAGATCTGTCTTGTCATCATACGACTACTTGCTCACATTGCCTATCTACAATTTGACCTACGAAAGGTATCAAAAATTGTTGAAAGAGGAGAGTGAGGTCAAAACCGATTTGACCACCTTATTGAAGAAATCCTCGAAGGACTTATGGTTGGAAGACTTGGAGGCTTTTGAAAAAGAGTACCAAAAGTTCTTGAAAGTGGATGAGATCAAGAGAAACAATGTCATTCCAAGTAAAGTTCCAGCAAAAAAGAGAGCTGCAAAGAGGAAGCTGATCAAAGAGTCATCGGTTGAACCTGTAGCAAAGAAGACCAAACCAGTGCCAAAGAAAGAACCCACTCCTAACGGTACAGTACCGAAGGCAAAACAAGCTAAGTTGCCATTTTCAACTGTCAAGAAAGAGGAACCTGGAAAGTCAAAGTTCCCAGCTGTGTTTGGAAAATCAAGCCTGTCACCTGTCTCGAAGAAATTGGAACAAAAGAGCATATTCAGCTTGGATTCAGATGACGAAGACTTCAATGATATTAAACCTACAAGTAATACTGCAAAGAGATTAGTGATCAGTGATGACGAAAGTGATGAAGCTAACAAGTCACTTCAGACCAGTGCTAATACCTTGTCGAAGAGAAATACAAAGACCATCTTTGATTTCAGTGATAGCGATGAGGAGGTGACCGCAAAGCCTGTAGTTAAAAAGAAGGTAGTCAGCGTAGCAAAACCTAAAGCGAAACCACTGAAATCCATTTTGAGTGACTTGGATGACAGCATTGAGGGTGTCGAGACTCCCCCACCGGCACCTAAGGAGAAAAGGCTGAGGAAACTGACCGCAAAGCTGAAGATTCTCGATTCTGACTCCGATGCCGAGGACTTGGATTCCTTTATTGATGATAACGATGACGAAGATGTAGAAAGCGAGTCGTCTTCTGACAATGACGAAGATTATGATGAGTCGGGATGATATACTAGAATTAGAGTACGAAACGTGAATTTTTTAGATGTCGTGACAAACGTGATGTAGATTCTATTTATTCTTCTTTTCAGGCTCTTCGGTGTCCACCTCCACCAGTCCTAAAATTCTATTGGACAGCACCTCAATGATGATCATGAACATGGAAGAGAGGACTCCAATGACGAAATTTGAAATCGTGACACCGATATCCAACCAGCTGCCCGAAGTTTTCACCAAGTAGAAGAAATTCAAACTTAGAATCTCGTTGGTGCTTATGAGCAACGAACTGATGGCATACTGTCTCAACTTCAACTTCTCATTCATGACACCCAACTCGATACTCAACAACAAGTATGGAATGATCAACTTGAGCATCAACAAAGCACCCATTGTGAAAGGTGAGAAGATCGGAATCAATCTGTAGACACTGTCCAAGGAAAATGCACTGATCGACGAGATGTTACCCGTGCCAAAAAAGCAGACTTCCAAGAAGAAGAAACTTATTGTACTGACTCTTATCAACTGCAAATTCCCACCACCTTGTTTCTCCAATTGTACAAATTGGTAGAGCAAGACACTGAAAGTGGCATAAAAGATGTTTTCAAAAGAGATGGTCAACAAGTTGAAGTAAGGTGCAAAAGTCAAGAAAATTACAAGCATCTTCACCTTGTAGTAGTGAGACAAGTCTATTTTTGTGTACTGGATTATGGGCATGACGATTACAGACACCGACAAGAGAGTCCAGTTCAAAATTTGAGTCGGTAATGGAAGTCCAGTCTTTGCCTGCAACGACAAGACAGCGCTGTTGGTGCCTATAATAGACAACACTAACAACAAGATTTGAGCAAGAATGAATTTCCTCAGACCGGCATTCAAGAAAGATCTCAATCTGTAGAAACCCGTTGAAGCAAGAGCCAACATCATGGCAGCCCCGAGGTTTATCTGAGTCAAAGCCTCGATCTTCACCAGATCATAAGTGGTGAATGTGCTCATAAGGGCACAGGTGAGGAACCAAATCAAGGCTTGTGCAGAACTGATTTGTGCCTTGAGGAAAACGATCGGATAGAATCCAAGAATGAGAAAGAAATATGTGAACACGATTCTGTCAAAGAACCCATACACGATTCCTTCGTATACAATGACAATTGACAGTAGAATTGCAAACCTTCCAAAAACAGAGATATCTCTGAGTAACAAGGACAATCCCAAGGTCAACTTTCCGAGATTCCGGGTGATTCTCTGGAAGAAGAAAATCGGAAACAGCAAGTAGAGGTAGAAGTTGAAAGGCGATTTCTGGTAGAACAACAAGTAGTTCATCAGCAAGGTCAAGAGGCCGAAAAAGAGATAATTTACAGTAGATGTCTCTTCAAAAGCATCTGTGTTGCCCGTCAAGACGAACAATTCCAAAAAGTTGATGAAAGAGTAGATGATCCAGCCCAAGAACCCAAAAGTAACAATAGTCCTCAACATCAACCAGTTGTACTTGGTCAAGTAGTCCAACCCTTTCAAAGTGGTTTTCATCAACTCTTCAACCAACTCGATCAGTTCTTGCTCGTATTCCTCGTGGCCATTTTCCACCAATTGGATCAAATCATGGATCTTTGAATGGTACTCCAGTATCGGACTTGACTCAAATTCGTCAAAGGGCTTGAAATTGAACTGTGTGTCTCTCAACTCCTGCTCTTTCACGTGGTACTGTTCCAAGATCAGCCTGGCATTGGCATACAACGCCTTCAACTTGTCCTGCTCTGATCCCTTGATATACAGCAACGGCAACTCGCCTACAGAGTTTGCAGCATAGTTGATTCCGACAAGATACGACATCAACGAGGCAATATCCGCCTGGTTGACGTCATTCCTCTTGACAGAGTCGAATTCCCAGGTCTTTGTATAGTCATCTGAGTCCGGAACGTCAAGCTTTACTGGTCCGTTGATACCTGCACCCCAGCAAATCAACGGAGTTCTAGTATTATTTGGATGCCCGTCTCCGTGCGACCCAAAGGCGCTCATTCCGTGGTCAGCAGTGAATATAAACAGAGTTTCATCATCTCCAAAGAACTTGTTCACTTGTGGCACTAGCCTGGTGAGCTCTTTGTCTATATATTTCAAGTTATCGTAGTATTCCGCCGAGTAGGGTCTGTAACTATGGCCCGCGGTGTCCATTCCAAGTAAATGCAAAAAGAAAATGTTCCCCAGCTGCCTGATTTCCGAGTTGAGTGTCTTGTTGTGTTTCGAATCATCAAAGAGCCCATTTAAATGGTCAAAAACGTACTTGTCCAACTCAATTGACGATTTGCTAAAGTCTTCGAACTCGTGTCCATACATCCACGTGTCGATTCTGGATGGGTCATCTGATCCGGTAGAGAACATGGGCAAGATATCCGGAGATCCGAAAGAATAGGTGTGTACTGACTGGTTCAAAGTGCTATCGAAATCCACCGGGTTCTCTTTCCAGCCTTTAGTGACGGCACTGACGTCTTCGTAAAACCCTGCAATCATGGCCACATGGCCGGGTCTAGATTCAGTGGGCATTCTCGTGTGTGAGATCCCATAAGTTCCCTTGTCTAACACGATACTTCTCAAGAATGGAGCTAGATATTCATCCTTCCCAGTTGTCGGATGTGTGACCTTGTCAAACGTGGTGTCAGCCCTGAGCCCATCTCCGACTATCAAGAACAATCTTTTCAGTGGGGGAGTCTCGGTGGACTTCACCTGGGCCATTCCATGCACCAAAGGTGACACGAAATAGATATCAAAGATCGACCATAGATAGAACAAGTGGAAAAGCAAGCCAATGGCTAGAAAGGAGACCCTTTTCGTGTTCATGACGCGTGGTGATGTGATGGTGTCTAGTCAAAAGACAGCGGGATCGAATTTTTTCATTCTCTACAGATCAAAAACATAATAAAAAAAATACTGTAAAGGTTTTGCTGAATTTTGGCTGAAATTTGGCAGAGATTTGGCAGAGATTTGGCAGGAATTTGGCAGGAATTTGGCAGGAATTTGGCAGGGATTTTGTATTGGAAATTTTTTTTATGTGGTTACGAAAATACATCGTTACACCGCTCCGAGGGTGGGTATGTTTCCCGAGCCCTCTTTTAGACATTGAGACCTGAAACTCCGCCACATCCTCCCTGTCAAGCTTCTTATCCATGTGGCACTGTTTTTTAGATCTCGTGGGGTGTGATTTTGCTACAACTCTACACCATTTCTTCGGTTCTGATTTTGAAGCTTTTGATTTTTGACGATTTTTCAAGTTTGATTTTTGTATGTGCTTTGGTCTACGAACAGATAATGTCAGTCTACAAGATTTGACTATCTTTAACCCTTCTGGCCAGTTGTGATCTTACAGAAAGCTAAAGCCACTGACTAAATACATTCATCACTATTAACGTTCGTCACATCACACTGTAATCCTTCAATATACCCTTCAAATGCTGGTTTGTGATCTTACCTCTTCTAGGTTTCTTCTTCTTCGGTTCAGCAGAAGGTGCCGCTTTCAGCATCCTAGATGGATCAAGACTCGTCGGTTTCAAACCGTTCTCGGCAAGCTTCACCTGGAGATCGTCTCCTTCGGGCAACTTGATCCTGGCCCACATACTGACAAATTCGTCCTCTATTATATTCACGTCTCCACCCAAATTTGCCCACACAAACCTCGGAGAATTCTCCTTCTTGGTCCGAATGACGATAATCTTGTTCAGTTGCTCCAACTCGTCAATCAGCTCGAGACATCCGTTCCATCCGTCTTTCAAATCTTTCACAGAAGTGCCCTTGAAAGTGGATTGGGATCTCAAATACTCCAACAAATCAGGCGCAGATTTGATGTCGTGGAACGACACGTACTCCAAAGTCTTCAGTTTCACGTCATATCTGACCCTGTTGATCAGCGGGAGCAACGGCATCAAATTCTTCACCACTCCCTCCGAGAAATAGTTCTCCAATTCCCGCACAGTAACAGCTCTGTCCTGTGTCTTTATGTATTCTACAGCCAAATGGAGCTGTGTCGACAAATGCGCGCCAGAGATTTGCACCGTGGGCTTTCCGGATCTGAAATCTTCCACATCATCTTCGTGCTTTCGCTTCAAAGAATCTTGGTGCTGCCTGAGCAAAGAGCCCGTCTTGGGCTTCTGCGGCGAGACGCTGGAGTTGCCATTTGTCAGGACTCTTCTTTGGGCAGGTAGAGCCGTGCTGCTTCTGATCTTCTGCTTGAACAGAGTCAACGACTTTTGCAAGTCAGACATCGCGATGTTGATAACTGATACTCCGAACCGTGAAGTGATGATATAACTGAATATATCAACGGATGCACAGAGATATATGTCAAGAATTGGGTGAACCTTTGCAGAAATTATGGTCCGTATAACTTTTGGGCTGCAGTGCACGACCATCAAAAAATGGTCGTGTGCCATCTTCCCAAATTCCCAGGCCTAGGTTTAAAAATTTTCATCCACCCATTTAATGGTTTGTTGATGTTTCACAATAACACCATGAAGTTGAAAACAAGATTCCAGTACCATTCTGGAGGATTTCTTTGTGTCCATGGCATTTCCCATGATTAAGCGCTTGGATATCCGATCAATTGGGATCTTTTTTCGTTCAAAGATCAATTCTATGAATCTTAGTAGAAGGAGTTACGACTCTCTTCTATTCAGCTCTAAAACCATCGCCGTTGTGAGGTCCCTTTTTGGTTGATCCATGAAATGGTGATGACCTGAAGTCTGATACATTTGTCTTTAATGTGTAATTGGTATCTTTCTGTGGTTAATGTCAAGTGCTAGTCCTGGCGTTACCTATTTACTCTCTCTTTGCCTGCTCATTTCTACTCATCTCTGCCCATTCATACTTATTCCTAGTGTCCCCAAATATTCCTACAAATTGCCACCTATTTCCGATAATTCACACAAATCCCACTTCTGTTGTATGGGGCCACATAATGACATCCAATCGTTGTTCACTGCTATTGTCTATACTTCTGTTCTCGCATACTTAAAATATCTCCCTGCAAAATTATCATCTTACACACCATGTACCATATCAGATTTCTCAAGTCTCCGGCGGCGCAGATCACTGACGCCCGCTATGGCGCTGCTAAGAAGCCAAAGACTGAAGCGATTTCACACTCAATTCTGCGCCAGGCTGTGCCACTGGACCATAATCTACGTTTACAAACAGTTGCAACGGTCAGTAATGACCTTGGAGAAGAGTTTTTCTATGGCGATGTAGACCTTTCGGTGTCCGTATATCTCATAAGTGGGGCCCAAACTGATGTGGGTGACACTGCCAGCAGAACACTGCTGGTAGATTTGGCCAGGATTCCGACTTTGAAGGCAGAAATCATACGGTGGACCCATGGAATGAGGTCGATTCCGATCTCTATCTCGGTACCAATGGCACATTTCAAGCAGTATGTTCAGAGAAACAGACTTATTTCCGAGGAAATATATGCGATTCTCACTGTCCAAGCCGTTGGAGAACCCGAGGACTCGATGCAGATGTCAATTGACGACTCGGTTCAAGATATTTATGCCCAATGCGGGGGTGCGCTCACAGATAAGCCCGACCAGACTTTGAGACTTGAAGAATTTCTAGTACTAGGAATCAAGAGTCTTGCTATCCCTGTAGTCTCTCGATCGAAATACCAAGTAAACGGTGCACCCAAGTCCACTGAGAGATACTATATACGTCCTATAGGTGTAGATACTGAGATCCTCGAAGAGATGGGCAACGGTATTGAAAGACATCTCTGGAATGCCGGCATCCAGACTTCTTTGCACTGTGAAAAGTTGGTGCCTAATGGGTTTCTGGTGCAACCAAAGAATGAAGTCTTGGAATTGGGCACTGGTGTAGGTGTAGTGTCGGTAGTTCTTGCTAAACTGTTCAAAAACGGCAGGTATCTTGCCACGGATCTCCCTGAAGCACAAGAGTTGTGTGATCTGAACTTGCTTCTCAATGGAGTGAGTAACCGTGTTCAATTCCTGAGTTTGGACTGGGAATCTGCTGAAGCTACAGGCAAAAAGTGGCATTTGATCCTGGTAACAGATTGTACCTATAACCCAACCTATCACGATGCCTTGATACATGTACTACGTAGAGAGGCATCTGTTGATACAGCGGTGTTGATTGCACATAAAGTGAGGGAACCGGTTGGTGAGATGGAGTTCTTCCAAAAACTCCACAAATGGTTCCAGCCCGTAAAGACTACCTGGATGCATCACTCTCATGAATCTGTATATATTGGGTTCTATAGAATTTTATGAAGGATTATTCATTAGTACTCTGTAGATATCTGAACTATTGGTAGACGAGGTTGCAGATTTTGCGGATCCTGTTATGTATGAGCAGTCCTCACAATGTAAGCACGAATGGTCTCTCTCTTTCAGTTCAAGAGCATCAGCCAGTGAGCGGGTATGGAGGTGGAGTCTGTTGGCCACACGCTCTCTAATATTGAATCTTGATTTTGTTCGGGAGCTGGTGGTTGTCACCAGGGCGGTAGGACTGGCACTTGTGACTACTGAAGATGAGCTTCCAATGTACAACATGTCCAAATCGCCTAGTGTTGGTGAATGATGTGGTTCAAACACTTTATTTTCCCAGTCTTTCAATGTTAGATTTGTCAGTAATTTGGTCAAAAAGGGGGTAGCACAAAGAAATATACAAACTTTTCGAGTCCAGAGCCATGACAGTGGAGTTTTCACAATCCAGGCCCAGTTGAATCGATTTGAGTAGTTCCTCCTTCAAAGAATGTGTGCTTTTGTTGCTAGATCTAGGTCTCTGTGACCATGGATCCAAGGTCTTGGGCTGGTTCAGTTCTCTATAATTGTTAGAGCGCTCACCTCGAGGCAAATTCTCAGTGAGGTTCAATTCGCTCAAAGTCAAGTACGGTTCAATGTCGACTAGTCTGAGTGTGACAAACGACTCATCCATTTTATTATTACAAAATCTAGTAATGACTTGTTGTCATCTAACCCATAGCCTTCAACAAGGCTTTTGTGGTACCAACCGATCAAGAAAAGTCGTGTGTGGTTTTACTAATTATGTCCAAATCAGGTATTCATATGGCTCTGATTAAATTTTTCATGTGGGGGAGCGATGAGCTGATTGTGGTAGGAAGGCATTATCTGGTTGTCTTTTTGACAATAACTGAAATCGAGTGAACACTTGAGTGTATCCTGGTGATATGTATAAGAAGAATACAAAGTTGGAAGAAAGGTGGAAAAGTGCAAAACTCCACATCAGTTTAGTTTGAAGTTTTATCAGTCCTTACCCGAACCTCTCTGCATCCATTCCGAATCACTCTTATAGTACCGCAGTCCCCAATCAACCTGTTGATCTTTCAACTCCTTGTCATCGTGATTACAGATCCCTCAAAGTCGATGATCTTTACCTCCAATTCAGGGAAGTGGTACCACCAATTCCGTTGCCTAGGAAATGTCATCAATTTTTGTTCAATTCCACTTTTCTCCACCCAATCAGTTACTGTTGACCCTCCATCACCTGTGACTCATCCGTATTCACCTTACAACCTTCAGAGTCAAATGGCATCACAACGAGGGCCCTATCTTACCCGGATTTGCCATCAAATCGCAAAAAAATTATGCATGATGAGTTTTACACGGCCCGGCGGCAGAATTTACGCAGAGATTAATTTAATATTTTTTTTTACCTCTTATTGATCCCTGCGGCTGTTAATATCTTGTGTCACTACCCCATGATATAAAAGGGGTTGCTAATTCCCTCTGCTGTAAATTATCTTTTGTAAATTTCCTTTCCTTGTCACTCACACCAGAAATCAAGCATTTCCATCTGAGTAAATAATAAACAGTAGATCTCATCTATCTTATCTTTCTGATTCAAAGGATTGAAAATCACTTAATATGGGTAAAGAAAAATCCCACGTCAATGTTGTCGTCATCGGGCATGTCGATTCAGGCAAATCCACAACAACTGGTCATTTGATCTTTAAATGTGGTGGTATCGATAAGAGAACCATTGAAAAATTCGAAAAAGAAGCTGCCGAATTGGGTAAAGGTTCATTTAAATACGCTTGGGTTTTAGACAAGTTGAAGGCTGAGAGAGAAAGAGGTATCACCATCGATATCGCTTTGTGGAAATTCGAAACTCCAAAGTACCACGTTACGGTTATCGATGCCCCTGGTCACAGAGATTTCATCAAGAACATGATTACTGGTACTTCTCAAGCGGATTGTGCCATTTTGATCATTGCAGGTGGTGTTGGTGAGTTTGAAGCCGGTATCTCTAAGGATGGTCAAACCAGAGAACATGCCTTGTTGGCCTACACCTTGGGTGTTAGACAGTTGATTGTCGCAATCAACAAGATGGACTCTGTCAAATGGGACGAGAAGAGATATGACGAAATTGTCAAGGAAACTTCCAACTTTATCAAAAAGGTTGGTTACAACCCAAAGACTGTTGCGTTTGTCCCAATCTCTGGTTGGAACGGTGACAACATGATTGAACCTTCTCCAAACTGTCCTTGGTACAAGGGATGGCAAAAGGAAGTTGGTGGTCAAACCTACAAGGGTAAGACCTTGTTGGAAGCCATTGATGCCATTCAGCCACCTTCAAGACCAACTGACAAGCCTTTGAGATTGCCATTACAAGATGTCTACAAGATTGGTGGTATTGGTACTGTGCCAGTAGGTAGAGTTGAAACAGGTATCATCAAGCCAGGTATGGTTGTCACTTTTGCTCCAGCTGGTGTCACCACCGAAGTCAAGTCGGTTGAAATGCACCACGAACAGTTGACTGAAGGTTTGCCAGGTGACAATGTCGGTTTCAACGTCAAGAATGTTTCTGTCAAGGAAATCAGAAGAGGTAACGTGTGTGGTGACTCCAAGAATGACCCACCAAAAGGATGTGCTTCTTTCGATGCCCAAGTCATCATTTTGAACCATCCGGGCCAGATCTCTTCAGGCTACTCTCCTGTCTTGGATTGTCACACTGCTCATATTGCCTGTAGATTTGACACTTTGATTGAGAAAATCGACAGAAGAACCGGTAAGAAGTTGGAAGAAAGTCCAAAATTCGTCAAATCCGGTGACGCCGCCATTGTCAAGATGATCCCAACCAAGCCAATGTGTGTTGAAGCCTTCACCGATTTCCCTCCATTGGGTAGATTTGCCGTTAGAGACATGAGACAAACCGTTGCCGTTGGTGTGATTAAATCTGTCGACAAGACTGATAAGGCCGGTAAGGTCACCAAAGCTGCTCAAAAGGCTGCAAAGAAATGATTTGCATATTTCACTTGCCTTGCTCTACCAGGGGCATCGTTTGTTGATCTACTAATGTATACTTTGTTTTGTATTTCCGGTGTATGCTCTTTTCTGTGTTTTTTTTTGCGTCTCTCAGGAATCTGATTGTGTTTTTTTTCTGATTTTTCACTAAAATGCTGTAGCTAAAAAAATGTAAACTTTTCAAGTAGTGGTGTAATGAGGTACTAAGTACTCTTGGTTGGGAATATGGACACAGTGGTGCTGGTGAGTATAAAATGTGCAAAATTGGGCCAAAAATGAAGACTAACAACATGTGACTAAGCTCGTCGAGCAATTGTATTCGTCAAAAGACCCAGCGCAGGTTCTTGAGACTCAGAAAGAGCTACAAGATATTCAAAGATCAGAGCGTGGGTGGGCAATAGCTGAGCAATTGCTACAACAGGACTCTACAAACTGCAAATATTTCGGGGCATTGACACTTACCGTTAATATCAACTTGCATGCTCTGCAAGTGGCAGAAAACCTGGCACAGTTTGCAGAATTGTTGATACGACACTTGATCGAGAATTATAATGTGGCCTTCATCGCACGTAAATTGCTCTCAAATTTGGCATTGGTATACATAATTGGGCACAGGACATGGAAGTCTCCGTTACTGAGTTTAGTGGCGTCATTCCATGCAAATCGGCCCCTTCTAGTGGCTGAAACCGTAGATATCTCGTATGCATTACACGGAAGTTTTCCGTTTCTGTTAATGTTCTCACAGATCATTGTGGAGGAGACGCTCCGGAACGAACAGCCTTCCGGATCTCGGGACTTGTACCAGTCTATCCAGCTGAACGTTTTCGGACTTTCGAAGCGACTTTTCTTTGCCAGTAGTGACATGTATGGTGCCTCTTTAGACTGCTTGAACAGTTGGGTGCAGTATATTGCCGTGGCAGAGTACCATTCAACTGAGCGATATGGGCTCGATGAGACTCTTTCGACTTTGCTTGAATTGGTGCGTTATGAAGATGAACTGGTCTCTTCAAAGGCAATTGACGTCACCATAGAGATACTTGACACCAAGCCTGCTTTGTTCCACGGGCAGTTGAAATTGAAACTCGACGGCTTGATCTTCAGTGATTGGGCCTTCAATTACGTCAAGACTTTGAGACAAGACGAAGATTTCGATGCCATCAACAAGTTCTCGAAATTGGTCACCTTGGACTTGGAATCTGAGGTGATGAGTTTTGCAATGCAGTTGTTGGACGATGAAAACTGGTCACGTTTTGAGTTTTTGATCAGCTTGACCGACTTCCCGCTGGCGCCAGTTGACGAGGAACTCCTTTCGAAGGATTTCCTAGAGTTCTGGTCTGAGCTAGGCGAGGTTTTGATCGAAGACGAGGATCGGTTTCGTGTTTTGCTACGTGAAGATACTGGTCTGCTTGCAAGATTAGAGTCCAAGAAAAAGGACTTGTTCACCAAAGTGTGTGTCGTTTACTGGCAAAAGATTCGTCTTCCAGACGAAAGTGCGCTCAAGACATACAAATCGCTGTTCATGTCCTTTAGAAGAGACGCTGCCGACTTCTTCGATTTAGTATACCCGCTTGTAGGAACCTCTGTAGTGGAGAGTTTGTACAATTATGTACTCGTAAACGTGAACAACGACAAGCTTGCCGATGTCGAGGCGTCTTTGTTCATCATAAACTCGCTTTCGTTGAATTTCGAATCCGGATCAGTGCCTGAAGTTGTGTTGGAATGCACCGTGAGATTATTGGAGTCTCCGTTGTTGCAGCTTTTACGCTCAAATCTCACACATGAAGCCACGCAGCCTTTGATCAACACCACTGTGGTGTTCTTGTCCGGCTTGGAATTCTTCTATAACCATCCCAAGGGAAAGCCTTTCCTCCCACTAATCTTGGATTTCTTGTTCGGGTGTGTCTTGGAGTCTCCTGCGTATCAGTTGCCTCTGTCACGGGCTATATCCAAAATCTCGGACGTCTGCAGGACATCTTTGCTCGCGTTTTTGCCCAATTTCGAGAGTGTGTTGCAGGAGATGATCAACAATCCGCAAGTGCAGAGCATTGTCCGAGAAAGAATCACCAATTCGTATGCATCGATCATCCAGGCGACCAAGAATCCGCAGATCCAGAGCGAGAACTTGAAGTTGTTGTTGACCTTGGTTCTGCAGAAATTGGATTCCTTGAGCGACACGACAATCTCGCTGGACGAGTTGGAGTATATGGTGTCGTTGTTGAACTGCGTGAGTGAGGTGGGCAAGGGAATGCAAGTTCCAGATGACAATGACGACTTTTTCACCGAGGAAGAGTCCAAACAAATGGACGAGTTCTGGGCCCAAGATCGAGACAATCTTCATGGATTGATCTTGTCGCTTGTAAATATGGCCAGCTCGATACAGAGCACTGAGGTGACCGAGAAATGCTGTCTGATTTTGAAACGGGGATTGCCGGAGAAGATCAATGGCCCTTTCAAGTTACAACCTTCACAGATATGTGAATGGATAGTCCGTAAATTTGTCTCGAGTGACTCCGATAGTATTCACCACTTATTCCAGCTCTTGGAGTCGGTGATCTATGCAGATTACAAGGACCTTTCACATGAATTGGTGTCGAGTGTATTGGACACTTTGTTGTTTCAGAGAATAGGGCTGATCGACGAGGATCCTGACTTGAAAGAGAGTGCCACTTCTGTATTGGCAGTCCTGGTGGAACGTAGACCTAATCTTATCTTGTACAATGCTTCTTTGCCTGCTTTGTTGAAATTCTGTCTCTCTGGGCTCCTAACCGGTGAAAAGTTTATCTTGAAACTGACATCCAAGTTCTGGACAAAGTTGGTTTTCTTGAAGAAAGGTGATCGTCAGGACCATGAGTTTGTCCAGGACTTGTTTGAAAACCAGGGACTTGGGGAAACTCTTGTCTCAACTTGTATTGTAAATCTCCTCCAGACTCTGAGATCAAATATTGATTTTTACCTGGAGATTTTGAAATCTGTCGTTGCCAAGTACCAATTGGGATCCAAGAAATGGCTAGAATCGAGCTTCGTGTCGTTGGATAGGCCAACACTGAAAGCCGATTTTTTCATCAAGAAGTTGATGACTACAAGGGGAAGAGGTCAGCAATTCCAGACAGCTGTCAAGGAGTTTTGGCTTGCAAGCAATGGGTTAACAAATTATTGAGGGCATGTATGATTGGTAAAAGCAAAAGACTATAGTTACAGACTATTCAGCAATTCCAAACAGCTGTTAAGGTTCACTTGCAAGTATTGGGTTAACAAATTATTGGAACCATATATATGTATATAGGAAAGACAAAGACAAAAGACTATGGTAACATACTATTCAATTTTTCGCTCAAATGGTCAACTTCGTCAGAGTAATTGACCTTCTCTACACCGGCAACAGAGTATCTGATTCTCACGTTACCGTTATAATTTTCCTGTTTGGCTCTGACTCTGAAGTTGTATTCCTGCTGTTGTAAACGCTGGAAGAAAAAAGCCCCCGGTTTACCACTGTTGAAGATATCGTTAGCAGTGACACCTTCGAGCATCTTCTCCATGTCGTCGTTGAACACCGTCAACCACAATTGACCGGTTTCATCTGTAACGGTGATCGAGGTGACAAATCTGTGCTTTGGAGAGTCAAAACTCTTGTCATCTTTCTCACAACGCCATGTTCCGTCCGGCTGTTCCAAGACTTTCTTATTACAACCTTCATTTTGACACAGAGGGTAACTCCAGTTCTCGGTTCTCACAAAACTGACATGTGCCTTGATGGAAAAGAAATCTGGTTTGTCATTAAGACCCAAGTTCTCGTTTTGGGCATCGATAATGGTCTTTCTCTCCTTGAGGTTGACTCCAGCGTTCCCGTTTCCAACTTCCACTTTCAACGACTTGAATTGTTCATGGATTCCCTGCTTATCGTACCAGCCTTTCAACTGGAACAGTTCTGGGATATCGGGGTTAGGAACGATTGTTGCCGACTGAGTCAAGGACAAACTACGGCCACCAAAGTCTTGTACTTTGGCGCCTTTCACTGCTATAATCGAGCCTACGGGTAAACTGAAATCCAAGGCCGCTTTGTTCCACAAACCGACATTGACAGCAAACTGGGATTCGTCTACAATAGTGACATCACGTCTGTCAAAAGGTCTTCCTGTGGCCTTGGCTACGAGCTGGAACAGTGGGTTTATCTCTTTCAAGACACCGACAACGTCTACTACGGAGTTGGGCTCCAGATCCTGGATCTTGTTCAACTTGACAAAGTTGAAATTCAATTTTGGCACGTCTGAGGCGTCTTCACATTCTTCAATCTCTGTATCTCTGTCGAATTGCAACTCGTACGGATGTTTTAAGCCGGAAAATTGCGGCTTAGACTGCTGGATCCGGGCCTTTGATACATAGTAAACCTTACCCTCGACCAACAAATCGTAATACTTGTCGGCAACGTCATTGAACCCAGTCAGTCTAATCTCGTTGGACTCGTCCAAAAAGTTCACGTTGAACAACTTTCCCTCCCCTCTCTGGTTAGACCAAGTCCTGACATCGGACTTATAAGAAACTCTTGCCTTGATAGTCCAGTTGTTCTGGTAAGGTGATAACTGGTCAATGGCGTACAAATTTGCACGTGTCTCTTTTGGTTTGGCCAGTTTTGGAGCAGAAGGAGCCGGAGTGGCCTCGAAATCCGAGCCTCCGAGTCCGTCTTCTTCTGGGTGCGAGGCAAAATACTGGTCAATAATCGGAGTCGGTTTATCGGTGTATCTTGGGGCTGTAGGCTCCAAGACTTGTAATTCGTCAATGATAATCACCCTCTTGTTGGACATTTTCTGGCACGAGTAGTTCAACAACTTGACAATACTGGATTTCTGGACATTCTGTAATTGAGCCGCATCGTAGCAGGCGATATTCATGACTCCATTCACGGTATAATCGCCATCGAGTAAGATACATCTAGCCCTGTTTCCTTGTTCTGTGCCGATGACTTTGATGTTGGTGATCTGCAAAGTGAGCGGCTGGTTTTCCAGAATGGATTTGTTCTTGCCGAACAATCCAAATAAACTGCCTTCGGTGAGTTGGGTCATTGTTAGGTGGAGCAGAGGTGGAGTAGTGGCAAGTAGATGAAGAATTCGTGAAACGCGTTTGAAATAAAAACACAGCGCGCATCGGGCGACGGTGCACGATCTTTTTTGACTGCCTCTTTGGGAAAGTGCTGGATCGGGCAATGAAAATATTCAGTACTAACGGTGCCAATCTTTCAAGACATCACTGCCCCACCACTACTCCGCTACTGGCCCACAACATGACTAACGACTCCGTCGAATCCGACGCATTGTCAATGTTCTTCAACGACGATTTCATCCCACATACGTACTTGGATGCCCTTTTCGACTCCACACTAGCGCCAAAAGGCTCCACTTTGAACAGATCTCAGCTCCGACAGAAACTCGATTCAGTGGCCACATTGCAGCTACTCCAGTCCAAATGCTCCGGGCTCTTGGCGCATCTCGATTACTATACTAAGGAATTGACCGGAGATCTCGAGGACCGTATAAAGAAGCTCCAATCGTCTTCTACGGTGATTACTGGAGGAGAAAATGGCCGGGACACTTTAGACGCCACTACAAGGCTAGATTACTATGTGGAGAGTTTGTCCAGCAGCATCCTGGCGTTGCACGAGGACTTAGAAGTACACAATAGGCAAATCTCCCAACTCAAAATCGCAGCTTCGGATCTGGCTGTGTTGTCCAAGTTGGCCAATTTGAAAAAGATCAAGCTGCGGATGTTGCTGGTTTTGAAGATCTTTGAGACTGCCAAAGCTGTGGCCACGACTTCGCAGTTGGAAGATGACAACTATGAGAACACTGTCGCCCGGACGAGTAACAGGCAGCTGCAAAGAGTCGATATCAGTCTTGATCTGTTTACGAAATCCGTGTATCTTTTAGAGGGAGCCATTGATGATGAGATCAAGTTGAAAAATGCCGAAGTCGTTATCAAGAAGATTGATAATTTGGTTTCTTTGCTTCCATTGTTCAAGAACTTGCCAAAGTTCTACTCGGTGTATGCGGGGTTTGTGAATAAGATCGAGGGCATGAGGCCGGTTCTTGGGCAGAAGTGAGTGCAGTTTGATGATCGAGGTGATGAGAGAAGTTGGGTCTTTTGTAAGTGAATTGATTTGTGCCAATTCGCTGATCTGTGATAAACATTGTCTAATTCAGTGACTATCGATATAGATTGTCTAAACTCACTGATTTGTGATGAAGATTGTCTAAAGTCAGAGATTGCTGATATAGATTGTCTAATTCAGTGACTACTGATACAGATTGTCTAATTCAGTGACTACTGATATAGATTGTCTGAATTCACTGAGAAGTGACAGACAGTATTGTCTCAGCTAGAATCGGATAGAATTATCTATCAATTGACTCAGAAGCAATGGAATTATGTATATCCACTGAAAAGTGATGGAATTGTCTCAATTCACTGAAAAGTCATGGGATTATGTATTTGCTGAATTGGAAGTTCTAAGATTCTCTCGATTCACTGAGTATTAATGGAGTCGTCTATCAGCTCAGTACAAAGTGACAGAATTTGTCTCGAGTCACTGCTAATTGGTATTTTGTCTCGAACCACCGCAGGTGACCGAATTGTCTATGAGGTCACTGAGAATTGATAAAATCGTCGCATTTCAATGGTTGTCACAAATCACCAAAAATCGATACAAGTAATACACATACTGTTGTTGAAATGCCTATAGTATTGAATATATAAGTACAGAAAGCCAGCTAAAATCAATGCAAATGTCTTTCAATGCACTACAGAGAACTGATGTCCGATCTTGTAGAATCCGTGCTCTTTTTCTGGTGCCATCCACCGACAGCACCTCCGACAACCGCAGGAACCATTGCCAATGCAGAGATTCCCAAATGTCCATTGGCATCTTCGTACGAGGGGTTTCCTGGGTTCTCCACCAAGGTGGATACGTTACTGGAGTTGATCGACGAGGAAGAACGAGATCTCCAGTCACGGTACAGTTTCATAGGACTGTAACCACCCTGGGTATCTTCTTTCAAGTGGATGATCTCGTCTTTGGCCTTCAAGAACGGAGAAAACTCGTACAACGGAGACAATTCCAAATCGTCTTCTGGATGTGGATTTCTGGATCTGCGTCCACGTCTGAGGAATTTGAGCGTCAAGACATCCAACACGAATCTGTAGAGTCTCGTTGGGAAGTACTTGGCTACAATGTGATCTGGGAAGATCCTGATCAGCCATCCAGCAGGAAGAGAGAGCAAGCCACAGATGATCAGCGTGGCCCACATGGCCCCGTCCTGTCTGGAGATGGAGAAGGCACTACCACCGACAAACATGATCAAAACTTGAAACCCGGCAATGATCAACAGGATCACAATGAAGTACATGTTTCTAAAGAGATGCAGAAAGAAGTTCAAGTTGTTGAACGAGATTCTGTCTCTAAAGCTGCGGATCCCGTCGCCTTCGTCCAATTTACGTGCAACAAACAAGCAGAAGAACTGCAACCAGACAAACGTGTTGAACGTCATGGCAGCCAATTTCGTGGATTCGTGGTCGGTGATGTCCTTGGATCCGTAAAAGATCTGTGCGCCTGCGAAATGCAACACAAAAGTGATCACCAACTGCACCACGGCCTGGCCCATGATCATCTTCCACATGGAGACCGTGATCAAAGGTCTAGACCGTCCAGCCGGCTTCATCTTGAGGAAACTCTCGTCCGGTTTATCGGTGGCCAAGGCCAACGCGGCCAAGGTGTCCATGATCAAGTTCACCCACAACAACTGCACGGCAGTCAACACCGAGGTGCCGTCACTGGACGCGACAGCACTGACAAACGTCAACACGACAGCTGTCACGTTGACAGTCAACTGGAACTGGATGAATTTCCGGATCGAGATTGCAATGGTTCTTCCCCATTTGATCGCATTCACAATTGCAGTGAAATCGTCCGTCATCAAGATGATGTCCGACAGTTCCCGGGCAACTTCTGTGCCGGCAATCCCCATCGAGAAGCCGACATCGGCCAACTTCAAAGCCGGGGCATCGTTGGTTCCGTCCCCGGTCACTGCCACGACTTCACCCATGTCTCTCAACGTCTTCACAAGCGTTCTCTTGTCGTCCGGAGAAGATCTCGCCAACACACGCAAATGTGGCACCACTTCGTACCGTTCCCGTTCCGACAACTTCCGGAACTCCGGACCTTCCATGTGCGACCTCTTGTCCAGCAAATCGTCCTCGTGCAAGATGTTACATCCCAAGGAGATGGCCTTTGCCGTTGTCAAGTTGTCTCCGGTGACCATTCTCACAGTGACGCCGGCTTCCTGGCATCTCAACACCAGTTCCGGGACACCCTTCCTGAGCGGATCCTGGATCCCGACAATGGCGTCGAGGATCAACCCGGTCGAACCCTCGACGCTGTTCTCCTGTTGCACGACGATCCGGGGAACCCCGGCTGTCGACGGCATGTTCTCGCTTGCACTTTCCACAACATCGCCGAAAATTTTGGCAGGGTCCAGCAAGTGTGCGTCGTCCTCGCCAACCAATTCCTTTGGCGGCCATGACGTCAAGTTCGGGTATGAACGGTGCGCGATCGACAACGTCCGCAACAGCTGCTTGGCGTAGCCCTCGATTCTGTCGTCGATCCTGGCACGTGACTCGCCGTCAATGGCCACCACGTCACCGTTGGTGGTGGATCTGGACTGGCAACGCGAAAAAACCAACTCCGACGCCCCTTTTATGTAGAACTGGTACCCCTTTTCGTCTTTCATCACAACCCCGCCCCATTTCCGCGAACTCTCAAAGGGGATCACCTGCACGATGTGCGGCTTGTTCCGGGATCTGATCGCCTCCAAAGACCGAGTCTCAAAGGTCTTGAAGGAGTCCTGGAGCAACAACAACAATGCGGTTTCGGTCTTTGACCCGACATAGGGATCTTCCAACAAAGGTGAACTGTCCGGTGGTGAGCTGGTCTTGCTCCACCAGTGCTTCTTCTGTGTGAAAACCGGGATCTCATCGTCCTGCTGCTTGTTCTCGAAAGCGGACGAGTTGATGCTGATGTTGGTGACGATCGATTGGTGTAAGGAGGAGGCGAGTTTCCGCTGCGACACTATTTCGTCCGACGACACGCACGACGCGACAGTGTTATCAAACTCCTCGTCTCCGAAAATCCCCTTGACAACGCGCATCTTGTTCTCGGTCAACGTACCGGTTTTGTCGGAACACACCAGTGTCGCGCCACCCATGGTCTCACACGCACGCAAATGTCTCACCAAATTGCCGTCTTTGGACATCCGCGTCGTGGCAAATGCCAACGCCAACGTCACCGCCAAGGGCAACCCTTCTGGCACGGCAACGACGATGATCGTGATCGCAGTGATGAGGATGTTCAAGAACTTGGTACCCTTCTCACTCGGCGTCAAGTCGTGGTATTTATGGCCCGAGGGCAAGAGGCACAAGAACCGGATGAACAACACCACGAACAAGAACAACGCCGCGAGAAACCCGAATTTGGCAATCCCATCCGCCAATCCGCTCAACCGCAGTTGCAATGGCGTCTCTTCCAGATCTCCTTTCAAGCTCAGCAAGGTCCGGCCATGCATCGAGTTCGGTCCGACCGCGGTCACGACAGCACGTCCGACCCCACTCAAGATTTTCGATCCGCTGATCATCATGGGATCCGGGACTCCTTTAGCACCGATATCCTGCTCCTGTTGCTCCTGCGATAACGTTTCAAATATACTCAAGGCCTCGTCGGCTGGAATTTTCTTTATGGTGTTGGTCTCCCCTGTAAGCGCCGACTCGTCGCACTCACAACGTCCCTCTGTCATGAGAGCGTCTGCCGGCACGATGTCACCGGTCTCCAAGGCCAAGATGTCGCCGACACACAACTGGTACACGGAGATCACCTCTTTATCGCCACCACGGTACACTATCACGGTCCTGTCGTCCTTCTTGGCGTTCAATTTGGCGAATTGCCGCTCTTTTTGGTAATCATTAGCGGCCCCGACGAGCACCACTATCAGAATTGCCGCCATGATGGCGACACCTTCCACCCATTCCACTTTGGGCATCGGTTTGCCCTCGTCGTCGTATTCCGTCGGTTGTCCAAAGGTCTCATAGAGTCCCAACAGCAACGACACGATGGCCAGCACCGACAACATGATCAACACTTTGTCCTGCAACAGGATCCAGCAGAGTTGTAAGAAAGTCTTGGACGGTCTGGCGGGGATCCGGTTCTCTCCATAGATGTGCTGCCTCGTCTGAATATCAGGCACTTCTTCTGGAAGCCCATTGTGTAGATCCACTTGTAGCTCTTTTGATAACGTGGATATCCCACCCAACAGTTGTAATTTGGCCAACGATTTCGGGTCGTGCAAGTCCTGGAACTCGTCCACGGAGATGTTGAAATAGCCCTCTTGAACGCTAGTCATTTCTCGGTACGTTGAAGAGTGGAAAATCGATTTCTCCAGTGCACTACAGCAAGAATATATACTAGGACAGCCGAAACGGGTGAATTAATTGGTATTCCGGATTAGTCAAATGACAAGAAAAGATCTGTAAAGAGTTTTATGGTTGACAGCCTCGTAAAACTGAGACGTGACACTAAAGCGGCGCCTTGGAAGCCTTATCTGTGGGCAGGCGTGTGGACTGTCGCGGATTTTCCATTGCTAAATTTCAACCGCTTTTAGACCGAGAAAAAATCTCATCGAGGCTGTGCTGTGTCGCTCTGTGTCGCGGCACTGGTGGTCTGCGCTATTGCACTATCATTATGGCACCAGAGCCAGATCGCTTATAGTGACTCGTGCTGCACCGTGGCATTTCATATGCCATAAATCCTATCTCGGTGTGAGACCGCGGCCTTCCAAGAATTTTGAGATCAACACTCTTGGTAGCGCAATCGAAAATGAGCCGCAGTAAACTGGATCATTTTTCCGACATGACACTTTGTTCTTGCTTTATCAATGACGCCAACCGTCATGCCTACACTTTGTGCACACTTTGTGTACACTATGTGTACTGCTTGTACTACGTGTACTATGCTCCCACAGCACCGTTTCATGTTCCCTGCCTTCCATTCACCGTGGACTCGCTGAGCCGGCTCGGAGTTATTTTTCGCTTGTGATTTCTGCATGAGCCTGTGTCGCGCGACTGTCGCAGAGTGCCTCACGATGGATCGGATAAATGACCAGTGAGCTGTGGTGGTGGAACCAGAGGACCTGGCGGAACTGGCACTGAACCTGGATTCAGCCGATCCCATAGCACGGATCACAGCCACCGTGGTTGCACGCCAACCCAAGTCTTGGTCTGGTTATCTCGCCCACTTGACTAGTGCCTTTTCTCACTATAAAGCTTGGAATATCTTGACGACACTGCAGCCAAGAAATGGTTCTGCAAAATAGAGGCGAAGCATTTTAGAGCCATATCATACTGCCGTACCAGGGGATAGGAGCATCAATTAGCCGTGATATTCCCGCTCGCTTGGGCTTGACACATTATCGTTATCTTCATTCGCTATATATGTATTATAAACTCGAATATGTATGAATTGCAAGCCGATCCCTCTCCGAAATATGTATGCAAAAATGGCCCAATCCAACTAAACGTTGTCGTCATGGTATATAAATCTTGAATGCTTCGGATTCTTGCTCTTGTAAGTATCGTCATCCGGTGGTCTCTCGTTCCTGTCGTTAGACACCAATAGACTGTGCACACTCAATGTAGTGCTCAACAAGTTCTGGACCGGCAACCAATTGTCCCCCAATATGTCAAGACAGATGTGCCCATTGCTGTAGATATGTGGATGTATAGGAATCTTGTGGATATTGGCCTTCGGGTCCAAGATGAACTGCACCAGTGGACTCTCAAAGGGATAGTTGTCATCCACAAGAAACTGTAACCGGTACACGTCTGTTGAGGGGTACAAAGGATTGTTTGAGATTTTCATGTCAAAATAAAACCTCCGCAACGACTCACTCGGCTGGATGAATTTGATCTCTGTATATCGTTAGTAACTCATCATCGCCATCGAATGGCCCATGGGCCAGACACGACCGTTTGATCCTTGATCCAATTGACTCACCTTGCGGAATATCCCGGTGGAGCACCGTCAACTCCTTCAAAATCCGCTTATCAGCTACAGACATCGCCTCTATTGAACACTCAACCAGTCCTGCTTAATCCCCGCTACTGCTAGTGGCATCTCAAATCAAATCTAGTTGATTTTTCTCAAATGGTCGTGCACAAGCGACAAAAAAATTCTCTCAGAATCTACAAATGATCGGTTTCCACCGACTCTAGATAACTTGATCACTGACACCATGGACAACCAATACTGGCAGCATCAGAGACTGAAAAGATCGTCTATATCTGGCGGAACCACATATACCGGTCATCAGCCGGGGATCGCGCCCAATGGAGCATATCTGGGTTATGGAGACCAGTATTCCGGCTACCTCCAGCAGCTGCAGATCCGCCAGCAGCTGCAACAGCTGCATCTGATGCTAAATTCGCCTTCAAACACGCGCACCGAGAGATCCTCGTACTACGAGACTCATTACCCTTTGAACCACTGTGATTGGTCGCATTTGACCGATGTGGAAGTGCAAAATATCCTGGTTTCCACTTACAGGGAGGACTCTTTGAACAAAATACAGGTGTTGCACCTGTTTCCGAATTACGACAAGGAGATCTTGAACGAGACAGATGAAGACGATATAGTGATGGAAGGAGTGCCGAATTTGAATGCTAAAAAGGGGCTGTTGCAAGGGTTTAACTTGTACAAAGTGAGTGAGAGCAACGTGAACTATCCCGTGACAAATTTACAGTGGGACCCCTCGATGTTGACGGGGAAATCCAGTACTGAGAGGCTTCTGACGTCATCTGACTGCTTACGTGTCTACGAAGTCGATACTGATACAAACTCTGGAGAAAGCTCATTGGTGGAGAAGTTGACGTTAACTAATTCACGCAACAAGAATTTCGACCAATTGCCTCCATTGACATCATTTGACTGGAACAAAGTGGATCCCAATGAGATCATCACCGGAAGTATAGACACTACATGCACACTTTGGGATTTGACAAAGGGATCCGCCAGCATGGCCAAGACTCAGTTGATAGCACATGACAGCGAAGTTTTCGACGTGAAATTTTTGCACGGGTCCAAATACTTGTTCAGCAGTTGTGGAAATGACGGTTCCATCCGTGTTTTTGACTTGAGATCACTCGAACATTCCACCATAGTGTATGAACCACAATTGAGCTCTGTCACTGCGGGTACTACACAGACGTACACCAAACCTCAGTCGTTATTACGCATTGCTCTGTCTAACCATAACGTGAACCATGTGCTGCTGATAGAGCTGAACAGTAACAAGATCCTCGTGTTGGATTTGAGATTCCCCGGAACTCCTATAAAAGTTTTGGACCACCATTCGGCTCCTATAAATTCCATAAAATGGCACCCCTCCAAGAATCTCTTGTTGAGCGGGGCCGATGACTGCCAGCTGTTGGTGTACGATCTTTCGAATTTGGAGACTCTGAAGCCGGCTAATTCCAACGGACATTCTCCTTCTTCGTCGCCATCTAGAGATTTACCCGTGGCGGCTTACGAAGAGCCGTTGGAGATCAACAATGTGTGTTGGGGACCAGATGGAGATTGGATAGGTGTTGTCTCTGGAAAAGGGTTCCAGGTCGTGAATGTGGCAGAATGAGGGGTAGACAAGCAGATGTAGTGTGTAGACGTAATGAAGTATCATGAGTCATGACCGTTTCATAGGTGTTGGTGATGTAGCTGTAATCGTGTAGTGATGTAGTGGTGTCGCGATGCAGAAAACAAGTCGTGTAAATGATACAAATTCCGGAGTCAAATACCCAATTTGACTCTTGCCCTGCCCGCACCCGAGTCAAATCTACTTGCGCGCCCAGCGCGCCCGCACCCTAGAAAAACAGAGTCACAAACGCAAAGTCAAAAACACACGCTTTGCCTGCCCGAAAATTTGACTCTCCCTGATGGAATAAACTACACGAATCTATAAAACGGATTCGAAATCTCTTCAAGAATAATACTCGAGAATCACAACACTGGATACATAGAGCTAAACGTGAGTACAGAGCCATTCACCACTTCATCTCAATTAATCGGGACTGCCATTATGGGAAAAAGATTTTTTCACGGGCGGATTCGATAAGCCTTAAGCGCGATGAGATGATTTTCACCTTACCTTAGAAGCATACTGACAAAACACCATAGACAAATGATCAGATCAAGTTTACGCAGAAATTTCGCGGTCTCGTCGTTACGACCATTAATATCACGTGCTCGTCAGACTACAACGATCAGAAATGTGTCAACTAAAGATAGCCCAAGAGCCGATATCTCTTCGAGCACATATGACAAGATCTCTCATCCATTACACTCCACTCTGGGGCCTTTGAGCAGCTTGGACACATTTGCAAGACGTCATTTGGGCCCTACAGCTACAGAAGTGGAGAAAATGTTGTCCAGTATGGGATACACGGATTTGGACCAGTTTATCAAGTCTGTGGTGCCGGAAAACGTCTTGGTGCAGCGCCCTTTGAAGATCCAGCCCCAACTTGGGTTCACAGAGTCGGAAATGTTGGACCATTTGCACGAAATCGCCTCCAAAAACAAAACTGTCAAGAGTTTGATCGGAAAAGGGTACTATGGAACCATTTTGCCCCCGGTAATACAGAGAAATTTGTTAGAAAACCCCGGTTGGTACACATCTTATACACCGTACCAGCCTGAAGTCTCCCAGGGAAGGTTGCAGAGTTTGCTCAACTTCCAAACTGTAGTCAGCGACTTGACGGGCTTGCCTATAGCCAATGCGTCGTTGTTGGATGAAGGTTCTGCAGCTGCAGAGCTGATGATCATGTCTTTCACTGGAACTAGAGGCAAGAAGCCCAAGTTCTTTGTAGACTCCAAATTGCACGAGCAGACAATCGATGTTCTTCGTAGTAGAGCCAAGACCCAAAAGATCGAATTGGTGATCACAGATTTGTCGACACCAGAAGGTTTGACGCAATTGCAAGAGTCGCAACTGCAATTGTGTGGAGCTTTGGTGCAGTATCCAGCTACAGATGGCTCTATTGGCTCAGTAAAATCGTACCACAAGATCGCTGAGATCGTCCATGGAGCTAAAGGCTTGTTCTCCGTCGCTACTGACTTGATGGCACTCACATTGTTGCACCCACCTTCTTCTTTCGGAGCTGATATCGCTTTGGGATCTTCCCAGAGATTCGGAGTTCCCCAGGGCTATGGAGGTCCTCATGCTGCTTTCTTTGCTGTCACTGAGAAGTTGCAGAGAAAGATGCCTGGAAGATTGGTCGGAGTTTCCAAAGATCGTTTGGGTAACGAGGCCTTGAGATTGGCCTTGCAAACCAGAGAGCAGCATATCAAGAGAGAAAAAGCCACTTCTAATATCTGTACTGCGCAGGCCTTGTTGGCCAATATCGCCTCGAACTATGTAGTTTACCATGGTAAAGACGGTTTGACCGATATCTCTTCGAGGATCTTTGGACTCACGTCGATCTTGGCCCAGTTGATCTCTGAAAACTCGAAACACGTTGTCGTTAATGATAAGTGGTTTGATACTATCAGCATCGACTTGAATGGAGTCAAAGCAGACACAGTTTTGACTACAGCCGTTGAAAAGTATAACTTGAATTTGTTCAAAGTCAGTGACTCAAGAGTCCAGTTGTCTATAGATGAAACCGTCACCAAGCAAGATTTAACCAATTTGGTGGAATTGTTCACTGGCGAAAGGACAGAATTCGACCAAGTGGCCTATTTGCCGAAATTCTACGAGGAATGGACGAGAAGAGACGAGTTTTTGACCAATCCTGTCTTCAACACCCACCATTCCGAGACATCTATGTTAAGATACTTGTACCATTTGCAGTCCAAAGACATCTCATTGGTAAACTCGATGATCCCATTGGGTTCCTGTACAATGAAGTTGAACTCTACTGTAGAGATGATTCCTTTGACCTGGAAAGAGTTCGGAAGTATCCATCCTTTTGTCCCTCAAGATCAGGCTCAAGGTTATAGAGAGTTGATCGAGGAATTGGAGAAAGATCTCGCCGATATCACGGGATTCGATGCCACTACTTTGCAACCAAACTCTGGTGCTCAAGGTGAGTACACCGGATTGAGTGTCATCAAGCAGTACTTTGAAAAAACCGGGCAAGAGCACAGAGATATCTGTCTTATCCCCGTCAGTGCACACGGAACCAATCCAGCCTCTGCCCTGATGGCTGGTTTGAAAGTCGTAGCCGTAAAATGTAATTCTGATGGTTCATTGAACTTGGAAGACTTGGAGCTGAAGCTGGAGAAGCACAAAGATAACTTGGCTGCCGTCATGATCACGTACCCATCCACTTACGGATTGTTTGAGCCAGGTATTAGACACGCAATTGATATTATCCACTCGCATGGAGGGCAAGTCTATTTGGACGGAGCCAACATGAACGCCCAAGTCGGTTTGACGTCACCTGGTGATTTGGATGCCGATGTGTGCCACTTGAATTTGCACAAAACCTTTGCCATCCCGCACGGTGGAGGGGGTCCAGGTGTAGGACCGATTTGTGTGAAGGAGCATTTAAGAGAGTTTTTGCCATCGCATGAACTCGTTGCAACCACCAACAACACCCCAAACTCGATCCATGCCGTAGCTTCTGCCACTTTCGGCTCTGCATCTATCTTAACCATCAGTTATGCGTACATCAAGATGATGGGGGCCAAGTATCTTCCGTACTCTTCGGTTGTAGCCATCTTGAATGCAAACTACATGATGCACCGGTTGAAGGACCATTTCAAGATCTTGTTTGTAGACCCCTCTGCCAGCACAGACTCTGGTTTGAAGCACTGTGGACACGAGTTCATCATCGATATCAGACCTTTCAAGCTGATCGGAGTCGAGCTGATCGACGTGGCCAAGAGATTGCAAGACTACGGGTTCCATGCGCCAACTATGTCTTTCCCCGTGCCAGGGACCTTGATGATCGAGCCTACAGAGTCCGAAAACGTCGAGGAGTTGGACAGATTTGTGGATTCTTTGATCTCGATCAGACAGGAAATCGCCCAGGTAGAGAAAGGCGAGTCTAGAGGTGACGTCTTGCACAATGCGCCTCACAACTTGAAAGATATCATTGAAAGTGACTGGTCGCTGAGAGAATACACGAGAGAACAGGCCGCCTACCCGCTTCCGTTCTTGAGAGAGTCTAAATGCTGGCCAACAGTCGCCAGAGTCGACGACGCATATGGTGACATCAACTTGATGTGTACTTGTCCTTCCGTCGAAGAAGTTGCATCTCAATAGTTACTGCACTAGCACGCAAAACGCCCCTCGCCCCCTTTTTATAAAGTAGTGTACCCAGCCCCAATTAATCAGTTCATTTTCGTCACACTAAAACAAGCAGTAAAAGAAAAAGGAAAAAACTTTCAATTGTGTCAAAGCTCTTTAGATTGCAATCGTAGTTGACCATAGGTTGAGCTTCTTGTATGATCAGACGCCCATTTTTTTTGAGCCACACAACACTACAAACATCCACCAGATCACGTCACTTCAATATGAGCGGAAACCACGCCACAGTAACGGCCCGTCCGTCCATGTTCTCAATGAATGGTGGAGCTAGCGCCCACCAGCCCATCACGAGACCACTGGTCCAGAACCGCCGGTCATCCACCTTCAGACCTTGCAACAACTGTACGTGTTCCCCGGGGTTGTTGACAAGACAGGGGCGTTTGAGCAGCCAATATTCCCGGAGATTGTCCTTGAGAAGGTCGTCCTCAGGCAGAATTCAAACACCGACCTCTTCTCCCCGGAGACAGAGCTCTCTTTACACCATTGACGCCACCGACAACTCGACAAATTGCGATATCGATGTCAAGGAGATCAACACGTCGCTGAGATTGGAGAAATTGAGAAACGAAATGGCCAAATTCGACTTGGGTGTCTACGTAGTGCCATCAGAAGACGCTCACCAGTCCGAATATACGTCTCCTGCGGACCAGAGAAGAGCTTTTATCAGCGGATTCAGCGGCTCGGCTGGAGTTGCCGTCGTCACGAGAGATATCACGTCGTTAAACGAAATCCCAGATGGTGTCTGCGCGTTGTCGACGGACGGACGTTATTTTAACCAGCTGAATAACGAGTTGGATTTCAACTGGAGATTGTTGAAACAGTTCACCAAGGGCGAGCCGAGCTGGGAAGAGTGGAGTATCCAGCAGCTGGAGCAGATGTCCTTGGATAGCGGCAAAGAGGTGAAGATCGGGATTGATCCAAAGGTGATTACGTTCTCGGCTTACAAGGCCTTTGAGAAACAAATCAAAGCCTCCACCAAACCCGGAGCCAATGTGACTATTGTCCCGGTTTCGACCAACTTGATCGATGCCATCTGGTCGGATTTCGAGACCTATCCGTCCAGACAGTTGAACGGAGTGGGATTTTTGGACGACAAGTTCACTGGGGCCACTTTGAAAGACAAGTTGGCAAAATTGAAGAAATCTCTCCAGCTGCACAATTCAAAACACTTTGTCATATCTGCATTAGACGAAATCGCATGGTTGTTGAACTTGAGAGGTAACGATATCGAGTATAACCCGGTCTTCTATAGTTACTTGTTTGTCAACGGGGATGACTTGGTGTTGTACTCGGACAACTCGGAGAGATTCCTGAAATTGGAGTCCTATTTCAAAGACAACAATGTCACCATCAGACCGTATAGCAAGATTTTCCAAGACTTGGCAGAGATTGAGGACAAAATTTTGATCCCACAGACTGCATCTTGGGCTATTCTGGATGTCATTACAAATTTCCAGATGGTTGTTTCGCCGATCGAGGAATTGAAACTGATCAAGACCGATGAAGAGATTCAAGGAGCCAAGATCGCTCATTATAAAGACGGTATTGCCTTGTGTAGATACTTCAGTTGGTTGGCCAATGAGGTTGGCCAGAACTGTGAATTGGTGGACGAAGTCGAGGCAAGTGATAAACTTGAGAATTTGAGAAAAGAACAGGAAAATTTCGTCGGATTGTCATTCGAAACCATTTCCTCCACCGGTCTGAATGCTGCTATCATCCATTATGCTCCAAAGAGAGACGACTGTTCTGTCATTGATCCAAACAAGATCTATTTAAATGATTCAGGTGCACAATTTTTGGAGGGAACCACTGACACTACAAGAACTTTACATTTTGGCAAACCGTCTACTGAAGAAATCGACAACTATACTCTAGTTTTGAAGGGGAACATTCTGTTGCTGACATTGGAGTTCCCTGAGGGCACGACCGGATTCATGATTGACTCTATTGCCAGACAGCATCTCTGGAAGTACGGATTGGACTATAGACACGGCACCGGTCACGGTATTGGAGCCTATTTGAATGTCCATGAAGGTCCAATTGGAATCGGGTTCAGGCCTTCCACCAACAGAGTCCTGTTGAGACCGGGAAATTTGCTCTCGAATGAACCAGGATTTTACAAAGATGGAGAATACGGAATCAGAATTGAAAACGTGATGTTTGTCAAGGAATCCGGTAAAGCTTTTGGTGACAAACCTTTCTATAAATTTGAAACCATCACCAGAGTGCCATTCTGTAAAAAGTTGATCAACACCAAGTTGTTGAACGATGAAGAAAAGTCTTGGATCAACGAATACCATCAAACCGTCTGGGAAGAGATTAGCAAGAACTTTACAAAGGGCTCAGTTGAGTATAACTGGTTGAAAATGGAATGTCTTTCTATCTGATGGTCCCCACCCATAATATATATCTTTAACTATTTTTATTTATGTCTCCCCATCAACTTCGACACCTTGATTCTAACCCCCAAAATTCAATCCAGAGACCGAAAAAGTCGTGCATTTATCCAAAATACTAGCCAATCACATTCCATCAAGAGGTCATCACCTCCAAAACAGGGGCTGTTTGCTGGTCCGGATGCGGGAAACAAAAAAAATTGAAATACTCATGATCAAAATTATCGATTAATCATCTATACACTAGAAATTGTTTATCCATCGAATTAGTAAAACGATCAATCAATCGATTATTCCATCATCTTATAGACAAAACACCATCATACGATCATACATACAATGTCCAGCGTCAAAATACTACAGCGCTCATCAAGAAACCTATTTGATACCATGCTGCTGAGAAGATCTGTCATTTCATGTTCAAGAAGGTACTTACAGACAGTGAACCAGTCCAGTATGGTGAGGACGTCTTCTTCGTCGACATCGCAATCGATGCCTTTGAATATCAGCTTGCAACAACAACAGCAACAAAATGAACAGCAGGGAATGGCAGAACAGCTGGAACAGGCTGACACTAAATGGTCCAAGCATTCTTTACCCGAAGGTGTTTCTTTGAAAGATTTGTTGAAAATGGAGAAGAAAGAACCGGTACAGAAGACAGAGAAACCGAAAAAGAGAAGAAGACTGTTGAAACCGAGAAAGGCGTTGATCACCTTGTCTCCAAATGCAGTACACCATTTATCACTGTTATTAGACCAGCCTACTCCAAAGATGATTAGAATCGGAGTGAGGAACCGTGGTTGCTCAGGTTTGACTTACCATTTAGAGTATGTGACTGAACTGGGGAAGTTTGATGAGACCATAGAGCAAGACGGTGTCAAAGTATTGATAGACTCAAAAGCTTTGTTCAGTATAGTTGGGTCTGAAATGGACTGGATTGACGACAAGTTGTCGTCCAGATTTGTCTTCAAGAATCCAAACTCCAAAGGCACATGTGGATGTGGTGAAAGTTTCATGGTTTGAATTGGTATATTGTTACTAATCTGGCATTGCTTTGGCATGCTTTGACATGCCTTGGCATCTGCTGTGACAACTTGGAACGACTGAACGAACTAAAGGCATACAATTTCTACAACGTTATTTATACACTCATCTCGATATTTATTATATTCTAATGAACAACATCGTCAAACGATAATATTTCTCCGGCACCATTCGTAAGATTCCGCTTCAACGGGGCCCGACAATTAGCTTCATTTTTGTTGTTACGTACACGACTATTGTAGATCTTGATCAACCACAAAATGCAATAAAGAGGGTTAGAGGAAGGGCATTGCATAGATGTATAAGTATAAGTATTAATCTATAAAGTGTGAAATGTATAGTGTCTAGTGATAAGCGTGTCTCCGTGTCTTTTCCGTCTTAGATCAAGAAACTGGCAACTAGGGCCAATGCGATACCAAAAAAGCTGGATTTTGAGACTTTCCCCCCATTCTCGTAGTCCCAGGACAGATTAGTGGCGTTGGAACAGTTGTTCCCGTTGGAGTCCAAAGCTGTGGCGTTTGGTTCTCTTGTCAAGTTTCTTCTCTGCAAAATCTCCATTTCCTTCTGTTGGGAATTGGCGTTTGGACCGTAAGGGAGCTCTTTGTCCACTGGAGTCAATTCTTCCATATCAAACTCTTCTTCTTCCTTGGCGCTGACCTTTCCCTTGTAGATACCGATGTTGGCACAAGTAATCTTGGTCAAGTTGGCAAAGTGGATCGTGACGGATCTGTCAACTATGTAAGCCGGGTTGCTTGGGTTCAAAGACAAGTACTGATCGTAGTACCTGGTCTCGAAGCAAGTGGTGTTGATCCAACCGTGCTTCCCAGACAAATCTCCGACTTGGCAGTAGCTGTCATCTTGTTGCAGATCACAATTTGGTGGAGCGCCGTAAGGATTGAAATGTGTTCCCGTCAGTTCACAATCACCAGAAGGTGGGACCGGTAATTGGTGGATGTGGTAGGTGAATGGACCGCCTTCATCTGGTAATCCGGTCACGTCGAAGTGGACTTTGACCGAGCCATTTCTGGCAGTTCCAAATTTGATCACAGCGTGCAATTTACCCAGATCGAAATCCGCTCTTGCCTTGACCCCTCTTGGGGAGTCGGTATTGACTGGAGCTTGAGCGGCGTGAACAGCTGATAACAATACAGCTACAGAGGTGAGAATCTTAACAATTGGAACCATTTTGGATGATCTTACTGAGTTAGAGAAGGTAAGTAGAGGAACAAGACTCAAAATCCAACTTTACATTTTTATACCAAAATTACCCCCAAAATTCGGTTTTGTGTCATTTTGTTCAGGGCCAGTAAGAAAAAAAACACCCCTATTTTTTCACCACAGTTTATAAATGCTCTATCTCAGTTCCTTGGAGTGTCTAAGTAAATCCTCTAGATAATGGTCGTGGGACCGCTGGTGGTGGTCCAAATTCCTCAAGGAATGCACAAGATTGGACAAGTACTCTATATTCGGTCCGCTTGGCCCGACATTATGCGCAATCACTTTCAGTGTGTCCCCCAATTTCTCTGGGCCTATAAAAGATCTGTTATCCAAGGTGCCTATATACACCATACACCTGATATCGTAGCCGCCTGATTCGTTTTTGTTCAAAGATTTGTCGATGACGTACATCAATTTCGGATCCTGCAACTGCTGAGGCGAAAGCTCAACATTGAATTTCACCTCGTGCATCGTATACCCGTCTTGTTCCCTCTCATCCAAGTACTCAATCACCTCACGTGCATGCTCCGGTGGGATGTAGTATAGAGAGCCCCAGATCTTCAAGTCGTCTTCTGATAGCTGCTCGATATCATAATTTTGTCCCAATTCGTAGTGCAAATCTTTCTGTAAACATCTGGAACTCTTGATATCGGATAAACTGATCAAAGTCAGCACTCTGCCTGGGGATTCCGGTGTTCCCCTGTGGTCCGAAGAACTCTGCCAGAACCGCCTGATGAACCCGTGGATGAACCCGGATAACTTGTATTGGGTATTAGGAGGTGGTTTGAAAATCAAAGACCCGTATCCCAATACCCAAAGGGCCTTGTCTTGGGCAATTTCTACCGTCATCTAGCCTCAAATACACACTCTATTTCCCCGAGGTGAAATTTTTCAAAATCATATGCTGTTCTCCAATTTTTTTGTTCTTTCACATGTAAAAAAAAGTCATAGACATCATCATCCACATTTTGACATATAAATACCGATTAGAATTGCTCGTTGAGTTTCAGGAATTCATAGTAAACAAACATAAGTTGGGGTATCAATTCCATTTCCGATTCATATATATATATTACGATGTCCACGTTCAAATCTGACCAGTACTTAAAACAGATCGGTTCTACTTTAGACTCGAACACCAAGTTGAGAGAGCTGACTATCAAGAAGGTAAGTACATTGATACACATCCATTTGTGATTTATTACTGACATATTTCGCAAAACAAGACCGCCGCCACTATTGTGTTTATCATCAAGAACAAACAAGGTGAAACGAAAAACTATTTGCTCGACTTGAAAGACACTGGGAAACTCTCTGATTTGCAAGACCCGAAATCCGTGAAATCCGACATCACCATCAGCATAGGGGACTTGGATTTCAAGAAATTGGTGTTGGGAAAGTCAAACGCGCAAAAGTTGTTTATGAGCGGTAAGTTGAAAATCAAGGGAAACGTTATGAAACTGGCCAACATTGAAAACATATTGAAGAGCGCCAATCCAGTGAAACTGAAATTATGATCAAGATGAGCTTGTTAGAACTTGAAACTGCCACCCATAACGCCGAAAGTCCAGTAGAACACTTGGAGAAGGATTTCAAAGCCTTGCAGAGATACTGTCTCTTGGTTGCGACTGTCGTTGTGGTGTTGCACTACGAGATGGTGTTATTTTTTAGTGATTTGGTGCTCTATTTTGTTATGTACCTCTACTCCTATATATGATTTTATTGTGTCAAAACGAAACCCAGTAGCCCCCACAGAAGCAGCTCCGTTGGAAGGGTAAGGTAGTTGGACTCAAGATGTCAACGTTGTACAATGGAATCTCTTCACAACTCGACACAGACCCGCACAAGACACATCTTCTCAAGTTTCTCGAGATGATCAAGTTCTTTCTCAACTCGTCTACAAGTAGAGAGTTGCTTCTCTTTTTGAAGCTCAAAATCATCTCGTGGTTTTCTCTACTAGTATGCTTGATCACAGAATCCTGTGGACCGATAGACGACGATCCAGCAGATCCGGTTTTCTTGTTACAGTCAAGCCAATCAACATCGTAGAAATACAACGACAAGAGATCGAAATCCTTCTTCAGCATTCCCGCGTACAAAGTGCACAACTTCTTGATGGGCTCCAGATAACTACGTGGGATTTTCGCCTGGATGAACAACAGAGTCTCGACCCTCATCATGGTCACCTTGTCGTGCTTCATGTTCCGGATAGAGTTATCGGTGTCGCTGACAAACTTCTCAAACACGTCTAGTCTGATTGGAGCAGATGTGATAACCGAACTCAACCTCTCAAAGCTCTCCAGAATCGGGAGATTCTTGTAATTCTTCAAGTCAATGTTCTCCATAGACTTGATGGAGTACTCGTTCAACTTCCGGATTCCCGCTATCGAGTACAACAACAACGATCTAGAGACGTTGGTCATCAACAAGGGAATCACTATATAGTCCTCGATCACGTCCAACACGTTTCCGTCGGAACTGGCCAATTTCTCGCCAATTTCAATCAACTGTTTGTTCAACATCACACAGAAATCGACAAACCAGTTCACAAATCCGATCAGGGAGATCAACGTGTTCGATTTTATATACGTCTCGTCGAGCTGGTTGGCCCTGTTGGTGTTCTCCTTCTGGATCTGGTGGAAGATCGTCCGGAGACTCAAGGTGATGATCAACGCGCCCAATCTCAAGTGCAAGAGATACGAGGCCATTTGCGAGCTCTTGTTCCTCTGCCAGTCGATGGACGTCCCGAGCAGCAATTGCAACGAGAGCAACTTCTGGAACGGCGGATGGTTCAACAATTTGTCGGCGTTTTCCCGGGTGTAGTCCAACTGGAAGTTGATCGAACGTTGACACTCCTCCATGATGGATATGATGAATTTTTCCGCATATTCGGGACCCAGGATCCTCCGGACCCGGGCAAGTTCCAACTGGATCGTCGTGATCAAGTCTCCAGTGAAGCACTGCGTGAAACACGCATAAGTGTGTGTGAACAGGATCAGCGACGCAGACAAGATCAAAAAGCCTTTCTTCATCAGCTTGCGGTCCTTCAACAGCATCAACTCCGGATCCCTTTGGACGTTTTTCCACACCAAAGTGCCCGTTTCGGGGTTCATCGCCACGTAGGAACATAAACTTGGGGATATTTGGGTGAACAAGGGACTGAACCCAGCAGAGGGGAACTCGAACCCCACATCCAGTAACGAAGCGAGCGTTTTCGGGAGTTCGAGACTGTACTGGTCGAGCGTGCTCGGATTGTTGAAGCTCATGCTCTGTTTATCGTCTTTGAACACATTCTCAATCGGTTTCATCAGCGAACGGTCAAACACCTTGACGGCTCCATTCTGGTAACTGAAGAGCAAGAACGTGTTGTAGACACTTGATCGGAGCGAGATCAACAAATCCGGACAGTTGACCACTTGTCTTGTCTTGAGACAAGTGCCCGAGAACTTGGATCCCGGCCTAGATCCGGGGAAAAGACTCGATATCGGGTCAGTTTCGATCTCAAGTGCATGCAATGAGGTGTAAAACTTGTCGTTATCTTTTGTTTCATATCCGACAAAGATCTCTGGACTAGTCCCGCCTACAGAGCTCGGGGCAATCACTTCCAAGATCCTCAAGATCTGGTATTCACCGGTATTTGGATCTATGCTGTCCAACTTCTGTCTCAGCAATTTCTTGATGCTATAAGTGACTGCAGTTCTGTTGATTTCCAGGGTGACGAAATGTGGCATCTTCTTCTGCATCTGAGCTGCGTAATTCAAATGGCCCCAGTCCACTGTGATATTCACTACATCCAAAAAGCCCGAAGACGAGTCGTATATAGCAGCTATTATGGACTCGTCTTTGGAAAATCCTATAGACAGTTTGGTGATGTTCATCTCTGAACCGTTATTGAGGTCTAGTCTCTGGGTGACTCTGCTGTAGTCTAGCCCGTGCTCACCCTGGTGCCAGCAGTCCACTTGTCCGTCTTTCCTGATCGCTATACATGCCTGTTTCGAGCTTATCGGATGCAGAGGACCCACGGGTTTCTGCTGCGAGATGTTGTACTGGTACAGCTGGTTCATCGAGTCTTCAAACAGAGCCCCCTCCAGCGCGGCAGCTCCATTCGGAAGCGAGTCAGTCTGCGTCGATATCCTAGTTGCTGGGCCGCTGTTGATCGACGGCTTGTTCATGGGGAGCCATTCAAAGGCCACAATCTCGGTGTTGGAAGTGCTCAGATCGCTGTACACGATCTCCAACTCGTTCAAACTGGACAGCACCAATGGAAGTCTGCTCGGGCCCGTTGGTTTCGTGACTCCGGTCACGACAATGCTGAGATCTCCATGGTGATCTACGATCGCCATATCCGCGCAGTTTGGACTGTGTGAGACCATTGTGATAGGTGGCAGAGGTGGCATCTTGTAATTTGGGTTTGTGCTGAACTGTGAATTGATCTCTTGCAACTGCTGGGCAGATCTTATCGAGAATTCCTTTGGGGGCGCCAATTGCCAGTTCTTGCCGTCTATGCATTCCATGTATGTTAGGCAGAAGTTGTGTGTGCTCTTGGGGTCCGGCGAGGCATAGGCAATGAACCCGTATTTGGACCAAGAGATTTTACTGTTGGTGTTAGTAAACGGGCTGCTGGTTCCACTTATTAGTTGGTACTCACTTTGTATTATTGCACACCTCAGGATCATAGTGTATCTTTTCGACGGTCATTTGGGGCAGTAATTGTGGTTTTGACGCCCTTTAGATGATGTCTAGTCACTTGGTGGTGCACATCCTGAGTACTTAATCTGATTTTTTTTTTGACTTTTTCAGGACTTTTGATTTTGGGACTTTTGACTTTTTGAACTTTGGACTTTGATTTTTCTTCAGAATAAAAAGGGGGTACTTTTGCGCGAGTACTAGAGGTGTAATTTATATGGGTATTAAAGGTACAGAGTAGTAAAGGTAAAATTTTCAGAAGTGCCCAAGTCACAATTCATATGAGTATCAAAGGTGCAGAGTGCTAAAGGTACTCCCTCCAAAATGGTACCAAGTACAATTTTCAAAGCAGTAATAAGCGATCTAGAGCTCTAAAAATACAGTAATCTCCATCATTACTAAAGCCACTAATACATACAAGTTAGCAAATCACAGATCGTTTCTTCATATACATATTATATAATCATTGGATTTCTCAAAAGACATCACCGTGGTCAAACATGGCGTCGGCAACCTTGACGAAACCGGCAATGTTGGCACCCTTGACCAAAGATGGCAAAGCTTGTTTGTTGGTCTCAGAAGAGTAGTTCTTTGCGGTTTCCAAACAGTTGTTGAAACATGTAACCATGATGTCCTTCAACTTGGCGTCGACTTCCTCTCTGGTCCATTGGACTCTTTGGGAGTTTTGGGCCATTTCTAAACCAGAGACGGCAACACCACCGGCATTGGCAGCCTTACCTGGAGCGTACCAGATGGCTGGAGCAGAAGTTGAAGCAGTGGCAACTCTTTCACCTTCAAAGACATCGATAGCCTCTTGGGTAGAACCCATGTTGGAACCTTCAGCAACGAATTTACAACCAGCAGCGACTAAAGCCTTGGCTTCTTCACCAGAAATTTCGTTTTGAGTGGCAGATGGCAAAGCGACATCGACTTGACCAACCAAGGTCCATGGACGAGCACCAGAAACGTACTTGATCTGGGATGAGGAGAAAGCAGAGGCTTCACCGATAATCTCTTCCAAAGACTTGAACTTCAATTTGGCAGCTCCAATAGCATCGATTTGAGCTGGAGTGATACCATCTTGCGAGATGATAGCACCCTTGGAGTCGGACAAAGAGACAACGGTACCTCCCAATTCGATAACCTTCAAGGCAGCATATTGGGCAACGTTACCGGAACCAGAGATGGCGACTCTCTTACCCTTGAAAGATTCTTTACCTTGAGTAGCGTGCTCAATCATCTTTTCAACGTAATAGACCAAACCGTAACCAGTGGCTTCTGGTCTGATCAAAGATCCACCCCAGGTCAATCCCTTACCGGTCAAGACACCTTCCCATTGGTTTTGCATCTGTTTGTAGGCACCAAACATGAAACCAACTTCTCTACCACCGACACCGATATCACCAGCTGGAACATCTGTGTGTTGGCCAATGTGACGGGCCAATTGTCTGATAAAAGAGGTACAGAATCTTCTAATTTCAGCGTCTGATCTACCCTTTGGGTTGAAATCAGCACCACCTTTACCACCTCCGATACTCAAACCGGTCAAGGCATTTTTGAAGATCTGTTCATAACCCAAGAATTTCAAGATGGAAAGGTTAACAGATGGGTGGAATCTCAAACCACCTTTGTATGGACCCAAGGCAGAGTTGAATTGAACTCTGTAACCTCTGTTGACTTCCAATTCACCTTTGTCATTTTCCCATGTGACTCTGAATTGGATAATTCTTTCTGGAATAGAGATAACTGGGATGACTTTCTTATATTGTGGGTGTTCTTCGAACAAAGTCGAGTCTTGCAAAGTAGACAACAATTCGTTGTAAGCTTGTTCGAATTCAGGTTCGTGTGGTTGGACCATTTTAGAAATTATTTATCAGATATTGGGGTTAAGAGGTTCCAAATCACTCGTTGATCTGGGGGAACAAGTGTCAATTTATAAGAACTGAACCCTCATTCTATGCAGTGGAAAATTTTTCGACAAATCCTGTGAATACTTGGATACTACACGTTCAAGATATGAGTTTTTAAAGATGTTCTTTCTTTTCCTTATCTAAAATCAGTATCGTCGAATCATAGCCGTCCATTGGATAAATACCCACCGCATAATAGCTTAACTAAGAGCAGCAGGAAACCGTTTAGAGTACAAAAGCTTCGGAATTTTTGCAACTCTTTTCATTCCGTTTTCCATATTTGCCCCCGAGATATGTGTGACTCACAAAGTTTCGCCTGAACCGGAGATGCCCTGGTCTGCTCTTAACTAAGTAGATCAAATCGATAAGAAGCACAAATTACCGTATTCGGTTGTTCTGGGGCATGAAGTGACTAGAAAAATTTTTCACTGTGATGAGCAGGTCAGATTCAGTTTTGTGGTCATGACTTTGGTGGATATACACAGTTCGTTGGCAAATGTGTGCGTTACGTAGGTGGATTGGGAGAAATTTTCCACCCCAACTAAGGTCATCTAATCTCGAGCCAACGAGAATTTTTGTGGTTGTATATTCATAATTTTGTAGATTGTATTTGGATCACTTGAGACCGATATAATCCGAGTCTGGTTGACGATCGGTATATTTTACTCACGTTTGGGCATAACTTCCATGAATCTTGGATCGATCGAGATAAGAGATTAGGTAAACTTTTGGCTGCTCTCAGTTCCGTGGCTTGAGCAAAACTCACGGAATCCTCCGTGGGAAGCACCCCTTAACTCGGCAAGACCACATGAAAGGGCGAATTTCCCCCATCTTTTCCATCGCCGAAATGAAGGAAATTTTAGCGTTTTTCAGTTCCGAAAAAATACTTTACTATGGTGGAGACGTAGAGTCACAGGGCATTTCATGTATTGCCTTTAGGGGCAAGAATTTTCGAGCTTGGGGAAATGTGAACGACCTTTTTACTCCTGAGATCGGCCTCAGCTCGGTTACTGAAGTAGACCGAGACTGTTAGGGTCCTCGATCGGCTTTGGCTATCAGTTGTTGATTGAAGGTTTCGGGTCAAGTCATGTTTCTTTCTGTCTCAGACAACATACTTTTCCGTCAGCTGTGAGCATAGTGAATATGTAAATTTAGTAGTGGTAAGAATAGTTATCAATTCATCCTGGCTGGGACCAAGTTGGAGATATATATATAATATCAGAAATTCTGTTAGTCTCAAACAGATCTCTAAAACCTCTTTTACCACGGTCGCAGCAGTTACCATACGACCACTCACCAATTTCAAACCCCCTTCATGCCTAACCCAATTCCTGTCCCACAGTGCTGAACAGTGAGTGTCTCCCCATCCCAAGATACTTCATACCATTCTCACCGCCCCAGTATTGCCTAAGACACACCACGTAAGAAAAAATTGTCTCGACAAATTTTCATCAGATCTATGAGCGCTAAACTGATCCTTAACGATGTCACTCGCCACTAGAGCACTCCCTAGACTCTTGCATCCCGGCCGAATCGGTATAAAATCATGTCTCACAACATCTGTGAGGTATAATTCCTCGGTACGAGTCCCCTACAACAAAATTGGAGTGCCCCTCAAGCCATATGTCCCATTGAGCTGGAAAAACTTACCATCGCCAGTTACCAGCCCGATATTGTTCTTAAAATGCTTGACGAGACGTGTAGTCTTGTTGGGGATCAACACATTACAGATTGTGGAGTTTAGAAGAAACAACAAACCGAATTTCTTGCTCTGGAAGAACGAGGCCATCGAACAATACGTCAAGGTGAACAGACTGTTTGCAAAGAAGAATATTGCCCAGATCCGTCTGTCTTCCAACACCTTTGTCGCCAAGGCATTGGAGAACAGGTTGAAAGCATTACCAAAAGACGTGGAATTGGACTGGAAGTTGTTAAAATTCAACAAGGTGCCAAAGATTATCTCGTTCAACAACTTCCCCAACGAAGATGGATCCACCATGTGCTTGCAAATCGTCTACAAGTTCAACACCAAGCAGAGATTGGTCTCAGTGCGCAATGGAGACGTGAAATCACAGGACAAGGACTTGAGCGAGTACGTGGTGTTCAACGTGGACCCATATACGGACAATGTGTGTCTTGCCGGACTTGCCTTTGAGAGTAACCCTACAGATCCAGCATACAATAGAGAGGCCAAACAGACACAGCAGGAGGTGTTTGAGTCCATGGATATACACGGGGATATCTATAGATCGGATCCTAGATTGGCCATCCAGGGTGCAAAAAATTGAAATACTTGTACATAGCGAACTGATGCTTCAATTTATCATTCAAAACATATATATACACAGCAAACGGTTCATACAGATCATGACTTTTCGGCAGCCTTTGCAGCCTGTTGCTTGGCAACTTCCTCAGCAGTCGGCATGCCTTCTGTCAAGATCTTCTCCAAGGTGAACTTGTTTTCGGCCAAGAATTCCTTCTCTCTCTGCTTCTCTTCCTCCAACATCTTGGCTCCGTGCTCTTTCAAATAGCTTTGGAATTGCAAGTACTGTTTCTGGCCTTGCTCTCTGATCACGTCCAACGGCATCTTTGGCGAAGATTGCACAGATGATGGCAATCCCAACAAGGAAACTGCCCAATTGGATGCATTGTTTCCGCTGTGAGAGAGATGGTTATCCTCTTCGAATTTCTTCCTGAGCAGGGCCTCTCTCTGCAAGAATTCTTCTGGAATCTTCTTCTTGTCCTGGAAGGAGTTCAAGATCGGCCTGACATCCTTGATCGGTTGCGTGGCCAAGTATTCCAAAAATGGAATCAATTTGACCAATTTATCGTCCGGATTTCCATCCCAGGCGTCGAATGGGATCGCATTTTCAGGCTGTAAGCTATAAGAATCTGCGTCGGTATCGATAATGATCATCTTGGACAAGTCTCTGTTCATCAAGCTCAAATCCTTGACGACTTTGCCGTCAATATACCTAGAAGCCTCTTTGAACAAAGAATAAGAGATAAACGCATGGTATGGGTCCAATTTCTGAACAATGACTTCACTGAACTGCATGTAGTTTGACGAGAAAATGACAACTTCGTAATACTGGGACAAGTAGCCCAAAAAGTAGTCCAAACCGGGTCTCTTTGCTGTTTTCCAGCCCTTCTTCGTAGACCATTCTGAGTGCACCAACAAGTCTTCTAAACTCAAAACCAAGGTCAAAGGTCTCTTATAAGGTTCAGGAGGAGGAGGTGGCAATAAGTCGTTGAACAGGGGCTCGGTAAACAAATTGAAAAATGTGTTGAATCTCTTTTTGAACCGTTTAAACATCTTGTCTGGAGTGTATCCGTTCTCTTGCTCGTTATACAACTCTCCATCTCCCTCTTTCTCCCAATCCCGTGACATGTACACTGCTGATCCGGCAATCGATAAAAACCCGGCCGTGTAGAAGAGATTGGCGTATCTCTCACGCTTGATGTCTGTTTGTGTAGTATGGGATGTCCGCTTTTGCTGGGCTCTCTGCTGCTCATATTTCTTCCTCAACTCTTCATTCAACTCAGATGACGTAGAAGACGATGCAGGTTCGGTTTCAGTCTCAACGCCACCCTTCTTGGTGACCGGTTCGTCGACATCGACACCGGCTTTGGTCAACAAATCGTCATCCAAGATCGATTTGTACTCGGATTTCTTGTCGTCGACGCCCTTGCCATCGGATTTCATCAAAAATCTCGAGCTCATGATGGATCTTCGTGCTGGCGCTGGAACTCCCTGGGTCCTGGCGGCCCTGAGCGTGCCTCTGATCAATGATTGAATCATGTTCGGCGTTCTTGGATCTACAACTCTATGCTCCGACTTTTCGTCATCACCTGAAAAAGTTTTTTTCTATACAAAAGTCGTGCACCGGGACTCAAGTTTTCGAAGATGGGACGAGTTTGAACGAGAGGATGTCGTTCTTCAGGGTGTCGACAACGTCATCTTCACCAACTCTCGTGCCGCCTACACCTTCTATCAGCAGAATAGTGACTTCGCCCATGATCTGTCTCGCAACACTGCCCACTGCGGTGCCTCTTTTTACCAAAGTACAGTCTCTGAACACGTTTTGGCCCGAAGCACCGGTGAATGATGAGATGTTTCTCACCGTATACACCGGGACCAAGTCCAAGACATCCGCTGCTGCTTGCAACACTTGCACCACTCCCGTGCTCCCGAATCTATATAGAACCAAATCTCTGATGTTTTCGATTCTCAGCACCAATCTCTCGTCCAACACTTTCAACCCACTTTCTTCTCCAAGATCCTCTAAAGTGTCTACGAATTCTGTGCCCTCTTCGTATTTTATATAGTTCTGTTTCGCCAAACGTCTCAAAAACACCTCTGTCACTGCAGATGTCAACACGGCTTTGGTTTTGGGATGCTTCAACAAGATCTTGGACACGTTTTTGTCGGCATCAGGATGGTCAATTTTGTTCAACAGTAGCACCGTGGGGAATTTCACCTCCATGAACGCCAACACCACTTTGGTGATCCATTCTTGGTCCCAGGTCTCCAATTTTGGTAATTCCTTGATGCGGTCCAACGCCCGGGCCACCATCTTCCCAGTGGCTCCGTACCCACCGAATTGCGCCCTCAATGTCTCTACAGCGCTGGATTTCGTCGCCGTGTGCCTTCTCACAATAGACCCCCACCGTTTCATCAAATTGTTCTCGATCCAGAGCCTGATCTCGTCTTGTAACCAGTCTATATCGTTCAAAGGATCATATCCCCTCGTGTTTTTCCCCTCTGCATCGGTGGTCCCACTCACATCCACCACATGGATCAAGGCATCTGCCTGCCTCAAATCGTCCAAGAATTTGTTTCCCAAGCCCCTCCCCGTGCTGGCCCCGGGGACAAGACCTGCCACATCCAATAACTGGATCGGGATGTGTCTTCTGCCGTTGGTGCACCAGCCATAGTTTGGTTTGCACAAATCCTCCTTGCCAAATCTCAGGCACGCACAGTCCACTTGTAAATACCCTGTAGCGCGATTGGGCTCGATCGTACAAAAGGGAAAGGCTCCAACTTTGGCGTCTGCATCAGTAAGACTGTTTAGCGTGGTGGATTTGCCGGATGACGGCTTGCCCACTATCCCGATCAACGGATCTCTAGGCATCTTGATGGCGGGTAGAGTTTTTGAAGCGAATAAATTTTTACTTTTTTGTGAAAAATGTCGACCAAAACGCCCCTGTTTGGTCAGTGATGAGCTGCCCTGATGAGCATCATTGGATGAGGGGCCATGGGAGCAGAGAGCAGAGATAGGACTGGGAAGGCAGCGGTAGAATGGTATCCAGAAATGTGATAGGGTGATCCTGTCCGAGACTCTTTCGGGTCACATTACTGCTGAGTGTCGTTTGTTGAACTTATCTCTCCCAAAAATGACAACCCCCTTTTGTCTAAAGTATACTGATACACCAAAGGTTCGTGCCTCAATTTTCACTCAAAAGCGATATCTTTTTCCAACCAGAACCTACACCAACGTCTTTGCCTATTGCCTGGGCCTGAGTTCTCACTTGTTCCTTCCAATACCTTCAGCTTTCCTCACTACTCTCTTCCTACTTAGCACTGAAAAAATAGGGCAAATCGACAAAAGCGGAAATGTAAATACTCTTCACAAGCGCCGACCCACCACTACCACCAAATGATATGATATTCAAACGACTATACAACACAACTAGCGTGTTGCTCCGAGAATGGAACCCCTCAGAAGTGCTAATAGACAAAAAGTCGAAATTCCAAGGCCGGTGTCACGAGGTGTTTTCTCCCCAAGAGGTGCCAGATTTGATCCAGGAATTGATGGCTACAGAGAAAGGCTTGCACAAGGCTTCACATCCGACTATGTACGCATGGAGAGTGGGCAAAATTGCAAGCATATCCGGCAAAGGCGAGCCGAAATTCGAGTTTGTCAACCAGAGCAGCCATGATAATGGCGAAGGTGGAGCTGGGTCTAGACTTGTCGGTTTGTTAGAGCGGATGAAATTGGTCAATGTGCTAGTTGTCGTGTCGCGGTGGTATGGTGGAACTCCGTTAGGCCCTGCGAGATTCAGAGACATCAGCGAAGTTGCCATTGAGAGCTTGAGAATTGGCCGGTTTATAGGTGATTCCAAGAGCAATAAGCAGAATGGCAAGAGACGTAAGTGAATGGCATGGATTGGTTTGTAGATTTTATTTGTAAACGAGACTGGGGATGAAGCATGGGTGTTTGTACGTGACACTGAACTTGCACATAGTATGGGTGTTTGTAATGAGATTGAGTGCTTAGAAGTATCATGTTTGTAATGAGACTGTGTTGGTATATATTGGTACATGTTTATATGAATGATACTGGATGGTATGTGGATAAGGCTGGATTTGGACTAATTAGTATGACTTTATATATATATATCGAAGACTGGTTTGTACATGGGTCTATACAGAAATCTGCATGGGTCCATATGAACCAGAGAGTCTAAGAAATAAGCATGGGGAGCTAGGTATGATTTTCTATAGATACTTGTCTGACTTTGTGCAGTGACTAGCTCCATATATCGGAACGAGTTTGTATGGTCAAGACTGTCCAAGATATCTTGATGAGTTGTATGGCCAAGACTGTCCAAGATATCTTGATGAGTTGTATGGCCAAGACTGTTTTAGATATCTCGATGAGTTGTATGGTCAAGACTGTCCCAGATCTCTGTATGAATTTGTATAGTCAAGACTGTCCCTACCTATTTGTCTGGGTTTGTATAGTCAAGTATACCTATAAATTAGCTCATAGTTATTGTATAGCATATAAATAGACGGGCTTAGTAACATCCTCACCCCACTTTTACATATTTATACGGGTTCAAAATCCCCTTTGGATCGTAATGGTTCTTCAACTCTTTGATCATCTTGATCTCAGTATTGTTCTTACTGTATCCGATATAGTTCTTCTTCTGGAACCCCAACCCGTGCTCGGCACTGATCGAACCTTGCTTGCTCTGGATCCATTCATACACAAACGGTTCCAACACTTTCTCCACTTCTTTGGCGTACCTTCTGACAGCGACATTCAAGTGCAAATTCCCATCTCCAATATGTCCGTATCCGACGGCATCCAAGACCGGGAACTCCTCGGAGTCTCCAATCAAATTGGCCTCGACCAACCTCTCTCTGACAGCCTCGACCAATCCGTACAAGTCAGCCAAAGGCAAGGACACATCGTACTTGTAAACACCCCCACCGATGGTGGAAGCCTCAGGGACTTGCTCTCTCCATTGCCACAAAGTCCTCAACTGGGTCTCGTCTTGGGCAACAATACCGTCCTCGACAACACCCTCTTCCATGGCAGTTTCCAAGAAAGTCTCCAACTTGGTGTCGTCGTGTTCCTTGTTGGAACCCGAAGTCTCGATCAACACATAGAAGGGATACTCATCTTCCAATGGGTGAGGCAGTTTCAAGTGCCTCTCGGCCAAGACCTGCGAGTTTCTGTCCATGAACTCGAACAGCGACAAGATCTCCGACAACTCGGATCTTGCATGGACAAATGCCTTCTGGACAGCCTCGTACGAGGAGACTCCCAAGAGCGCCACGTTGAACAGCTTTGGTCTCGAGGGACACAAGATCGACACCCCGGTGATCACACCGAGGGTTCCCTCGGATCCGATAAACGCCTGCTTCAAGTCGTATCCGGTATTGTCCTTTCTCAAGGCGTTCATCGAGTCCAACACGGTCCCGTCCGCCAAGACAACCTCCAAGCCCAACACGGATCCGTGCAAAGATCCGTACCGGATCAACCTCAAACCACCGGCATTTGTGGCCACGTTGCCGCCGATGTGGCACGAGCCCTTGGCACCCAAGTCCAAGGGGAAAATGTACCCGTTTTCGGCCAAGAAGATGTCGGCGTTCTCCAAAATCAAGCCGGCATCGGCTTTCAAGATCCCACTGACTTTGTCGAACGATCTGATCTTGTTTAAGTTCGATAACGACAACACCACTTCGTCAAACACAGGCACGGATCCTCCGACCAAACCCGTGTTACCACCCTGGGGCACCAACGCCAAATTCTGCTCGTTACAGTACCTGACGATCTGTGAAACCTGGTCTGTGGTCTTGGGCTTCAACACCACTTTGCTCTCTCCACAGTACTTTCTCATCCAGTCCTCGTTGTAGAACAACAAATCGTCTTTGTCGGTGATCATGGCAGACTCATTCTGCAAAACGCCCTTGAAAAATTCGAGGTCCGCTTGCTCCAACGTCTTGTAATCGTGTCTCTTGACGTACTGATAGGTGTCTCTTGTGAGCGGGACCACTTTGGTGGAGTTGTGACGGGCAATAGTGCCCGAAACAGCGCTAACTCCGTTTATATACTGCTTGGAAGCAGGAACAACACGGCGCACAAGTCCAGCACTCAATATCAATCTTCTCAACATTGTTCGTGCTACTCTGGTTCCAGACCCCCTGATGAGTCTTGAAAAATTTGAAAAAAAAAAAGTCCAATATCTGAAAAAGCGCTTGATTCTTTTTTCAGAGAGCCGACAGTTTTTGGCCCCGAGCCACAAAAAAGCGGTGCGGCGCAAATTGGGGGTAATTAATTGAGAAATCTCCGTAGTTCGTCAATAGTCTTGAGTCTGGGCTCGGAGATTGGTTCGGAAAGGGTTTCAGAGATGTCTGGAGACCCATTTGATGACGTGACGTCACCTTGTAGTCTATCTATCAAGTCGTTGAGATCCTGGATCCGCGTGACGTACTCGGCGTTGCTGAGTTTTAATTCCTGGAACTCTTTCACCAAGTGCGACACTTTGCTGTTGTACCCGGATGTCAATTTTTCGCCGAAAAAAGAGAGCTGCGTGTCGATGTTGTGGATCAAGTCCAATAACTGCTGGTTGAGGAGCCTGTAACTGGCCAACTCGGTGGTGAATCGTTTCTTGTTGACCGCTTTGAGCTCTTGGACGTGTTGGGGCATCAACTGGGTGATTAGAGCCTCGATGTGCTGGTGGAACACTTCGCTGCTGGCAATCTTCTCCACCAACTGAGTCTGGTCCTCAGAGGAATCCTCAGAGGAATCAGCTGGGGATTCCTTCAAGTTCGCTCTTTTTGTGTTGTAATAAACCACTATGATAAAGATACTTCCAGCGATGACTGAAGAACAAATTGTAATTCCATGGGACTCGTAGGTCAGCGGAGTCGATGTGATAACTGCGAGACCCTTTTGGGCTGGGTTGTGAAGTTCCGGCACCAGCTTTTGTGCTTCAAAGTCATTGAACTCCCTGATCGAATCGAGATATTCTTCAAAAGAGACGTAGCTCTTTGTGAAATGTGGCCCTGTCACTGGGTCATTGTATGAAAATTGAGAGTCGGAATGAGCAGAAATAGTCTCTCTGAGCTGATATGCCTGGTAGAATTTGGCGTTGATAAATGTGAGCACTAAGGGGAATGCCACATAGAACAGAGCTCTCACAACAGCACCGATATTCACCATGGCTTGACTTTGAGAGCCACAAAGTCATCTAGATCATGTTGGCCCAACTAAATACTCATTTGCTGAAGAATTCCCAATGTTTCACACTTGTTTCAGTCCTCAAAATATCTGAGAAAACTAACACATTTGCATCTCATTCTCAGCACTACAATACAACACAACAGTATACAGCAATCCCCACAGAAAGCTTACATTAACAGATATACAAAAGATTGTCACATTAAATACTCGTCTATACCAACACCAAGGAATAACAAAACTCCATCCCCTTCATTCTTTTTGATCCAATGAACACGACTAATGGATGTTTTTGGCGGTCTCATTAATCACGTTATCGTAAGCCGGTGGGGCGTCGGTTGGTTGTTGCTCTTCACTATCCAGGCCAGTAATTGCACCATATTGGTTGTGACTAGAAGATCCCTGTTGCGCCTCTTGACTGGAACCCAAATGGACAGTGCTGCCATGGGCTGTTGTAGAAGGCGAAGCAGCAGAGACGTAATAGTGTTGATGATTGTGTTGGTGTTGGTTTGGTGGCACGTAAACCTGGTTTTCTTCATCAAAGACAATGTATTGGTCCTCTGGGTATCTGGATATTATATACCACGAGTGGATCAATCCTGGAAAGTATCCCAAACAGCATAACAAGATGTTTATCAAGGAATCTGCTGAACACAAACCTCTTTTGCACCAGACTGGTAAAGGTGGGAAAAGCACTGCTAAGAGCACTAATATGCAGTCACAGAAACAATAACACATTATTGGTTGATTTCAATCTCTATTCTTGGTCTATTGAAGAACTTGTGAATGTCAATTACAAGCTGATGGCGAATGATAAGTGCTTTCTTATATAATTTTTCCTCTACAAAACCGTCATGCCGCGGCACAGCGTTTTAAGAAAAAAAATTTTCTTTTCAATCATCGGCTTCCCGATGGGCAATTTTCCTTCCCAATGCGGAGAGTGAAAAAGGGATACAACTTAGAGGGGGGGATTAAGACGGACGTACTGGGTAGCGTCAAGTGAGAATGCAGAAATGACGCGTGGAGGGATTGTGGCAGAGACTTCTTTCAAAATTCTTATTGGGCTCAACTCAGCGGACAATACGAATGCTGATAATGACTGATCATATTGTACATGCTTCAAACTGTAGAAATCTGGCATAAGCGATACATCATATTGAAAACATATGATGGGCTTCACAAGCAGCTTACAAACAATATAAGTAACCACCAAACCCAGTTCCAAGCGAATGCAGTTACTGACCAAGCACAATGCCTCCCAGAAAAAGCTCTAGACCCAAGCACATACTTTCATCCACCTCATCTGAGTCTTCTCAGCTGTCAAAACAGCTAGATGCTTCAAATATATTTAACGTCCCGCCAGAGCTGAGCCCCATGCATTCGCCGACAAAGATGAACGAAACGCTTTTCGACTCCAGTCCGCTCAAACTACCAAAGCTTGAGATGCCTAAAGACGCATTCCCAGGACACAGAACTTATAACTTCATAGGCGACAGAGCTGAAAGGTCGCTTTTCTTGTTTGAAATGATGGAACTAGCACACCGGCAATCTGTTCAAGGTAAGAAAGGATTTAACACTGACAAGCTAATTGCTTCGTTGTATCAAATAACATCTACAGAGAACCACGTTCAGTTGAACTGGATCAAATCCAACACCATTCAGATCACATCTTACCCCAACCAAGAACTGTTTCTCCAATGGTTGAAAGAAGAAGTACCAATACTTGAAACACCAACTTTCAACATTAGGACATCTTCAATACTCAAGATTGTCATGGCTTTGCTCAAGGCAATATACCTGTTCATTTTGTACTTGATCATCTTCATTTTGATGCTCGTGGCTCTCGTTTCTGTGTCCCACCAAATGGGCTTCATCGATGGTGAAAAAATGAACTATATCCGGATAGTCTACTTTGTAGGATGTTTGATCTTTGATATTTAATAAATCATTAAACTATTTACCGTACTATCACCTCTGTTGGAACGAAGACTCACCAGCTTTCAAACTGAGAATAGCCCGCACATCAGAAGTGAACCGAAGGCTGTTCAACAACGGCAAGAGATTCATCAATTCCAGGTCATTAGGATCGTTGATCCAACCCTCGATCATGATTCCGTTTTCCTTATTCATACTATAACTCACCGGTGAGTTATCGATTATGATCAACTTGGCAGGATCGACATACTCAGTCAATGTCAGCTGTCGGAGTTTCTGAGGAGTCTTGTTCAGCGAGTTTGATCTTGAAGAATTCGTGGATTCAGGCTCTTCCACCTTTTGCAAGGATCTACCACGCTGGTTATTTGTAGGTGTATCCTCTAATTGCTGTGGCAGTCCCAAAGAGGAAGATTCATCGCCAGTGAGAATCGTTAAGTCTTTTATATATCCAACTCCTGATACATGGACACAGTCATTTCTATAGTACCTTTTCTGAAAAAGACGTTCTGAGCCGTTACCATTGGAGCCAAACAGCTTTGCTCCTTTGTTGTTGATGAAATCTTCTTCCAAAAAATCAATCACGGGATCCAGATATTCCTTGATAGACAGTGTAAAACAGATCAAATCGTACCAATTTTTCACCACGTTTAAAAACTCATCGACAAAGGGTCTCTTGTAAATATAGTACAAGGTTGCCAATTGGTTGTTGACTTTGATCTCAATCATCTTACCCCGGGATTTACTCAACACAGAAGAGTTGTGCCTCGATAACGAGTGGATTAAAGTCTCGTCCAAGTCTAAAATCAATGTTTTCTTTTTCAAAGTCGGTGGTGGGTGGAACAAATCAAAATTGTTGTTGATCAACAACCTTGGAAATACAAATCTCTGTTTCTTCTTTTTCAGTGTAGTTCTCTTCTTCAGAGATTGTTCTACGAGTTTCTGCTGTCGGAGTTGTTTTTGTCTGTTTCTTTCCTGTTGTGTCGGTGTCTGTATGCCTTCCCCTTCTTCGAGAATCGTTGAAGATGTTGGAGACTTCAACCTGTCTGCCAAAGTGCTGGATTCCGAGGGGATTTCAAACTCCAAATCCTCGTCATCTTCCTCTGAGATCGCACTGACACTGCTGTTTCTATGTGTTTTCTGTCTCAATGGACTGATATCTACGCCACTTGAGTAACTACTGTCATCAAGTAGAGTCTCATCGTCGTCTTCATCTATTTCTGCAGCTTCTTCCAGTGAGTTATCCAGATTTAGCACCAAATTGACCAAGAATCTCAAGGGGAAGGTGGCAAATTGCACGATCCAACACAAGGGAATCCAGATCACGTGCTTGGGCACGAATAGCACCGTGTGGATCAATCTCCAAATGATGTCATTGGACCTGTCGTCGAAATCTTCATCATAGAACTCGTCGCCAGGTGCCAGATCTTCGTCGTCAACCAGTTGTTCAGTGTCCAAAACCGATACAGAGTCCTGCCGCGTCACTATATCGTCATCGTCGATCAAGTCTTGCTTTTGCTGTTCCGATCCATTGGCATCTGTCAACGATAGCAGTTTGTCCACCGTGCTCAGCAATAGATGTAGCGAGTTCATCTTTACACTATAGCATCGGCGTGGCTCTTTGGGACCGTTTTGGGCTCGATAATTTGCAGTTGTATCAACGTAAACGATGCGATGCCTCTACCGTGTTTAAATTTTCTTTCCACCTTGAAGCGCATCAAACGTTTTTGTTGTGTTAGCGATTTTATGTTGGTCTGGGCTACCGAATGCGGAAGTTGCGGGGCTGTCGGAGGTGGGGCTAAAATTGAGGAGAATCAAATGTGTTTTGGCAGGTGACTGTATAAATAGTCAAGTATTTCTGTTCAACTGAACTTGATCTATATTCATCACAAAATGTCGCAAACTTCGTTGACTGTTAAAGGCAAAAACGCTGTCGTCACAGGGGGCGCAAGAGGATTGGGTTACTACTGCTCAGAGATCTTGATTAAAGGCGGGATCAAAAACTTGTTCATCTCATCGAGAAACTTGAAGCAATTACAAGAGGCCAGGGAAGAGTTGTTGAAATTGATCAAGGCAGAAAACTTGCCATGTGAAAATGTTTACGTTTTCGATAACAATTTGTCAAATGCAGAAGGTGTCAAGAATTTCTACAACCAGGTGTCTAAAGTGACAGATTCTGTCGATATATTGATCTTGAACTCTGGTGCTTCATGGGGTGCGCCTTTGGAGTCACATCCAGAGGAAGCATTGCACAAGGTGATTGATCTAAACGTTATTGGATTATTCCAGACCATTCAGCTGTTCAAACCGTTGCTTTCAAAGAGCCTGACCGCGGAGAAACCTTCCAAGATCTTGTTCATGGCCTCTGTCGCTGGTTTGGTGCCTTCGTTCCCGCAACAGGGCACTTACGGTTACAACATGTCGAAACTGGCCATCATTCATTTGGGTAAGAACTTGCTGGTGGAATTGGGCTACCAAAACATCAATGTCAACGTCTTGTGTCCAGGTTTCTTTGACACAAAGATGTCCCATGGAGTCTTGGACATGGTTGGAGATTTGGTCAAGAAGACCACACCAAGGAGAAGATACGGCGAAAAGGAGGATATGCAGAACGTGGTGTTGTTCTTGTGTGATGACAAGTCCAATTTCTTGAACGGAATCGTCTTGCCAATCGACGGAGGTAATCACTTGGTTGGAGCTGCGCTGAAATTGTGATTTAGATCCGAGGACTTAAAAACAGTTTTTTTACCCCATATTTCAATTCTACCATGCATTTCCAATATTGAAATCTATATATCCTATTCTTGTAAGCTCACAATGCGGGGTTTCATTATCTTCAAATCGAGTCCAGTTCGAGTCCTCAGTGCATACGTCATCGAAGTGTGTCTGTACAATTTGCTCTGATCATTGATCTGTGTTTGCAATTCCTTATTAGTGGTTTGTAATTCGTTATTTTTATTCTGTAAGAGCTGGTACCTGATTGCCAAGCTTCGGAAAGTCTGCTGAAGATTAAGCATCAGCTCCTGGTCCAGCCCTTCATGTGCCAACTCCATTCTGTGTGTAATTTTATTTCCAATCTGATTTCTCAAATCGTGCAAGAGAGATCCGTTTGTCGTTTCCAATTCAGCGATTCTTAATTTCAACGTTATCAATTCACGGTTTTTCAGATCCTCCATCAGCTCGAAATCACGATTCCTCTCATCTAGCTGATCTTTCAAACTGACATCGCTCATATCGGAAACCAATGAGACGACACTCTCGTCGAATCGATTCGCATCACCCAATTGTTTCTCCAATTCAGCGATATACAGCTTATCCTGCAGTCTATCCTTGACTAACTGTTCTAGATTGAGCTCTTGGTTTTCATGTGAGTGTGTCTCGATCTTTTTCAGTCTCGCACCAAAACGCAAAGTGGATAAAGTCTCCTGTTCATCTTCGCTTGACGTTGAACAACCGAGTATCAAAGTGGTGCGCGAGTTTCCACCCAAGGAATTCTGCAATATCCTGGTCAATTCGGACTCTCTATATGGCACATGTGTACGATTTGCATCAGTCAATGCACTGATCACATTGCCTAAACTACGCAAAGTAAAGCTGATCTTTCTGGCTTCTTCAAGAGTCTGACCCACCACTCCTGTCTTGTCAATTCTCTCAGAACCGGCAAGGTCTACAAGATTCAACCGAGAAACCTTAGTGATTCCCTTATCTGGAAGTACTTGCCTCAAGTTTATCTGGAAAATCGAATGGCTACGAGAACTTTCTCGGTTCATTTTGGTGGAGAAAACTTCTTGTAAAAGGATTCCTTGGTTGATCAACTGGAGAATATCATCCTTTCCGTGCACTTTGTGAGTGGACAAGCCCCGCACATGGATTCCGAGGTCTTGGTCTTCCACGATCTTCAATTCCAGATTCCCACGGCTGTTTAACAAATCGATCAATTTCTCGTTGTAAATCTCCAAAAACGATACATCTACGTCAAAATCGTCATTTGTTCTGTCAAAAATGTACTCCCCAATTCTGGGAATGATCCCCTTCGAATCCCCGGTTCCACCCATCATGGTGTACGTTTTTCCAGATCCCGTTTGTCCATATGTCAAGATTGTGCCGTTAAACCCCTGTAAGAACCCCTCTACAGTCTCGACAACACTGGCATAAATTTCTGGTTGTGAGGTTTCTGGAGGGAACACTTTGTCAAACGTAAAGAAGCCGCGGTACAACTGCGACCGCAAAGTTATAGTATTATCGTGTGGCCCAAATTGTACCATATGATCTGGTTGTGACCCGATATCGGCCGTTAGTCTGAATCTGGCCACGACTTTAACCTTCCCAGCCCTATGCATATTGTCTGACTTGGTGTTACACCCGGTATTGATCAGTTTTGGTACACAGCCAGAATTGAACCCAGATCTCTCTGTTTCAACCCTTGGCATCTTCTGTTTAGACCACCGCTCAAAACTGTGTAAGTTGACTCTTATATACCCGCTGCGTCCTGATGTGTCAAAATAGCTCTTGATTGTTTAGCGCGCTTTTTATATGTCTCTACTAAATCCGATCGGCGTTGTGATATTCACAGCGATATGAGTGCAGATCAGCACCTCAAACGCTTCCTAGCTCACTGCAGTTGAGTGCGATTGTCAAAGCCAGTTCATTTCGTGAATGGTGTTTCGTATAGAGTTTCAAAACATGCTCTGTAAATAGTTTTACCCGATTTGGAAGAATAGTGTATTTGTTCTATATGGGCAAAGTGGGGCTCAGGTTCGGGGATACAGAGAAACAAGACAGAGATTTATAAAATATATTGATGACAATATAAGATGAGATTGCTTAAAGCTTGGCACTGAGGCCTGGAAATAGTTTGAACGCCCTAGTTTGTGGTCCTGGCCTAGTAGAAATGAAGGAAATTTGATCAAAATCAATTGATTTCGAGCTCGTACAAGACGAAAGGCTCGTATTCCGTATCTACTAAAGAAGCATACTCGTGTAAGCTCGCGCTGTTCTTGTTAATCTTTCCATGTTTGTCGATTCCAAAGGCATTTCCACCCAAGTAGCCGTATTGGTCTATCAATTCCGATTTCAGTTTTGGGATTGTCTTTTGTGACACTCCGAGCAAAAAAGTGTAGAAATTTGGTGGTAATCCGTATCTCAAAACACTCTCTACAAAGGTTCTGATGATCTTCAAATGGTACCAACTTGAAATGATCTCAGAGTACGAAGTCTTGGCCAAAATGACCAAATCTTTTTTCAATTGGTTTTCTTGCTTGGACAGCGTCGTGAATTCTTGTCTCAAGTCGTCGATCAAATCTCTCGAATATTGAAACTCTCTTGGAGTCCATTTTTTTTCACGAACTTTATGGATGAAATCCGCTTGATACTTCTTGAACAACGTGATTCCGTACAAGATGTATTCGGAATCCTGTGCAATCACATTGGCAGATCTCGGAATCACAAATTCTGTCAAAGTTTCATAACTGTGCAAGAAATCGTTCTTTTGGCTCGCTGGTACAGCTACCAAGACTGTAGTCAAGTGCTCAGAGTTCAAGACAAAGTCCGATTCCTTGACAATCTCGTGCAAAGATCTGACACTCAAATCACCGGTTTTTTTCCTCTCTGCCGCTAACAAGTTGGATTTGGCAGCGTTGTAACTCGTATAACTGTTTCTGACATCGTTATCCAAATTGATCAGTTCCGAAGAGATCAAATCGATCAATTCCTTCAACGATTTGTCCAATCTGAACTTGGAACTGTTCCAACGGAAATTTTCAATGAATTGTAAGACCGGTTTGTCATTGACAGTCTTGGAATTGTTGATCAATTTAGCATTGTTATCGAATATCGTCACCAATATGTCCAAGACTTTGTTTATGGAATTTTCCAATTGACTATCCAACTTGACCAAATCTTCACTCTGTTGTACCAAAGAATCCAATGTGCCGATCTTGAACTGTGGGAGCTTGAACGGGATTATCTTGTCATCTTTACCTACACTTGTGACTTTTTGCGACAATGTCTGGACCAAGCTTTGCTCGTTTAAAGCCACAGTGCCTGGCAATGAGATAACCAAGTAATTAGCCAAAGGACCCGACGACATCTCTACTCTTTGCTATGACAAAACACAAAGGCACTGCGATAACCGACAGAGTTTCATTGGTTTTTTTTGTTCTTGGTTGGAAAATTTGTTGCAACTTGATCTGCCAGATTGGAATACGTGTCAGTAAGAATACTTGGAGTTGGCAGAGATGTCATGGTGTTGTTGAAGACCGGCACTTGTTCTGATCAACAAGGGACGCAGGATCTTTGCCTTTCAAGGTGCTGCAACTCTGAAACTTTAGAAAGCTTCATTTTGGATTGTTTTTGTAGCGTTTGTAGATTGTGTAAATTGAGTCAATGGTCAAGTGAAAAGGGGGTTAGGCAGTTTAATGATCTGCATGGCGCATGGTGAGATGCTGAGAACGGCACTGTTGGGACTCACTATTCAGTATTCACGGGTCCCTGAAATTCTTCCCAATACTTGATGCTCAAACTCCGAGCAAAGCCCTGTGGCTAGATCAACCTACAGGTCTAGTCCACTAATAGTCTTACATAACCCCCAATAGCTGCTGTATATGTCTTTCGGCACTATTGTGTATTGAGCTCTCAACCCTCCCATACCATCATACCCTCCAGAAAAGATCCAGTCCCCCCAAGTCACCCTACTTCTCCGAGTCAATCCTTTTCTCATTTCCACTCCCCGTTCATCGCTTCTCCAATTCCTAACCCCCTTTGTCCCCTTATCCAGAGATGACGATGAGGAAAAAGAAAAAGAGAAAAAAATTTTCTAGTGAAAAATTATTAACAGTGAGGGCACTTGATAAAGAGCAGGTTAGATCTATACACACAGCGGGATGTCTAAATCATTGGAAGAGCGTCTCAAGACTCATTCTTCCGCGTTTGATGGGCTCTTGTCCTTGATCCCTGCCAAATATTACTACGACGAGGCCACACAACACCAGTGGAAGGAGAAGAAGAAGTCTAAAGAAGAGTTGAGACTGAACAAGAAACTCAGATTGGACCCTACAGTGGTGGATGTGCAGAGTTCGAGCGCAAAAGAGGTCATGAAACAGAGAGAGAAAGACGCAAAGCCAGTAGTGTTACCGGGATCGAAGATTGTTAGACAAGAGCTGCCGAAGTCAGATGAAGAAAGTAGCGATGAGGATGTTGCAGAGTTTAACGCCAGTGAACTTGAAGATGAAGACGATTCTGAACCCGAATCTGAATCCAAATCTGCTCCCAATGACACACCAGATGATACTGAAGATATTGATTTGCTCAACACGGGAGAGTTGATCTTTGACGACGAGGGAAATGAGATTGAGAAACTGCAAGAGCTGAAAATTGAGCAAGATGAGGTCAAAGACAAGGGGAAGAAGAGAAAACAGCAGCTTTCACCTGAAGAGGAAAAGGCCAAAGCCGAAAGACTCGCTCTGTTGAAAGAGAAGTTGTCCAGCAAGATCACTGCCTTGAAGGAGAAGAGAAAGGCTCCAGGGACCAAGGTCTCTGGGGCTCCATCGTCAAGACAACTGATTTTGGAGCAGCGGAAGTTGAAACTGGAGCAGGCCAAGAAGAGGAAACTGGTTCTGGTATCTGAAGATGAAGAGGAAGAAGAAGACGAGTCCAGTTCTGATGAGGAAGACGAACAGAACCAAGTTCTCTATCAGAACATTGTGTTCAATGACGGTGACAGAGTCACATCTGATCTCAGTGCCTTGAGGAAGGTCAAGGGCAAGAAGGGACCCTCGAACAACGATATCAAGGCGCATCTCGCGCAGTTGCAACTCCAGAAACAAAAGATCGCCGAGATGGACCCGGAAAAGAAGTCACAATTCGAAGAAAAGACCAAATGGAACAGGTTGATCTCCAACATTGAAGGTGTGAAGTTGAAAGATGACGAAAAGTTGTTGAAAAAAGCATTGAAACGTAAAGAGAAGCAAAAGATGAAATCCGAGAGAGAATGGAGAGAGAGAAAGGATACCGTTGAGGCCACTGTACTGGCCAGGCTGAAGAGAAGAGAGGAGAACTTGCAACTGAGGAAAGATAACAAGGGCAAACGCAGCAAGAAACAGACCAAATTGAAGAAGAAATTCACCGGGATCGTCAACAAGCGGACTAATGGTGGTGAAGCCAAGGGAAACAAGAAAAGAGCCGGATTTGAAGGTAGAATGAAGTCGGGCAAGAAGAAATAGATGTGTATATTAACGATTTCAAAATGAAGTGAAAAAATATCTGAAAAGTGTCTAAAAAAATTTCAATTTTCCAAAGAGGGTGTCAAGAGGTGAGTACTAAATGGTTTATCCTGGTGCGCCAATGCCAGTTTGTTGGAGGAGTGTCTCTGGACGAGCAGAGCAGTTGAGGAGGACGAACAGTATACAATGGGCGGTTGTCCGGGCAATTCAGGGGCATAGTGGGCGATTTTCAGTGGGGCAACTGAGGTCCATCGCGAGCACATCTCATCTCCAGCTCGAGAGCGATGGGGGCAAAAGGAAGATACGACCGGTGTCGAGGTTCCAAAGACAAGAGCCCAAGAACGATAAGGTGATATCGCTATTGTCTGAGCCGGAATCAGGGCCGGATTTGGACCCTAATCCGGAATTTGTCAAGTCCCCAGAATTGATCCGCAGAGAAATCTTAGAGAAATATGGCAAGAAAGTACCCGAGGAATTTATCAACGACATGATAAGAGAGTCCCAGAGTTTTAATGCCAATGTCAAGAACAGTATCAGGGAAGACGGATCCTTGGATATGGACAAGTTCCAAGAGGACGACATTGAGTCTTTTGTGGCATACGCAGAAAAGTGTATCGACGAATTTGAGCACGAATTAGATGCTCCAGAGCCCGAATCCGCGCCCGGGTTCATGTCAAAATTGGCCACGATGCTCGATCCGCGAAACTTGGCGCAAAATATGGACGCCGTCACTGATAAGCTCTCGGAGCGCTTGAAACCGTCGCTGGGCGAGACCTTGGTGGCATTGTGCACTGCTATCGGAGAAAATATCAAGAAATCCAACAGAGATATCCCTTTTGAGTTACAATCTCGGCTTTTCAACTCCGTATTGAAACTTCCCCCGGGCGAAGATCAAGACAACTGTCTCTTTGTGCTGGGGAACTTGATATACCTGACGCCAGGGCTCCGGGCAGATGCCTTCAATGAAGCCAGGTACATCAATGTCTTGCTCAAGAAGGGCAACTACGTCAAGCTGGAGTATCTCTGGAGCTCTAGACGTAATAAAGATGTCAAGGACCAGAGGTTCTGGGAAGAATTGGGGATCCTTATCTATATAACTGTAAAGAACTTGCGTAAACTGGAGGAGTTGTCGAGATCCATCTTGTCCAAATACGGCTATATCCTGCCTAATTCGGTCATCGAGATGATAAAACTGTACCTTTCGCAGGGCTCCAATAAGCGGATGCTGTTGAGCTGGGTGTCGGTCCTCGACGATTTGGGCCAGCAGTACGGATTTGCGCGATCGTATGGTGTCGTGAATACAGAAATCGATGTCTCTGGAGCCCAAGATGACAAAGACGGCTTCGAGATGTTGAACACCGTAGACAACATCAGCTTTGACGACATCTTTGCCGTGATTGGAGCCTTTCTAAGTGTCGGAGAGTACGAGGTCCTGGTGACCTTGTCGAGTAAATATATCAAACAGGTGGCCGAAGTGGAAGAGTTTCTTCTCTTCAAGTTCACCGAGTTGCCCGAGTCGATCCAGGCTGGTTTGTACTACCATCTGACCATGGCTCCGTCCAAGAATTTCGGCGAACATCTTCGTCGTGTGTTGAAAGTTTCCGAGAAATCTGAGCTGGAATTGAAGCAGATGATCTTCAAGAGTCTCTTGCAGCGAAAATCGCCTTTCTTGGACGCCGAGGACTTTGATGCCGAGTTGACCAGTGAAGACTGTTACTCTGTGATCAAAGACTTTATCAACAGAGGCATGATGCGTGAGGTGAACCAGTTGTTGCAGTACATGCAGGACGTGAAATTGGCCAAAGATAGAGGTGACAAGACCAAATATCTGCTCCCACCGGCTCATTCCATACATTACATTCCGATTTTGCAGAAACTCGGAAGGCACAAGTCGACGGACGTTGTCACACGTGCAGAGCTGCTCTTGTTGCTCATGAACAAGTGCGGAATTCGTCGTGGACGTTACTTCCACAGCCAGTTTTTGCTCACTTTCTACCGTAAAAAAGAGTTCAAGTTCTGTATCGAGTACGCCAAAGCGAACATCTTGGACACGAAGTTGAAATACAAGTCCCCGACCTTGTCGGAGACGCTCTGGACTATATATCGAGATGCCAACAGAACAGATGTTGACCGTAAAGGCGTAAAATTGTCTAACGAAGATATCTACCAGTTGATGAGTTATACACTCAAATGCTATAAATTTGCCAAGCCCACTCCTCTGGGTGCCGCAATGGTGCTTGATACCTTGTTGTCTACACGTTATTACCCTCTTCTGTTGACTTATGCGTTGACCATGACAAATTACGGTATCAGGCTCTACCATGCGGATTATGTGAAGGTGATAGATCTTCTTCTAGAGAACTGCAAATTTGCCGAGCCTGATGCTGCGAAATCTCTGCAAAGAGCGGAGTTTATAAAGGCTCTTGAACTGGTCAATACTAGACCAGTTCCCCGGCAAAAGATGGACAAGTTGCAGACCAAATTCAAGTCGTACAGTTCTGTCAGGGTTTTCCGGTATATTTACAATTACTGTCTTCTCTTCCGCAATATCGAGCAAGAGGAACTTGAAAATCGCATCTTGCATCTTGCAGAGGAGTTTGAAGTGGGATCTGTCGACTTGCAGTCCATATTGGGCAGGAATCAGTGATATATAGAGTTAACTAAATACATGTACATATGAGGACCTATATATCAGATTTATAAATTGTATCAGAAAGTTGATCGATCTGTATCAGATTTTTAAGGATCATATATCCAATTTATCCTTCAAGGCGGCTTTGACATCCGTATACACCTTTTCCACAGGCGAATCACAGTACACCTTGACGACTTTGTCTTGCTTTTCAAACATCTCAACCACCGGCATACTGGTTTCGATAAACGTTCTGAATCTCTTCTTTATACTCTCAGCATTGTCGTCAGTTCTGCCGCTGGTCTTTCCCCTTTCTAACAACCTTTTCAACATGACTCCCTCTGGACATTCAAAGAACAAAGTGAAGGAACTCTTGGCAACTTGGTCTTCAAATGTCAATGCTTGATCCATTTTTCTCGGAAACCCGTCAATTAAAAACCTGGTGTTACCCTTTGCGACTTCCAGTTTCATTGCTTGTTCTAACAAGGCAATGGTGACCTCTTGTGGCACTATCAACCCATCTCTGATGTACTGAGCAATCAATTCTCCATATTTAGAACCCTCTCTTGTCTGCTCTGCACGCAACAAATCACCGGCACTCAAATGGATAAACCCGTAATCTTTCACCATGTTATTACATTGTGTTCCCTTACCGGCTCCAGGACCTCCAAGGACGAAAATAACAGAAACTTCACCGTCTTTGAAGGCCCTCGGCTTGTCTGTGTTTACAGCCACAGGCTCAATATACGCAGTTGGTTCTTTTCCTGTGCTGTTGAGGGCGTATAATCCGACTCCCGCGGCTACAAGGGCTCCAATTGTCAACAATCTGAAAGTGTTTCCGCTGTTCCCTCCGCTGGAGGCGGAATAATGCTTGAGTTGGACGCTTGGAGTGAGGATACTCTTGCGTGGGAATACCGATGTCCTTCTAAGCGCGGTTCTCAGAACTGCAAATCTTGGTGCTAACATTTTGTATGTGAATTGACTTGGCTTTGGTTAGTTTTGCTTGATTGAATGCGCTGTCAATTGACCTTGCAACTTAAGGTAGTCAAGTGTTTGCTGATTTTGGGTATTTCAGATTTTTGATTTTCAGATTTTTGGATTTTTGGATTTTTGTTCTTAGAACTTTTGATATTCAGATTTTTGTTTTCATACTTTTGATTTTTTGGTTCTTGTATTTTTTGATTTTGATTTTTTAGGGCTCCAACTAAGGTTCTCAATACACTATCACGACAATGTCACAGAATCTCACGATACAGTACGGATTGAGGACATTCCGGGTAAAAACAACACCGTCGATGTCATTAAGTGAAGTGCGGGACCGCGCTGTGGATCATTTTAACTTAAATACTGCCCTGAGCTACTCGTTAAAGTAAGTACTCCTTTTTGCCACAGCACACCACAGAATACTGACAGACCCGGTACAGTAAGGGCAATAATGTTTTGAATTTGATGCTTCCCATCAGATTAGCGAACTTGCCTCAAGGATCGACATTGGTATTGAACATTGCATCAAAATCCGGGTCTCCATCGGCTCCAGACCAGGCAAACATCAAGTTGCAGGTGAGCGATGAGGGCCAGACACAGCCGCTTATCTTGAAAATAGACCCACAAATCACAGTGAGAGGCATGTTGGAGCAGTTTGAGAACAAGTTCGATGTGAAATTGGCTAAAAGGACAAATACTGTGAGCAGAAGTGTACAGAGATCGAGCCAGCAGGTGCTGATCAACTATAGACCGGTTTTACAGATCTTCACCACGACTATATCTTCCGATTCGGATTTTGACAAGAAGTTGGCCAATTTTGGTATCAGCGGGGGAAGTGTGGTGATAAGGGTGACGTTCCAGAAAGAATCAGAACATTTGGTTGTAGATCTGCTGCTGTCTCTGCCCCAGGCTCTGGCCCTGCCGTTGCCAGAACGCGAATTGATGAGAACTGAGCTGAACCAGTTGAACGATTTGGTGGACCAGGAGATCCTAGCCCAAAAGGGGCAGCAATTTGCGGACAACAGCACCGAGTTGGTGAGAGATGATTCTGTGCAAGTCCAAGACGGGGACCTGGAAAACAGCGAAAGACTGATCCCAGTGCTGGAAAAGGATGTAGATCTTACTCCAAAGTTGTTCAATCCGCTGACAGATCAATACGTAGCGAAGTCCGATGACGACAGGTCCTACGAAATGACAGTGGACCAGGCTAAATTGTACCAACAGTCCATCGTGAACAGTGGCTTGAATGCCAGGACCAGACAGAAGCTCAATGCGCACAAGAAACAACCTGTTATCAAGTATGTATCTGTGAGAATCAAGTTTCCGAATCGTGCGATCTTGGAGTTGAACTTCAACCCTTCAGACACAGTGAACCACTTGTATGACACTTTGAAGCTCGAGTACTTGAGCAGCCCCGATATAGAGTTCGATTTGTACCAGAGTTACCCGCACAGGTTAATAATCCCTTCAGACGTGCTCATGTTGAATTTGATTGGACCAAAATCGGTGTTGTTGTTGCAGACGAAGGAAAAAGGGGATCTCTTGAAACTGGGTATACAGCTGGAGAGCTTGAAATTCGATGCAGGTGAAGAAAGTCCTGATCTTTCCGCCCCAGTCACACCGAAGCCAGTAGTCCCATCATTACAGCAGCAGTCTGAGCCTCCTCTGAAGGAAAAGAAGGTCCCCAAGTGGTTTAAAATTGGTAAAAAATGATACAGTGTAGACTAAATACATCGATTAGCCCCTAATTTTTTTGTATGGAGAAATTATTTTTTCTCACCAAATGTCTCGAGGTGTTGATGGATGAAAGGTCCGTTAGAACTCACTACAAAGCCACAATGGGAAATAAGTTCGATGACGACTTGGAGGTTATCATCAACAGTGGTGGAAATGAACAACGGCAGCGAAAAGCTCCAAAACGGGCCAAAAGCGCTGTAGAAGCCGTCAGAGCACGCGATGAGGTCTCCACCAAGAAGGTGCGGGTGAGAGAGAAGCTCATAAATGTGAGCGATATCCTCACAGATCTCCACGATTTGGCGTTATTATCTGATGATGACGAGGATCTGGAGTTGAAAAACAAGCATAGACCGAAGAAAGCGCCTCGTACACGTGACAAAGAGATCAAGAAGACTCCAGTTGCAGAAGTCAAGAAGACCCAAGTTGCAGTACGAAAGAAGCTGGGAAAGGGCGAAGCGTCGCTTGAAAACTTAGAGTTTCTGGAAGATGATCCATTGGACTCTGAGTTGACCAGAAAGCAAAAAGAGCTCTATACGCGGCTCAAAAACGAGTTTGGAGTACGGTGCTCCACTGTCCAAGAGGTGCTAGATAAAGCCAGAGAACATGGTGTCGAGCCCGCCAACAAAAACAAGAAAAGGACCAAGAAGACCAAAAATGTTTCAAACAATGGCCAAGATGAAACTTTGAAACAAACGCCAGAAGAGGATTCCCGGGAGAGATCTACTGCATTGTTGGCTAATAACCGTACTTACTACGTAGAACACACCCGCAGAGAGTGTACTGTAGAAGAGTTGCGTAAATTGTCTCTCTCTGATCGAAAGATCCTGACTGTGCTGATGAAACTGTCTCCGATGTTGAAGAAGCTCATGGATTTTGTCATTGTGCAATCGGATTTCTTCAGTAATCCAAAGGCAAACGATGTAAAACTGTTCAAGAGAATTGTGTGCCATGTTGCCATTAACTCTTCCTACCTGCTCTGTGGTGAAAGAACCGAGATGAGTGATCTGTTCAACGATGTAGACTCGGAAGCTTCCAAGTTGTTGGCCGGTTTTGGTCCCGATGTGATTGACCAAAAGACAGGGTTCATCAACATGGATCTCTTGACACTTTTCGGCAACATCTTGATCTGGTACGCTGCTTCAAGACCCCGGACTCGTGCTCAGGCCCTCAAGAGTGTAGGATTGAACACTGACCGTGTCAGAGATGCCTATTCGCATGGATTCCATCTCTGGGACGACTCTTCGTACAAGACTATATCGGATACGCGATGGGAAGCTTTGGAGAAATTGAGGAGGAATTATAGATACGAAGAGGACCAGTTTTACTTAGCGTTGAGGCTTCTGAATATGCTTTAAGTAATCTGGGAAGGAGGTATGGATACAAATATTACTTCATGGTCTCGGGCTGATTATGCTATGAGTAAAGAGATACGAATACTATTTTAAATTAACCTTGAGGCTTCCGAAGTATGCTTCAAGTTAAGAGGTACGGATACTAATTTCATGTATTGGGGCTCTTCAACATGCTTCAAGTAAATACGAATAAAGCTCAAGTAGGTCTTGGGGTTCTGGTTGTGCCTTGAGAATGAGTACCGTCTTGAGACTTAAATGCCTTAGTATTTATTCATGTCCTATTTATGTCTATTGTGATTTCGAATTTCGTAGATGCACTTGGTGCAGTTTCTGAAGCAACCTCGTCAATGTCTTTACCCATAAGACCCTTTTCCTGCAGCAACACAACGTCTTTAACCAAACGTGATATGTAGAACCGCATTCTGGACTCGTCTTCGTCTGTGCAGCCTGTCATCTGTAGACGCAAAATCACGATAAAGATCTTGTAGTTAACCTTGGACAAGATGACTTTCTCAATCTTGTATGAAGATTTGAAGATATCCAAGTCCTGTATCAGAGAGGTCAACGTGGCTACTGTCTTACTGTGAGATTTGGCATCGTATGGGTACGCAATCAACAAGATGTTTGATAGCGATCTGATCAACTTCCAAGCCATCGTACAGATCAAGAAGGCGATTGCCAATGTTGCCAAGTCGTTCAAGGTCTCAAAGTAGAGGAAATCAGAGATCAACGGGTACACCAAGGCATAGGAGGCAAACAGCAACGTTAAGAAGTTTGTAGAACTGTTGATCAAGTAGTTCCTGTTGAACAACTCAATGGTTTTATCTTTTGAAGGCAAGAGCAAGTTCGAGGAGATGATTGTGACGATAAACACCAAGATGATCAACAACTCAAATTGGAAAGGCGAGAGATGTTGGTGCAGCAAATGCAGAGACGCATCGTGGTTATGACTGTGGTGGACACGATTCTCGCTCTCCAGATCCGAATTTGAGTCGTCAATGATCAAATTTATGATCAACTCCTCCAAGAAATGCGAAACCAAGTCTCCACCTACAAAGATCAAGCTCACACTAAGCCCAAACCCGACTAAAACCTCGATTCTGCCCAATCCAAACGGATATTGCAATGAGGAATTGTTCCAGCACTCGAAATTTGTCATTACATCGACAATCACCACGATGACGTTGCTCAAGACGTCGTAGAAGCAGAGATGGCTCAAGGTCAACAACGGGGCGTTATTGTAGCGCAAACCAGTGACAAACATGAACACAATCAATGCCACATGCAAGTTACACCACACCAGCTTGATCTTCTGCATGAACGTCAACGAGTTCAAGAACTCCTTCCAAGTGGGGATGCTGAAACTCTGTGGCACATTCAAAGGTGCCCTCTTGACGGGTTCCTGGAACAAGTTCATCGAGACACTCGAATGTTTGTACCGGTGACCACGTCTCTTGTTCAGAGCACCCATTGGCACTCCTAAAGAACCCTGGGACCCGTTCCCGTGCATGGTGAAACTCGTGGGCTTGTAGTTGAAAGGGTTGGGGCCCCTGTTCGGAGAAGTGCCGCCTCTGATCGGAGAAGGCGACCGGATGGGCGATTTGGATCTGATTGGGGAACGCGACCGGCGCATCGATGACTGGGAATTGGAATGTGAGTGTGTAGAATTTGATGGTGGGGGCGGCAGGGCAAAAGAGGGCACATAGTTCAAAGAAGTCGATGGGCGCTTATGGTTCAAAGAGCCCCCCGAGCCATTGCTGTGTTTGTATAGGCTTTGTGGCGAGTTTCTGGACGAAAATGAGTCCCGCTTAAATCCCGGTGATGGCTGCGGCACGTCCATGGAACCTTGGTCGAATTGGAGGGCGGGAATGGAGTCTAGCCTGATTGAAGGGGTATTTGTAGGGATAAGTACCGCTGGCGACCTGAGGGAGTCCAGATCCGCCATATGTGTCCGAATTTGGTCGTCCCTTTTCGGCGTTGACGGCGGCACGTCCTGTTGTGAATCATCCATGACGCTGTTCTATAACTCTGCAGTTGCCGGCTCCAACACACGACACGACACGTCTTGACCGTTTGCAGAAAACCCAAATTTTGATTTTTTCAGGCACTTGAATTTTGTGGTACTATACCGGTTACTTGGGGTGGTGTCCGGATAATCAGATGCCGGGCAGGGTAGGGCAGTGGCTGAAACCAGACTGGCAGCGAGCTGGAAGCGAGCGCAAAGTGAGCGGAAAGCGAGCTGGAGGATGTGGTAAGGCCAGTGTTGTTGGTATAGCCTTGCTCATGGAAATGGCAGTGAATGTCGTAAGGTGTGCTATACTTAGACTACACCATACCAGAGTAGAGTACTTTTAGACTACTATTGAACGATAATAGATAATGTTAAATAGATATAGATAAATAGATGGAATAAATAAATAAATAGTTGCATCTTGTATGCCGATCAACTGCCTGATTCAAAAGTGGATCAACCTGTAAATGCCGTGTCCATGGCTCAATGTTCCCATGGATGCTTCAATCCTAACCACACTTTCCAGTCCTGTCTTGCTCTATACAAGAACCAAAAAGTCGTGATGGCGCCTAATGCCTTCAGCGTCACTCTGTAACCCAATGGCACTTTAGGAAATGGAGGTGGTGCTCCACGGATGTACTTCTCCAGATGTGAGTGGTCTGACATGGTGCTGCGATGTGTGGTTTTTGTTGAGCAGACAAGATCTTGCAGTATATCTGGGATCCGGATCAGATTAACGGTATTGCAAATGGAGCCAACAGCGATGAATTAGACCAATGTATCACTTGATCAGATTAATTGGTATCAAGTTGAAGGTGATTGAGTTTTGACTTTTTCTGAATTTTATTTGATATTTTGTACACTACGTAGACCTCCGGCTCTATACAGACTTGAACATTACATAGTACTCTGGCTGCACCACTTTACCACTTCTCAACGTCTTGTCGACAGGAGAGTTCTCCAGAAGCACGAATCCTTGACGCTTATAGAATCTTAGCAGTGCATCGTTGTCGTTGAAACACGTCAACATCAAGCCTTCAAATTCACACTGGAGCTCTACATTTAGTACCGGTATCAATTTGTCCAAAAACGTGTGCATGATTTTCGTCCCAAGCCCGAGATTTCTCAAAGACGGTTCAAGCTGGATCTCGTAGAGGTATATCACCAACTTTCCCTCCTCGACACAGCAGAGAAATGACACAAACAGCGATAACAGAGAATCTTGTGTCACCATGAGGTACACAAGTCCCGGCTCCTGCATTTCTTCTAACTTATCAACTTGCCATCTCAAGCCTTGTCTTTGTCTGTAGTATTTGCCCAAATTTGCATTCAAAAGCCGAAGACATTGTTGCATTTCCGAAGTTGGTAAGTTCGGCACTGCTCGTGTCTTGATCTGGGCCTGTGCTAAGCCTGGAATCTCCCCCAATGCTTCTTTAAAAACGCCCAGTGCGATTGAAGACACTTCCAGTCCAATTTGGTCCAGTTCGGACTCGTCTGTAAATCGTTCTGCCATGTAGACCGTGTCCTGCGATTTAGTACCCTGGTTCCTTAGGGGCTTTGTTAGCGATTTTTCACGTCTCTGCGCGACTGGCCAAAAAGAGGGTAATTTTTTTCACTACAAAGTACTCAATCTACTAAACTAGCTCTGTTAAAGTCGAACCACAGTCTCTTTCTCTCTCCGACACGGTTCCTCATTGAAACGGAATATATATATGTGAAAATTAAAGCTAAAAAGACTAAAATACATTAAACTGACCAAAAATAGCTCAAATCTCCAACTTGATACCCCTAATATCGTGTTCGGTGCCATGACTGCCAGTCAATTTCATTTCTTCACCAGTGAAAGAATGATCTTGCTGCTTTTCGTCTGTGGCTTCATCCACGCTGCTCAGCGAAGTCACTGTGCTTAGATTCGACATCCCAGACACGACAGTCGATGTCGATGTGGCAGAAGATGCAGTATCGGTGGAATTGTTTCTATCCAAAGTGCTGTAGTGGAAATTTGGTTGTTGCAGTGCTGGGATTGGAGCTGATGTGTACTGGCGGTGTTGATGTGGGAAAACTCCAGAATTCGAAAGCGTGATACTGTTGGACCTGCTTTCTGTCATCCCAATTGACATCGACGACACAGAGGAGATCGAAGAAGTCGACGTTCTCTTCTCGTGGAGCTTCAAATGTCTCACCATATTACTTCTGACACTGAATATCTTATTACAACCTTCCCAGAGACACACAAACGGTTTCTCGCCGGTGTGCGAGTACATGTGAGTCTTCAACGATGAAGGTCTCTTGAACTGTTTCTGACAACTTGGACAACGGTTACGTGCCGCAGTCTCCAAAGACATTCCATCGATGGTGTTACGTCTTCTCTTGTGCTGTTTTTTCAAAGCCAGTCCCGAGATTGGTCCATTGTTGTTCAGATCTGGCATGTTGGATACCTGAGAAGGAGTGATCAGCTGACCGTAGGCGAGGTCCATCAGCGACAACGAGCTCGTGGGTAAACTGTTTGTCGTCATGGCACTTCTCAAAGGAGGAAGGTTCAGCTGTTGTTGTTGCAACAGGGCTTGCTGTTGCTGTTCCAAAAGCTGGGCAGCGATCATCGGCTGCGAACCGAATATCGGATACGTCAAAGATCTCGACGAATTCGGAGACGATATCGAGTACATCTGGAAATGTTCATCCGCGTTACCATTGTTATGGAACTGTTGTTGAACCTGTTGTTGGTGTTGCAACGAAGCATGTTGCGAGTAAGGTGAAACGTTTCCCACGGATCTCTTTGGAGCATTGTACTGCGACACAGACGCAGATCTGGTCCCGTTGCCGACCATTGCACTCTCCTCATCTATGACCGATTGCGAGTTTGGAATGTGCTGCTGGTATTGCTGGATCATTGGAGGTTGTGGGACGTGCACCGGTAAGTCCTGCTGCTGGTAGGTCAAAAAGTTGGAATTCCACTGTGAAAATTGTTGTTGTTGATGCTGGTGCTGTGCTCCAGCCTGCATCGTAGGAAATGGTTGTGATTGAGGTTGTTGTGGCTGCTGTTGTGGAGCAGGAACCGCGCCCATATCATAGTATGTGTTATTCATTTGCATTTGGCCCACTGCTGTCTGTTGTTGTGGGTGCTGTTGTGCCGGTGTTTGTGTCTGTTGTTGTTGGTATCCGAAATGAGAATTGTGGTAATTATTAGGGTATAACTGATGTTCCTGTTGGTGATAGATGTCCATTTTGTACTGTATTGTTGATATTTCCCTCCTGTTACTGAACCCTGCTGTGAACTTGACTTGATTTTTTCAAGGAATGAATGTTTTTGTAATGATGTATTTATATTTCACTATGGGTATTTTAATCAAAATGACATTGTCTGTCTTCCAATGATTCAATGTGTGATGAGAAATTTTTAAAATTGAGATTATTTGATTATAGTTATATTAAAAAAAAATTATTAAAACAAGAATATCTATATTGCAAGTGGTTCCTGAAATTGACATTTTCTTATTTTGTTTTCTTTGTATATGTTCAAAAAAGACAGATTCGAACTCAATATGAGGATGATCATAAAAAATAAATTTAAAATTAAAATTAAAATTATGATCATGCATTTAGCTGCAGTATGCATATTCCACAAAGTTTATTATCTCTTTGATACTCAAATTTGAATATGCTTCCAATGAATGAAATTATACAGATGACTTTGTTTTTTTACAACAAGCTGAAATGCATTCATACACTGCATCGACCACTTCTTATTATGTCTTTTACTCCTGCACACATTATCCATACACATAGGTTGTGTTTTTTTATCCATGGTGCAATCAATCTTAGCGTCTATTTAAGCGCTTTTTTGCTGTCGGTGGGTAAATTTTCCTCTGCAAAAATATAGGCACAAAAGACTGGCTTGATATCTACAAGATAAATTTATTCAAAACTGGACAATAGCATAAGACAATAGAAGACGGTATTGACTCAAGTCAATCGACTTGACGTGATTCAAGAACTTGACAAAAAAGAACAGCTGTTGGGAGACATACTGGTCCACATTGAGCTTCGAGATTCAATCCAGGCGATGGCCCTTTGTTTTTGCTAACATGCTGAGCATTCTCAAGGCACAACTTCCCATGAGTTAAACTAGATATTTTGGTGCAAAAATACGGCGATATACGAGTTTCTGTCAAAGACACACAATAAACGATTTTTGCCTCAATTTTTCTCTAGCTCTTTCTGGCAATTTCTTGGGTAGTGTATTTGTATTCAAAATTGATTATGCACAGCCTCTCGTGCATGCCTGGGCCTGTAGGTTACTGTCCCTAAGAAGTTCCTGCTGCTCCAGGTGGACAAACCCGATACAATACATGGGGATGCACCCGCTATCATTTGTTCAAAGAAAAGAAAAGAAAGAGTGGTAAGTTACGACGAATGAAGACAAAAGTGGATAATCCAGAGGACTACTGAGTACATAATTGATAGGAATGAGTTATTTTTTGTCTTTTGCGTGCGATTAGAAAATTATTTTTTGCAGATAACTTTGATCAAAAGACAGCGATGGAGTTCCAGATTTAACTTGGGCTGGAGAGTTGGGCGGATAGGAAGGTTCAACCGCTGGGTCTTATAAGAATTGTGGAGAACACACAATCTTGATTATTTTAGCATTTATTGTTGCTTCAATTATGTATCTGCACACAAGCAGTTGGTGTGCCAACATTAAGAAATCGTACCTTTAGTCAGATAGACTAGGTACATGAGCTTGAGTCTTTGATCCTGTTATCATTTAAGCTCTTAAGCTTGGAGAACCTATTGATGCGGTTGTTTATTTTTTTCTTTTGATTTCGAATTGAGAACAGATCGGGGAAAGTAAAATCTGTCGTGTTGTCATATGCAAAAAGAATAAAAAAGTTTGAAATCATGGTTGAGATAAAATAGTGAGAGTTTTTGCTGTACCTTACCCACTTAGTAGTCATTTCAAAGCTCAAAGTGCCTGAGAATTGATGAGTGAAAGGAATGATTGTCGATTTTTCACAAAAACACAAAAAAAGTAAGTGGAATTAAAAGCTGCTCAAATTAAATCATGCATCAGTACTGCATTGTCCTGCATGTTTTCTCTTTCCAGCGCAAGACAAAATTATCTGGACAAAAGTTGTGCTTGCATTTTTAGTAGCACTTTAATTTCAAAACTAATCAACAAGAGTTGCCTCAATCAGTCATTAATTCTATCCTCCTGTTTGCCTAAGAATGCAAGAACAAATCTTTAGAGGCCCGTATTTCAGTGGTGCAGTCGTCCATGTTTCATGTTCTAAAATAGTCGCAGACCAATGTGGTCCTTTCCTTCGCCAGCGAGTATCCTTCAAACCTTCACATCGATATCTTTAGGACTTTTGACAGCTGATTGTCAGCTTTGCATTGAAAATCCACTGTATTGAGGAAACATCATTAAAGTTTTGGGTCTCGTTCAGTTCAACTCAGTTCAATTCATTCCCCCGTTAAATTTCTTCTTAGCCTATCTATTGCTCTCGAGTTTTCGCTTAGAATTTTGAAGAAACAGATAGTCTTTGACTTTTCGTAAATCAGTCAGTCAAACTTCAATGAATGAAAAGGATCTTCGGATTTGGATGTAGCTTTTTTTGATATGTTTTGGTCTAATTGGTATGGCCAATTGAATGCTAAGCGGGCAAGGAGACTCCACAAATGTCACAGCAAAGGCTGTACAATAACTCATCTCGGCCTGCTTTGTGGTGTGTTTCCCAAGCCGTTTTCAAAATACGACTGCTGGTAGATGAAATGAAACGAAGACAAAACTCATCTTTCATGTTGAAGGATCTACAGTTTGCTGATTGGAAACTTAGCATGGAAGACTGGAGTAGATGTAATAGTAAAGTTGTACACTGCCAGAGAACAATATGGGACAACCCGCTCCGAGTAAGCAAAGAAAAGAACTTTATAGTCTACAAGTTTTTATTGTTAACCTTTTCTAAGTTTTGTTGTCTGAGACTTGTGATTCCAAGCCACCAATCATCTTCCGTTGAAGTAGTGAGAAGAAAAAAAATCAGGGAAGAGAGTTTGTTTCTTAGTTATAAGCGTGATAACGGGTCTACAGCGCATATAGCAACCCGTTCAGATCCCCCCAGATCTTAAATTGACAATTTGGTTTCGAACGCGAGGCCAGCAAAGTGAAATGCTTGATTTACGAAAGCTCCCCCATACTCACTGATGCCTCTACTGTCTTCGAGCTTGTCGCACTAGCAGCATGCAACCTCAATTCTAGGAGCAATGCTTCTGTAAAATTGTGATTGTACTACACGGGAAGTCTTTCTTGCGCTAAAAATGAATCACGATTAAGGCCAACAAAATCAGGCCATCTCTTGGATAGTTTGTAGGGGTCGCCACGAATCATGTTGTATGTCGTGCATACTTGACTGATATATTTGCACCTGCCTGTAAGTCTCTTTGATGATTAGAAGATTCGCTGGAAACTTTGCCTTACAAATCGAGCTTCTCCACTCCCATTCCTCGATCTCTACCTATCCATCAAGCCTCAGATCAGCTCATCTCTGATCATCTATCTTAGTTGGAAACAGGCATTGGAACCAGAGAATTAGAATTTTGAAGAACTGCAGAGTATATGCATGTGGAAACCTTAATTCGAAGGTATGCATTACTTTTTCAAATGTCCTGTAAGACGCATGGTTTTAGATTCTCAACAGTACCTTTCCTTTTTTCTTTCTGTTTTCGTACTGTGAACCGATAGACGTGCTAATGCCAATCTGGCTCAACCACACTGAGACATCAAAAAGTGTCTTATCATTTCAGACAGATGACATAAGAGAGACATCCACCTTTCAATTGTATCCATCCTCAGATTTCTGACTTCGATGTGAGTGATTTATTAGTTGTTATCTTGAGACTGGATCGTAAGGAAAACACAAATTACAAAATAATTGATTTGAGTGCGTCACCATCACTACCTCTAATTTATTACCTTTTAACAATTTTTTCACGGTATTATATAAGTATTCATAGATTTTGCGTAAAGGTCGTGGACATGACAGAAAAAGAAAAAGTTTAAAATGAATCTCCGGAAAATTAGTGGAAATTGAAGCAACTGAGCTCTAGGTGTCTTTGCAATTTGGTTTCACTGGTGATTGTTGCTTCCAATTGTCCAGACTTTTAAAGTTTCCGCCTCATGAGTGCGTAGTAGTGATGGACTTCAAAGAAAAAAATCATAAATTCACCCACATAAGTAATTCTAACCGCTCTAAGAGCCCCAAAAGATATAACCGATATATTTCATTAGATGTTGATAAACTTGACCAACTTTGTCTCCAGTTGTCTAGTAATCTTGGGACAGTAAGGACATTTGAAACTGCTGTTAACGTTGTTCTTGGACAAACTCATCACCGTAGACTGGCTCAAAATATGCATACAAGGTAATAACCTTGGGGGATTCATCAAAGTGGTCTCCTCTCTTGACACAGGGCATATGAAAATGGAATGGAATTTCAAAAAATTCGGTAATGTGATCTCAAATGGCAACTCGTTCTTTGTAGACCAGTCCAATTTCTTCAAGTTTATCAACTTGTTGAACTTTATGAACACCGGTAATGATAGATAACTTGTAATCAAAACTTCGTACAATGGGTTTGTAGATGATAAGCCCTGGATCGAACAGAAACACGATAAAAATTCATGGCTCAACTTGTTGAACATCGCCTCATCTTTGACTTCATCGTTTCTATCGTACACATTGATCTCCAAAATCATTTTACTCATCACATCCAAGTGGTTGAAACCAAATTTGTTGGCAAATTGTTGCACGAATTTCAACCCTTGGTATTTGTCCTGTTGCGATATCTGTAGAAATTTCAACTTGTACATTTCGAACTCGATATCCGAGCCTATGGCGACCAACTTATCGTTATTAGAATGACACCATTCAATAGCGCTATCCAAATCATGCCTTCTTAAATCGATCAAAATCTTGTACAAATCTTGGAACTTCTCGCGTAATTCAACGGGCACAGACATCGCAAACTCTTTTGACAAATTTTCGACTTGTTCAAAGTTCCCATTACGTAAAAGATGGATCAATATAGATCTCTGTATGACTCTCTTGTTGGTTTTGCTCCTGTCGTCATCTCCATCAACTTCAATCTTGTAATTATAGACCTCATCTATATCAAATCCGGCAAATATCTTCTCTGCGTCTTTATCCAATTTCTTCACCTTGTTGTTTAACTGTTTGAGCTCTTTGTTCACTTTATCATTCCACTGCGTTTTGATTGTCCCTTTGAGCAGTTTTAACTCTTCTATTCCATCGGTAGGCCCATTTCCTTCTTCTTCTTCCTGTAACTTTCTCTGTACCTGCTTCATCACAGATAACAATCTGTTGGAATGTTGAAGACTGTTTTTCAATGAATCACTACCGGAAAGGGCACCGATATCTGATTGTAAGACCTGAACTGACATCGCGTGATTGTTGTCTTGATTGATTGATTGATCAGACCTGCAATGATCTGCTCTTCTTATCCTCTGACACTTTTTTAGGGCTAATTTCTTATCTGGGAGATGGAACAAAAAACTGGGGCTTCAGGGAAAAGTGAAACAATGCAGAGATGATGTGTGCAAGTTGGGGTCATTAAGCTGTTTGTTGGGAATTATTTTGACAGAAAGTGCAAACCCGCCGAATCCATATTATGGTGTGGTCCAGCCTACGGACAGAGCCAACTGCAACTTCGAAAAGCCAATGCTTGAACAAAATAGGGGAGTATGAACCAGATTTTAAGAAAGTCGTGTATATAGATATTAATTGCCACAAACCCAGAGCGCTTTACAAAAGTTGTGAAGGGGGTCGTGTATAACAGGGCCAAAAGTACATTTACAGATCCCCTATAGAGGGGGGATCACATTGAAGATCCAATTGAGAACGAAGAAAGCCCGGATTAAAAAACGCTAAGTGCCACTAAAGAAACAGTCTAAGTCATACTCAAACACATCCCACACAACCCACACAGGCCAACTGCATGGTCCCCTTTTTACAGCACCACCACTGCTCATCTCCCATACTGAAGATAAAGACAAGAAGACAAAATTTCTTTTAGGATAAATTGTAAAGTGAAAATTTAGAGATGAGGAAGAAAATTTTTTTTAAATTTTTTTTAAAAAAATTTTTTGTGATTTATAAACCCAAGTGTATCAAGATATACTTGTGGTTGTAAGATAAAACAGAATCCATCCACAAAATGCAGTTGTCATGGAAAGATATTCCCACTGTGCCTACCTCCAATGACCTTTTGGACATTGTGTTGAACAGGACACAGAGAAAAACACCTACTGTGATCAGACCAGGTTTCAAGATAAGCAGAATCCGTGCATTTTATATGAGAAAAGTCAAGTTTACTGCTGAAGGATTCGAAGAGAAATTCACCGAATTGCTCAGCGGATTCCCAACTATCGACGATGTCCATCCTTTCCACAGAGATTTGATGGACACTTTGTACGACAAGAATCATTATAAATTATCTTTGGCGCTGGTCAATAGACTGAAGACTTTGATCGAGCAGGTGTCACGTGACTACAACAGATTGTTGAAGTTTGGTCAGTCGTTGTTCCAGTGTAAGCAGTTAAAAAGAGCTGCTTTGGGTAGAATGGCCACCATCGTCAAGAAATTGAAAGAGCCATTTGTGTATTTGGAGCATGTAAGACAGCATTTGGGCAGATTACCGTCTATTGACCCAAATACCAGAACTCTTGTCGTCTGTGGTTATCCAAATGTGGGTAAATCTTCGTTCTTGCGTTGTATCACCAAGCTGGACGTGGAAGTCCAGCCCTATGCATTCACCACCAAATCCTTGTATGTGGGTCATTTCGATTACAAGTATTTGAGATTCCAGGCCATTGATACTCCAGGTATCTTGGACAGACCTGCTGAAGAGATGAACAACATCGAAATGCAGAGTATGTACCTGATTCTGCATTTGAGATCGTGTATCTTGTATTTCATGGATCTCAGTGAACAGTGTGGTTTCAGCATCGAGCTGCAAGTGAAATTGTTCCACACTTTGAAGAAGTTGTTTGCCAACAAATCTGTCTTGGTTGTCATCAACAAGACCGATATCATCAGAATTGAAGACTTGGAAGAGACTAACCAACTGCTCTTACAGACAGTTGCCCAAGAACCAGGTGTAGAGATCATGCAAACGTCTTGTTACGAAGAAGACAATGTGATGCAAGTGAGAAACAAGGCGTGTGAGAAGTTGCTCACTGCCAGAATCGAACAGAAGTTGAAGGGTTCAGGTAGGGTCAACAACGTTCTCAACAAGATTCATGTCCTGCAACCTCTGCTGAGAGATGACATCAAGAGAGAACCACATATCCCAGATCTGGTGAAATTGTTGCCTAAATTCGACTTCAGCGATCCAAACCGTCGTGAATTGTCCCGTGATATCGAGCTGGCCAATGGAGGAGCTGGTGTTTTCAACTTGAACTTGAAAGACAAGTACTTGTTGGAAGATGATGACTGGAAAAACGACATCATGCCAGAGGTCTTGGAAGGTAAGAACGTTTACGATTTCTTTGACCCAGATATCAGTGCCAAATTACAGGCGTTGGAAGAAGAGGAAGCACGTCTTGAACTGGAGGGATTCTACGACTCGGATTCTGAATTGGAAGATGACCAAGTCGAGGAAGTGAAGGAGAAGCTGACATGGATTAGAAACAAGCAAAAGATGATGATCCACGACCTGAGAATGAGAAAGTCTTTGAAGAACAAGGCCATTATGCCAAGATCCAGACAGACCAAGTCGTTTGGCGACTTTGAAGATCACATGTACAAGATTGGTCACGATACCGACAAGTTACAATCTGGACAACAGTCCAAGAAAACCAAATCCGGTAAAGATATTTTCAAATCTTCGACATCTTCCAATGGTGCTAAGAAGTATGAGAAGACTTCTAAGCAATTGGACAGATTGACAGACGGTGTTAACGATGACTCTATGAGATCCAAGGCTGAGAGATTGCTGAAATTACAGAGACGTGAGAGAAACATGAACCTGAGAAAGGGTGAAGGTGACAGACACCTGACTCTGTCGTTGCTGAAGCACTTGTACAGTGGTAAGAGAGGTATTGGATCCACCGATTTCCGTTGATCTTATGCCTGGCGCCATTTGTACATTATATACTCCTATAACTACCCGCATCTTTTTAATACCCAACAGAGTAGTGCACAGAATCCCAAATTCCCAAACTGTGGTTCAGTGTCTGAAGACAGCCAATAAAAGTCTACAGAGCCACCACATCTGAGATATGTGGGAAGTTGACACGGTGTAATATGTGTGTGGAACGGGGTTCGGTACCAAATTCCCAAATCTCGAAATCCCCGTTCCCCAATCCCATTTAACAGCACCAAATCGCTCTTGATTACTTTTAATTGTCTGAATTACACACTTCACTTTCTTATCTTATCACATCAAAAAAAAATTCAAAAAGCGAGATAAGAAAATAATTAATATCTAACGTATCTAGAGCGAAAGCGAAATCTTGGTGTGTGTTCAAGTCAGCACAAATGCTAGGATATATAGACGAGACAAGCCAACATCATCAACACCAGCAACAACAACGATTCAACCAAATTCCAGCACATCGCCTCGGTCAAATGTCGCCGCATACTTATAACCACGGCGGTTCCAAGAATGGCTCATTCAATTCCAGTGCTGCAAATGCCTCCTTTGGCACAAGTCCAGTGAATCTGAAGTCCAACTACCACGGGAACGAGTCCAACTACAAGTACAATTCACAGCAACAACAGACTACGGGAAAATCCCCGCCCAATTCAGCCACAAAGAACTTGTCGCACGTCCCTTGCAAATTCTTCAGACAGGGCACTTGCCAGCTGGGAAATTCGTGTCCATTCTCGCATTCCCAAGATTCTACATCGGAAACCACGCCTTGCAAGTATTTCCAGAAAGGGAACTGCAAATTTGGCGTCAAATGTGCCTTGCTGCACATCCTCCCAGATGGGAGACGTGTCAATCCTAAATCTTTGCAACAACTGTACCAACAGCAGCAGCACGGGTACAATGGTAATAGAAACGGCAACAGATCTTACAGCGGTTCAAACCCCATCGGGATCACCGGACATGCAAATGCCGTTGGGAACCCGGGCTCCACACCGACCTCGTCCTATGAGTACTTGCAGCAGCAGCATCTGCAGTCTGCCTCGAAGTACTACAACAACACGTCCAACATCTCCACGACACTGCCGCCACAGCCCTTGTTATCGACGTCTTCTTCTTCCAGTTCGTTCCGCAACGGACAGACAACTAATGGCACTTCTATCTGGAACTCCAACAACTACATGTACCCTCAGCGCACTTTGTCGACACCTCTGCAGGGTATTGCCGGTTTAGGACGTCCGGGTTTTGGACTCGAGTCCACGCAGCACCTGAGTTTGCAAGGCTCGCTGATTGTAGACGATGACGATGTCGACGAGAGTAAAGAAGAAGATTTTGTTCCTAGCTCGTTGAGCGACTTGTTAACTCCGCAGGAATTGCAACGCCGTAACTCTTCACGTCCTGGCTCTTCATCTGGCGGTGTTTCAGGTCAGCAACTGGCGTATTTACTCAGTTCTTCAGCGAATCACCAGCGTAGTTCTAGCCAGAACCTGTTCAACACCTTTGCGCAACAGAGCTTCAAGTCTCCAAGCTCCTCTAATGGGTTCTTGGCCGGATTGTCTTCACAGGTCACTCCATTGTCTTCCAATCAGTTCTACAACCAGTCCACATCACCTCAGCAGACCTTTTTGAACCAACCACAGCAGATCCACCAGCAAAACCCATCGTTTCAACAGCCTCTGTACCAAAATCAATTCACTCAACAACAGCCTCAGCTGCAACAGACTCAGTCTGGATTCTCGATGTTTCCAAATTCGTCCCAATCCAGTCAACACCCGTTGATCTTGGAGGAGAAAACTGATGAAACACAGTTTTTGATGGATTAAAGTGGTTGAACATAGTTTTCCATGGACTGAGGTGGAAAACAGATAGACCAATGATGGCCTAAAACAGACAAAACACAACCTAGGATCGAGTTGCTGGTCAACTCAATCCAACATATCAAAAGCTGATATTACTATGCAAATAAAACATTTTTTGGATTCAAAATAGAGTATATATGTTTATATAAAGGATTACTCATTGTAGTGGAAAACCAAGTAGTTCGGTAACCCAAACACCTCGTAACCCAATCTCTTCAGCATCTTCAGGAACCCCTCGGTCTCGATCAAATGGTAGAAGGGGAAACTTGGGAACATGGCGCCATCTCTGTGCACGTCCAGTTTCACCATCACTGCAGCACCTCCGACTCCGTCAAGAGCCATCTCGGTATTGACGTCACCGTTAGCGTCGTACAAATGCAGCATCAACGGTCTATAAGTCGCAATTTCACTGTAACCTTCGACAATGATCTCATCTTCTGGCATGTTCAGCAGGATATCCAAGCCTTCCTGGCTCTCGATCCAGTTGTTGAAATCGTACGGCCTGATCGACACTTCCTTCTTCTCGGTGTCGTAGTACCGCTGATAGCAGTTCAGCGATATCACGGGCTTGTCGTGGCTCACCAAGTCCTGGATCAACGCCGGAGGAGTCTCGACGATATCGGCATCGAGCCAGAGCACCCATGACGTATAGGGACCAATGGTGGTGAACAACAACGAGTTTCTCAGCAAGGCCATGTTGCTACGTCTCAGTTTCTGCACTTTCAACAGATGTCTGTGCTTTTCCAACTGCGATTCCAAGGAATCAGAGTCCTGTCTCAAGATGGTGATCTTTGTATATCTGTTTTCCTTGTTCTTGTTGCTCTGGACCTGTTTCACCAGTTTTTCCAACTTCCGCAACAGAACATCTCCATCCGGAGTACGTGGCACGATGAATCCCAACTCGATCAACTCCTTTGGGTACGACAACTTCAACAAATTGGCCCAGTACTCGTCGTAGAATCTCGACATCGGCGTCAAGATCAATACACGCTCTTTGTTGTACAGCGCCATCGGCGTCGACAGCAATTTGTTCAAATCGTAATGCGAGATGTGATCCAGCGGCAAATTCCGCGGGAAAACGTTCCTCTTCTTGTTCCAGAACTTGGAGTTGACATTGTTGTAGGAGTATTTGGACTTCTTCTTCGAGCCGCCAGAGGGCCACAAGAGCAAGTAGTAGAGCAACAGGATCACCGTCAATGGGAACACCAACGAGACCGGTTTCCTTCGTATCTGGCGCAACAACGGCGACTTCAACGTGACCATGGTGGGTTCTGGTGGTTTGTGATGGTGTGGACACGCCTGATCCAGATGTTGTTTCGTTGTAAAAATGAAAAAGGAAAATAAAAAAAACGAAGACAAAAAATCGTCAAAGGTCGTGTAGGAAAAATCAAAAGGGCACGGGCATGTATTATACTAACCTATTTAAAGACCTTACCGTCGGCAATCTCTCTTGGTTCACCGTCGACAATGACAGGCTTGTCCCAAGCCCACATGTTGTTGACAAACTCTTTGTCTTCTTCACTGGTTGGGTCCAATTTGGTGTATTCGTAGGATTCCCAATCTGGAGCAACGTCAAAAGCTGGAGCGAAATCTTGACCTCTGACCAAGAAGGCACCAACGATACCGTTGTTGTTGTTCTCTCCGTAGACGACCAAACATCCGAACAAGTACTTGACGGAACCTGTCAATCTGTTGAAGAAACCTCCAACCAAGTTATTGGACATGAAGGTCAAGGTCAATTCGTGGTTATACTTGTAACCAACCTTGTACAAAGACCATTCATTGGCGTCAAAGTGGTCCCAGAACCATGGCAAAGCGGTTTCTCTTGTCTCTTCGTTGGAGTAGGTACGTTTCCACTCGTCCAAAGGTAAAGCGGCTTTACCCAACAGTTCCAATGGGTGCTTGGCCTTCTTTGGTTCTTCTTCAGCTGGAGCTGGAGCAGCTGGCTTTGGAGCAGCAGCCTTTGGAGCCTCGGCTTTTGGAGCTTGTTTTTTCTCCTTCTTTGGTGGGACAAACTCAATTGGAGTGTCTCTGAATTTGAAACTAGAGGCAGAGAATCTGGTGTATGAGAAGATCTCGGATTCGGAAACCAACTTGAACCATCTGTAGATGGCTGGGTGGTCAGCAATGAAATCCTTGGCCCAAACGGTCTCAAAGATTCTACCAACGATGGTTGCGACAAACAAATCGGCCAAGGTCAATCTTTCACCAACCAAAAAGGTGAATTCAGACAATCTAGACTCCAAAAGAGTGGCCAATTTCAACAGGTTGGCCAATCCGGTGTCGACTTGTTTCTTGTTGTATGGGGACATACCCAACAATGGGCCGAAAGCTGAAGCAGCAGTGGCCAACAATTCACTGTTGGCAAACGACAACCATTTCAAGACCAAAGCCTTGTCTTGGCTGGATTTACCAAACAATGGAGATTCTTCGTCGTGCAAAGAGACCAAGTAGAACAAGATGGCAATGACTTCGGTCAACTTGAAACCTTTTGGACCGACAAATGCTGGGATCTTGTTCAACGGGAAGTTGGCCTTGTAGACCAGATCTTCCTTGTCGGAGATGGAAATGTCCAATTTGAAGTGCTTGATCAAAGCCTCGGCCAAGACACCTCTGACTTGTGTGGTGATGAATAAAGTACCTTGAGACATGATTGTATATGAGTTCTCCTGGTGGATAGATCAGTGATTAATTTTAATCCATCGTTTTTTTTCACCTTGTGGAAAATTTTTTTCACACTACAAACTGTGGTGGTCGTGTGTAGTTTACAAATGTGGGTCAGGCCAGGAACAGGGCCTGGGAGCGTTTGGTGGGTCTGAGAAGGAGATAGTGGGTGGGAGAGAAATACTACAGCCTACATCTATACATTACATCAGTAACACACAACACAACACAACACATACGTATCCAGTTGATCTTTCAGATTGTTTAATCTCGACATAATGTATTAAGACAGGGATAACTGTTTAATTTGAATATGGTTTTATCATCACTTAGATCAATTGGACATGTATGGGTTTGTTAAGACAGTATTATAATAGATATCCTATGCCTATAAGTGTATCTATATCTAACACAATCCTATGTACTGAGTCATACACAATGTTCATACTGCAATGCTCATCACACTACGCTCATCGCTGCTCATAGTGCAATAGGATAAGAGAATGAAAAATTTAAAAGTTGAAAAGAAAATTTTTATACCACAAAAGTCGTGTTCCCACGCCCACATCCCCAATTCAGTATTTCCCTATCCGGCAGTCATGCACCGATTTCTTGATCTGTTTCAGATTCTGACTTTTTGGGGCCACCCTTTGATCTATCATTAATTGCATCTTTGAGACGATTTAAAACCGCAGCACCCCCAATCCCCCAAATATCATCTTTCACACACACAAAATACCTATAATGACAGTGAGCGATTCACAGCCCCCAAAAGACTCCAGCGCTACACTGGCGCGCCCATCAAAAGACGAAGGTGCACTCACCATTGAAACCAAGGCCGCTTTAAGCCCCAAGATAGCAGAAATGGTGTCAAAGAGCAAAAATATAGAAAGAGAACAGCGGCTGTTGATAGCCAAGCAGATCCAAGTGGAAAAAGAGCCCTCCAGTTCTAAGAGAACACTGGAAGAGGGAGACGATGATGATGATGAGCCAAGTGAGCTCAGAAGGGATATTGACGAAGAGGACGAGTTCAGTATTCCCTCACCCAAGAAATTGAAACGCGACAAAGTCCCCTCGGCTCTAGACTTGGAAACGCCGGCTTCAAGCCGTGACACGCTGAGAACAATGCCCTTACAGCGGGTGCCCGTGCCCAGTTCAAGATTTACACTGTATCCCTATTATCCGATGCCATACCCACCCAATCTGTGGCTGTTCTACCCATATGTGCAGCCACCTATGCCACAATACATGCCGATCGCACATGCGCCACATCCGGTGCCACATTCAGCAGTTCCACAGAGAACAGATTCGCCGCCTTTGACAAGACACAGGGTCCATTTCCAGACGAAAAACGGATACACGTCCACCAGGAAGCGGCAACCTGTCAGTGTGCAACCGGTTATGGACGTGTATCCAGCAGGTGTCGTGAAAGAGGCTCCGATCCAGGCACAACCTCTCAGTGCTCAGCGATCCAAATTCCAAGATCTGCCGCAGGACGATGACCTGACACCGGTGAGCACTCCTCCCTCATCAACGACCTCGGCTTCGGAGTCGGAGATCGACGGTGAAATCAGGTTGAACAACGATCTTTTCTATTACAAACTCTCGCCCGGATCCGGCAAGAGCAACAAGCTGAAATTCATGAAACTCTGCTCTTCAGTATGGGACGAATATACAAAGATGTAATAGAGGTGTAATGAACTGTTGGTGACCTGGACAGATGTCGCACACTATACGGTCTATTTGGAGAGATGTAATGATATATTTGGAAAGATTTAATAATACCGTTGATCCAATTGACAGATGCAACAATGTTTTATGATCCATTTGGTCAGGATTATGAACACTGTCGATCCAATTGATGTGATATATACTACTGGTTAATCCACTTCACCGTTGATGCGATTGGCTGATACTACTAGTTGATGTAAGAATATGCTGATCCTAATTGATCCTAATTGATCCACTTAGACATAAATGGCCCATCCAACCAGTAACCCAATTTCGCATAGTAATTTCTCACACCCACTCCACTGATAACACTGATCTTCTCCGACCCATGTTCTTCACGGGCAATCCGCAACAGCTCCTCCATCAACAACGTCCCGAAACCCTGGTGCTGGAATTTCCGTGGATCTCTCGAGTGCAAGGGAACCACACTTCCGTAGACGTGCAATTCTCTCACTATCGAAGTCTGCTGAGCCGTGAATTCCTTTCTGTAGGTGTGTTTCTTGGACAGCTTTCTCAACCGTAACAATCCGATCAAGATATCTTGCTTCGGGTCCTCATAACTCAAAAACGTCTCCCATCCTCCGTTCGCATAGTAATCTCTTCTGATCAACTCCACTTGGTCCGGCTGGATCTTGTGGTGCACCTCTTGGATCCCCACTTCTCTCGTCCGCACATCTCTGCACGTGGTTCCAAAGTCTTTCATCCGCAGCAAGGCCAATTCTCTCAAGTTCCCGTTCTCGACACCACTGGTCACCAAGGGCATCGGAATGTCTCTTTGGACTCTGTAGATCCTCGTCCATGGAGGCACCATCAGCATGATCCGCAGCACCAAGTCTATCAAGGCATTCGCATTGTACGACTTGTACCGTCCGGTCTTCCAGAGCTCGTACAACCCGGTTCCCCGGATCACCAACGTCGGGTACAACTTCAAACCGTCCGTGCGGAAGTCCGGGTTCTCAAAGTACTCTTTGAACTGCTCCAAGTCCCGCTCCATGCCCACATTCGGCAAATCGGGCATCATGTGACTCACCACTTTGTACCCTGCGTCTTTCAGCACGGCAAACGTCTTGCATACCAGCTTTACAGTGTGGCCCCTGTTGGTGTCACGTGCCACGTCTTCATACACCGACTGGACCCCGATTTCCAACCGGGTGCACCCGTATTTCAACATATCACTCAAATGGGTCTCTGTACAGTAATCCGGTCTCGTTTCTATGGTGATGCCGACACATTTGGTCAACGACTGCTGACTGTACTTGATCAGCTCATCTATATCTTTCCCGTTGAACCCAGTCAAGGCATTGTGCAATTGCGTGATGAAATCTTCCCGGTAGTCGATGGGCAACGACATGAACGTTCCGCCCATGATGATGTATTCCACTTTGTCGATACTGTGGCCCAACTGTCTCAATTGCTCGATTCTACCCCTGCTCTGTTCGTATGGGTCATAACGTGCCCGAATGGCCCGCATAGACGTCGGTTCGTACCCGGTGTATGACTGTGTAGAGTACTCGAAGTCCGAGTCCGGTCCCCCGGGACAGTACACACAGATATTCCCCGTATAGGCGATATGTGGGCACCGATGGGGCTTGCACATAACCGCCACTACAGCTATCCCTGAAGCTGTTCTCACGGGTTTCAGCTTCAATTTCGGGATCAAGTATTTCTTGTATTGGTCTGGGATGGAGCTGATGATATCTGTGAGTCTGGGCTGCTGCTTGAGTTTGTGTTTCTTCGAAAACCGGTGGATCAACCCGTTCAAGTTTATGTCTTTTGACGTCTTAAGGGATGAGACCAATTCCAAAGAAATGTCTCCACAGCACTGGATGAAGCGCTCTTTTTCGGGCGCCATTTTCGGTTTGGACTTTGTCACTTTGTTAGACATTGTGTGGGTTTAGTAGGTGAGGTGAGCTGGAAGCTTCGTTGGGTTGAGCTTCGTTGAGTGATGAGCTTGAAAATTTTGAAAATACAAAAAAAAAAAATATCTTAAAAATTTTAGTCTTTAGCTTTTTCTTGACCTTTCGGTTTGATTTTTTCTCTCCTCAAATTTTCTCTTACATAATCTTTTCTCTTGCTTTTGAAAGACCCAGAGGACGGATGAGTCTGGATTTTAACATGTTCAGCTCATCAAAACACCCACAGACAAGCCCATATTGCTGGAATACCCCACCATGACTAGCTGTGCAAATGTTTGACCAAAAACTTCAGAAACAGGCCCGGGGAACCTGCCTACCCTCGGGGTGGTGTAACGATGTATTTGGACTTCACTATATAAAAAAATCATCTAAAATCTGAAATCAAATTTTATCACACCCAGGAGACAAGACTACAACTTCCAAGCGCCACCCCCATCATGGTCAGATTAAAGTCCCGATACGTGTTATTCGAAATCATGTATCCGCCAACTGAAATTGGCGCTGAATCCACAGATTACAGCGACTATCTCCGCAAGACGTACCAATCTTCACCCCAACTGATCAACACCAAAGTGTTGTTGAAACTCATCCGCACCTCAATAGAAGAGTATTTCGGCACTTATGGTTCTGGGGTCACCAGTTCCAATTTGGTGTTGAAATACTTCAGCAATCTGACCAGCACGGGGATCGTGCGATGCTCTAGAGACTACTACCAGATTGTATGTGCGGCTTTGTGCTTGATCCACCGAGTTGAAGACAAGCCATGTGTTTTAAGGGTGGTGAAAGTGAGTGGTACGATCAAGAAGGCAGAATCGTACGCTGTGAGCCGTAATAAGGGTTTGATGACCAAAATGCACAAGAAACAGTCACGTATGGCGGAGGAGTTTATAGACGTGGATGACGATGATGAGATATGATAGATGCAATAATAGACAATAATACACAAGAATAAACCAGAAATGGCAACGTTGATTGGTCAGTCATGGCGTGATCTTTTTGGATTAGTTCCGTGATCCAGTCCCATGCCCTGGTCCAGGCCCTGGTCTGCCATACGCTTGTTCTTGACAGCTTGTAGTTCGTCCTTTTCAAACTGGATTGGCTCTGACAAGCCCTCTTCGTAGATCAGATCTTCTCCAGCATGCCCCGCATCATGACCAGTATCCAGATCAGACCGCTGATATAATCTGGAATCGAATTCTGGCACCTCTTGGCCCTTTTGTGTCACATTTCTGATCACTCTCTCTGGAACGTCATTATTACGCAACTTCTGCCCCACCGACATCTTGGACAACTTGATCTCCCGCTCAGCTTTGCGTCTCCTCTCCTCTCTGGCCAACTCCCGCAGTCTCGCACTCCTGTAGTCTGTGCTATAACCATCGTCACGGTGTCTATCTGTTTGGTTTTCTGCTAATGATCTCAATTTCAATTCACGTTCCTGGTTTTCACGCTCCAGTAATTTCAACCGCACCTCGTTCTTCAACTTGATCTCTTCTCTGGCATCTTGCTCGGCCTTTTGCAACAGCTGATTCAAATCGCCAAATCTGTCATTAATAGAATTGTCCTCGTCGGTCTTCAAATACGACATTCTCTTGTCGATCAGAATTGTAAAACCTTTTTGGTTCTTCCAGTTCGATATTGCCGGAGGAATGTACCAGTCCTTGTGGTCTTGCAGTGTCAATTTCTTTGAAGCATCGTGCAAAATCGGAGCTGGCGGGGATGGAGGTCTCTGTGGGGTTTTGACGATCTTGTTCTTCAAAGGCAACATCGGGTCATTCTGTTTGTCTACGATCTTGATGATCCTTTCCATCGGTTGCCCATCTTGGAAAATGCTGCTCGATTTGTATCTAATATAAGTAGCACCATTCTTGTTAGTGACACTGGTTTGCAGCTTTCCCGCTGAAAGTTTCTGTTCCACTAATTTGTCCAACAGTTGTTGCGTCTTTGCTGTCTCTTCATCGATGGTCTCCTGGGAAGGTCTAGCCAAGTCCTGATCGGTGTAATCCGATCTGCTGGGCACTAGGTCTTTGTAGGAGCTCTGGATGACTCTGTCTTTGGAATGTCCTTGTCTCACCACCAACAGCGATGGGTCGTCTTTGTCCATGGGATTGATTTGTGGTGTTGAGAGATGAGCTTTGATGCTTTGATGGATGAGTTTAGATCGTTCAGTTGTTGTTCTTTGGCTCTTTCTGGCTCTGGATCGATTCAGCAGAATTTCTTGTCCTATGAAGATGATCTGGGCGCTATTCTGGCGATTCGGGCGATTCTATTCTGGTTCTGTCCAGCCGCTGTTGTTTTGCCTCTGTCTAAAGGATCCTATCTCATCCATCCAGCTTTATTTTTTTGTTTTATTTTCTTATATTTTCTTATTTTTTCTCTGCCTTTAGCAGGCCAGAGTAAGAGCCAGAACAGGGCATTGAACCAATTAGTGAATCTACTACAGTACCGTTTCAGCTGCACCGAGCTCTCCTACTTACACTGACCTCATGGAACTGGAACAATCACTTCTGGGCCAATTGCCGCACTCATCCAGCCGTTTTTGCCCATTTCGCACCGTATCCTTGCCTCTACCCTCTTCTACTAGGCGAGCAAATTTTCAGTTTTTCAGATGAGCAAATTATTTTTCATATAAAGCCTCCATCTCTGGCGTGTCGCTGAGCACAGATCCGGTAACGCGGTAACGATGAGTGAATCTGCATACTTGACGACGATGTCCATGGATGGCATGTTGATGACCATGACCATGACAACGACAATGGGCGCAACTTCTACACTGAGCGCCGATATGGATATGGATATGGACATGTCGGGAATGAACCAATATTTCGTCACTACATGGGACGATTACCCGGTCATATTTTCCACCTTGAGACTGACAAATGCCGGCCAGCTGTTTGGGATCTTTGTTTTGTTGTTCATTGTCGGGTTCTTGTTCAGAGGGTTGTCGTTTTTGAGTCTGTACATCGAGCAGAAGGTGTTCCACAATTACAACAATTCCGTCATTGTGGAAGTGGAAGACAACTGTGAATGTGCAGAAGACGGAGGTGATTCGTCGGTTTCTTCAAATGCCGGTTTGGCAAAGACAAGCCATACGACGAAAACCACCATAACGCCTTCCAAATTGAGACAGTTTTTGTTCCCCGGGGCCACAGAATTGGGTAAAGATGTAGTGCGGTTGGGCATTGCATTTTTAACAGCCATGTTTGGATACGTATTGATGGTGGCTGCTATGAGTTATGTCATCTTGTACTTTTTCGCTGTGGTGTTGGGGATCGCATTTGGGGAAGTGTTCTTCAACAGATGGGCCATCATCATCGGGGTGAACAAGAACAGCTCTTTGTGTTCTTCCCTACATTGAGTAACGAAAATAAGTGTATAGAACATATGTAGATTGAAAAATTATTTGTCCTCTTCATCCTCCTCCACTGGAATACTAGCCAATTCCGTGTCTAATTCCGTTAACAAGGTAACGACATTCTTGTAGTAATTCAACTGGATCTTGTTGTAAACTTTCAACAAGTTGACAGGTTCAACAGGGTTGATCAATTTCTTCATCGACTCAACGGCAATCTCTGTAGCGTTGACCAAATCGTCTTCAGCTGCATCCAATTTGCCCTGCAACAGTTCAGGAATTGAGGATTCTTCATACACTTTAGCCTCAGATCTCAACACGTCGAACGTGACCCGGGCATTTTCGACATTCTTTCTGTAGTTGTTTGTAATACTGAACTGCGTCGACAAGATGTTCTTGATCTTGTTGTTGAAATCAACAATGATCTGCTTATCCTGTTGCAATCTCTCGTCTCCGATCTTGAACTCGACCTCGCTCACCTTCAACAACAGTTTTGTCAATGAATCTTCAGTCTCACCTTCGAGTAAGCCAGTTCTTGCGGAAGTGATGTTTTTGGCAAATTGGTGGTGAAAGGTCTTGGGGTTCAGTTTTTCACCACTTGAAGTCAAGATCAGTTCCAGTTCCAGTGTAGTAGTGGCCTGAGACAAGCTCTGCAATTTATCAGTCAAAGATTTGGTCACTTCTTGAAAGTTTTCCTTCAAATGAGGTGGATAGTCATAACTCTCCAAATTGTACTGCTCGGTGATGTCCAACACTTTGGTGTAGTATTTCTTCAAGCCATCGACTTTTTTCTCCAATTCGATGTATTCCTTTGGCAATTCCGAGATGTCGTTGATTCCGCCCAATTTCTCCTGTGCCAATCTCTGGGTCCTCTTCAAAAATGGTTGTAAATTGTCGTTGAATGAGCTCAGTTCCTTGCTGACTTGTTCGATACCGGTTTGAAACTGTTGAGTCAATTGCTGTGACGTTTGTTGCAATTGCTGTTGCAAAGAAGATAAATCTGGGAACTTGAATGACATTGCGTGGTTTGATAGATGGATAGAGCAATGAGGTTTGATAGTGGTCCAATAAGTTCTAAAGTGATGCTTTGTGATGTTTTATTTTTTTTCCTTTTTCAGATTTCTCAATTTGTGGTACCCTCTTTTTCTCAGCTCTATAAGAAAATAAAAGGGGTTAGAAGAATAAGAGAGAGAGAGATGGACCCAGGTGGAGATAATTGTTGAAAATAATCCCAACAATAAAACCTGATGGTAACCCTCGCCTACTCACCTACTAATCTACACTAACAACTTTTCATAAAAAATATACTTAATTTGATACAATTTATAACAAACACAAGTTGAGTCCATTAATGACCCCCAACCACAGCAGACACCACCACAATATCAACCATAGTCAAGCACCAGACTCAACTTTCAAAACAAGGAATGCAAACTTAAAGAACGTGATTAGAACTCAAAAAAATCAATGAGCAGCGCCATGCAGAGTGTTACCACTAGCAGCGTGCTCCATCTGTTGCACAACGGCCTTGTCGTTATCACTAAACTTGTGCATGAAATTGGACCCGTGCGACTGTTTGAATTCGTCAGCATCGATAATCACTTCATCCTTAGTGAACGCCCCACTTGAACCTTGCACTCTGTTCTCCTTGACAACAGCTGCGGCAATAGCTGCAGCTTCAGACTTGTCGTGGGCACCAACAACCTTGATGTTGATGAAATCGTCATCCGCCTGCTGGGAAGCAACCTTGTCGGCGCCTCCGACAGCTGCACCACTGTGGTTTTGAGTCTGAGGCTTGCCCGAGTATCTTGAAGAGGCAACTCCTGCTGCTGCGGCACTGGCACCTGCAGCTCCAGTACCCAACTCCAGTTCTCTGTTCAAGTTCTCAGCCTGGGTAGCAGAACCGGTAACGTCTTTACCGGTTCTTGGGTCTGTCTTGGTAGCAGTTCCGTGTCCCGGTTTGGCGTTGGCATGGCTCGCGTTGTTGTAGTCTTCGTCACCCAAGGCAGTTCTCTGGTTGTCCCCGGTCTGGGTGTAGGCAGTGCCTCCACCGCTTTGGACAGTCTTCTCACCCTGGGCTTTTTGATAACGGTCACGTTCCAGTTCGCTGGCGATTCCAGCTCCCAACACTCCTCCAGTGCCTCCAAACTGTTGAGTGTTTGGATGCTGAGGGTCGCCGAGATTCTCGTCACCAGTGTTGTACGTCGTGTCGTCACGTTGCTTGTAGGCAGCATTGGTGTTGTAGTTGCTGTCACCATATGTGGTGCCGTGCAACTCGCCCTTGTCCTTCTTACCAATCTTGAGCAGGTTCTGGATCTTCTTCTTCAAAGAAGAGTCCTGAGAAGTGTCTTCGCTGGTTGATCTGGAATGCGAGCTGGCAGCGCCAGCACCAGCTCCGGCAGCACCCACTCCGCCAACAGCTGCTGGTCCATACGAACCAGTGTGCTTCTTGTCAGAGTCAAAGTCGTTAGGGTATTTTGAGGCCTGGTGCTTGCCAATGTTGTTTGGACTGTCAGTAGCAGCCGTCTTGCTGTACTGGTCGCCCTCACCAGTCACATACGACTGGTCAGTTGGTGCACCGGCTGGGCCGACATTGGCGTGCTTGGACTGGTGGGTCTTGCCGACTCCGGAACGGTCAGTCTGCTCATGGTCGGCATACTCCGAATGGTTAGGAGCCCCGGCAGGACCTGCTCTGGTCTGCTGGTGGTGAGAACCATGAGAGCCTTGGTAGCCTTGGGATCCTTGGTAGCCTTGGGATCCTTGGGATCCTTGATAACCTTGAGATCCTTGACATCCTTCGTAGCCTTGAGAACCTTGCTGAGCGTTAGCATCATGGTTCTTCATAGCACCAGCTGCAGCGACACCTCCGGCAGTAGCCAGGGCGCCGATTCCAGCAGCCTTAGTCTTGTCGATACCTGGAATCTTCTGGGCATACTGCTCAGCCTTGGATCCCAGGTTGTGTGCCTGGCCCTCAGTGAACCCAGCGCTCTGTTTGGTTTGGTCGTAGCCTTGTCCTTGAGAGCCTTGGGTGTTTTGGTAACCCTGGGATCCTTGGGTGCCTTGGGTGTTTTGGTGACCTTGAGTACCTTGAGATCCTTGGTAGTTACCTTGAGATCCTTGATAACCTTGGGATCCTTGAGATCCCTGGTAGTTACCTTGGGTGCCCTGGTAGTTGCTTGGGGAACCTTGAGTACCTTGAACACCTTTAGTACCTTGAGTACCTTGAGCGCCATGAGAACCATGAGAACCTTGAGCACCTTGAGCACCTTGGTTACCTTGTCCGTATTTAGACAGAGCGTATCCAGCACCCAGACCCAGAGCAGCTCCACCAGCACCAGAGTACTTCTCATCTACACCGGCCTTTTGCAAGCCTTGACCTGCGTAATTGCCAAACTTGTCCTGGTCAAAGTTTCCACCAGAACCTGATGTACCAGAACTGGTTTGCTGAGAGCCACCAGTGTTACCTTGGGTACCAGTGCCAATACCACCAGTGCCAGAAGAAGCAGCTCCATAGGTACCTTGGGAACCTTGCTTTGAGCTTGCATTCTGTTGATTGGTGCCAGAGTTTGTGCCAGAGTTTGAGCCAGATTGGCCCTGGCCGTATTTGGACAGAGCATAACCTGCACCCAGACCCAGAGCAGTACCCCCAACACCTGAATACTTCTCATCGACACCGGCTTTCTGCAAACCTTGACCTGCGTAATTGCCAAACTTGTCCTGGTCAAAGTTTCCACCAGAGCCAGAGCCCAGAGGTGGCAGGCCAGAAGAACCCAGCTGTTGTTGTTGGTGCTCAGCAGCCTGTTGACCTTGCTGGGTGGCCGATTCCTTGGAGTGGCCCTTCAACAGGGCATTACCGGCAACGGCACCTGCAGCAACAGCCGCACCGCCTGCGGCGGCCTTCTTAGAGTTGATTCCCGGGATCTTTTCCATCAACTTCTGCGCCTTAGAGCCGGCCTTGTCGGTGTCGATTTGCTTTCCAGAGCTGGTTTGATGAGGGTCCGAGTTGGAACCTGCACCGGCACCGGCACCTGTACTGGCACCAGAACCAGATCCGCCTCTGCCTGCGTTGGCAGGATCAGAAGTATAAGTCTCGCCAGCAGCAACGACATCAGTGTCATGAGATCTCGGCTTAGATGTGGTCAGATTCTCGTTCTTGACAGATCCGTATGGTTGTCTGTGCTTGGAAGCAGTGGCTCCAGATCCAGTGACCAAAGTGTCCTCAGCACCGGCAGTCTCGTGGCCAGGGTAGACACTGTTCTCTGGGTCGTGGACAGATCTGTGTCTCTCGACACCCAGGGCAGAGTGCGGAGCTGACGATTTGTGGTTGTGGTGAGCAGCACCTCCGCCAACAGTGGCAGCAGTGGCGGCTGCAATAGCAGCATCGTCTTTACCACTTGAAGTGGATGGTGCTTGTTGGTAAGACGTTGGCTGGTCGGCACCGGCACCCAATCTGGTGGATCCATGGCCACTTCTGACACTGTCGTAGTTGTCGTTAGAGTCATGGTGATGGCCAGAGTGGTGGCCAGAGTGGTTACCAGAGTGACTTGATCCAGAAACACCGGTTGATCCAGATTGGTAACCAGTCGAAGTCGTTTCGTAACCTGCGGCTCCGGCTAAACCAGCCTGGTGACCAGAGTGGTTAGACTGGTTACCAGTCTGGCTACCAGTCTGGTATCCAGAACCGGACCCTTCACCTTTGGATTTGTTCGATCCAAGAACACCGCCTACAGCTCCGGCAGCAGCTCCAAGAACTCCAGTCTTGGCCGAACGGCCATGGCCAGAGTTGTCATTGTAGCCCTGTCCAGATTCCAACGATCTGTCGTTGTAACCCTGCTCGGTCTTACCGGTGCTAGAGCCCTTCAATTGGTGGTCCAAGTCATCCGTCTGCAACCTCAATCTCGTCAACCTGTCCTCCAACAGGTCAATCTCCAACTGTCTCTTGCTGGTGACAGCTCCAGTGCTGACAGGGCCGTTCTTCAACGTTCTAGAGTGGTCGCTCTCGGTGAACAGTTGTCTGTTCTTGGCGGAACTGTCGTGCAACTGCGAGTTCTGCGACGCGACAGACTGCTGGATAGCTGCCAATTCACGGTCAATCTGCTGGGCCCGGGAAACAGCAGCCTGTCTCTCCTTGCGCAACAGAGTCAACCGTTCACTGGTGACACCCTGTTTCTGTCTAATCGACTGCAACTCGTTGGCACCTGAGCCGTACAGCTTGGTGTCCTTGGAGTCCACCAGTCTCTTCTCAGCAGCCAACGCAGCACCGCCAGCATAGTTCGAGTCGCTAAACTCGTGCTCTCTCGAGTTGATCTGCTGTTGCGACGACTCTCTGTGCGAGTTCAACTCGGACTCGATGCTCCGGATGCTGGCCTCGATCTTGGCAATTTCGAGGTCCAACTGGTGGATCTCGTCCTCCTGGGTGCCCTTAGAAGATGAGGCAAATTGGGAGTTGCCAGTGGCCCCGGTGGCTCCATGGGAGCCGGAATGGTGCGACGACCCGAGCGCCGCACCGCCTGCGGCGCCAATTCCAGCACCCCCAACAGCCGCGGCAGTGCCGCGGCCCGTTCCTGAGGAACCAGTGGTGCCCTGAGCACCTCTCAACGACGCGACACTGGCGTCAGAGTCAGCAGACTCGTCGTACAAGTGTCCCTTGCCGTGTCTGGAGGCGCCTGGCGTTGGGCCGGAGCGCTCATCGTAGTTAGAGTTGCCGGTGGAGTACAAGTTGGTGGATTCCACATTCTCGTGCTCGTAGGCCCCTTCACCGGCACGGGTCTGGGTCTGCGGGTTGCGGCTTGAAGAGCCGAGGATCCCGCCCAAAATGCCGCCACTAGCAGCTCCGGCTCCGGCTCCTGCGGTGCCGTGGGATCCATGGGATCCATGACCTTCTCTAGCTGGGTCTAAAGTAGAACCAGTAGTTGGGTCCAACTGAGACTGGGCTGGGAAACTGCCAGGCACAGTGCTGTCCGAGTACCCGGCTCCTGAAGAGCCCGGCTCGCGGAACTCGCCGGCCCCGACGGTGTCTCTGGCATCGCTGGAGAACCCAGTGTTGGCAGTGGTTCCGGATGGGGAACTGGTGGCAGAGGAGCCGCGACCAGTCACAGCTCCGATAATGCCGCCGATGATCCCGCCGCCAGCAGCACTCTGGGCGGTGTTTGACGAGGTAGAGTCGTAGCCTTGGCCCTCGTTGTAGCTCTGGCCCTGGCTATAACTTTTGTCCTGGTCATAACGCTCTTCCTGACCAACACCACCTGTGGTGTTGGCATGGGCACCAGCTCCCGAGCCGAGATTGCCAGAAACTCCAGCCGGGTGCTGGGTCGAATACGACGACGAGGTGTCGCTGTTGGCGTTCGTTGCATTCGAATTGGACCGGCCAGTGACTGCCCCGATGATGCCGCCAATCAAGCCACCGCCAGCGGTGGTTTTAGCTGTGGAATTTGAGTCCCGATCAGCAGTGCTGTCGTGACCCAACCCCTCAGAGTGGTGGGCCTGCTTGGTGGAAGGAATGGCCGACTTTGATACCGGATCAATGTTCAGACCCTGCTTCTGGACACCAGAGTCACGGTCGTTGATAACGTTTTGTGCTCCAACTGGCTGAGTTGCTGAAGAGCCGCCCGTGGTGGAATGGGACTCTGGAGCAGATCTACGGATCCGGGCCTCTTCCACTTCTTGTGGGGTGATGACCGGGTCGACCAACGACGAGTACTTGACGTTGGAGTTGTCATTTGGATCAATGACATTTCCCTCAGTGGCACCGCCGGCAGCGTCGAAATTCGACGCCTTCTTGTAATGTCCAGAGACATTGGAATTGGTGGCACCAGTTCCGACTCCAGAAGCGCCAATGGCATTCTGCAGTTTCTTCAAATATGACGTATCTTGAGGCTTGTCGTAGGATTGAGAAGGCTGGTCGGTGTATTCACTTTGCAAATTCTCATTTCTGTTCCCGGTCAACTTGTTGATGACCCCAGAGGATTGGTCTGTTTGTTTTTGACTCGAATATGACATGTTGTTGGTTTGTTTTTCAAATTATAATTTAACTGTGGTGGGGGGTTAGACTACAATATGAAGTTTGATGATTCAGATTTGAAGACATGGAATTGGGTTATTCGGGGTATATATATATACAAGGATGAAATTGTGGTTGTCATGCATCATAGGGACACTGTTTGTGGTATAATAGGTGTTATGTGAGGTGAAATTAAGCAATTATCCACTTTTATTGCTGTGGAATAGTTGAGATGAGAAAAAAATTTAACTAGTTGATCAGGGTGCAAGAGAAAATGTGGAGAGTTGGCTGAGTGTAGTGTTTCGTTGGAGGTTCCTGGCTGTTCTGCTCCAATTGAGTGTTCTTGATGTGACAGCATTGTGTATCCTAGTATCTCATCCTAGTATCTCAATTAACTATCCACATTCTGGTATATACATCCTAGTATCTATTGCAATATTTCATAGCCTGATCTCACACCCCTGAAAATTGGTAAAATTGGTGAGCAATTCTTGACACTTGCGTAAACTAACTACACACTTTTAAACTAAGAACGTGTGCAATTCTGCTCAAGCAACCGTTTCAATGTCAACTATAATTTTTGATCCGTTTCAAATCAAATGCACAGAAAGCAAAAGAAAAGAAACAATACTGAAGCGAACTGAAGCAATTAGCAAGTCATGTATGTGTGTTATTTTTGGTGTTTTTTGATTGTACATAATGATGAATTGCTCGTGTCATAAGCCAAGCCACTTTGCTGTAAACGCTGCGTGCTTGCGTGTTTGCGTGTGCGTGTTTGCGTGTACCGTAAACTGTACCTCGATCACGATGAGATGAATTCAAGATCCAGAGCACAAAGATGGAGAAAAAAAGGTCGTGCACAGGGGGAGAACGTAAATCACGGGACTTTTTTCGAGGCAATGTGGAGGAGTGCAACGTTACAATGAAATCGGGTTGTACATGATGTGTGTATAGCAGTCTAGAAGCCCATTTCGGTGTATAATGCTACCGAATCTGGTCATGCCCAGTTGTGCCGAGCCCACTATGTCTCGGATAGAGCCTCTCGCGGTACGAGAGCAGTATACGGCACCGATCGATGAGCCGGCTGATCGAAGATGATCAAGTGAACAATAATACCATATTGCGGAAAAAGGGCATAAAAAAAGGGCAAGATGAGCATCGAGAGACTGTGTATCGTGGGTGCGTGATGCGTTTGACTCTGTACTGTTGTAACTTAACAGGGTGTATTTATAGAAACGAGTCAGTATGGGTGTGATTTGAACGGTATATATATACTTGTATGTATATGACGTCGTTCTGTGCTACTTGCAAATAGACCTTTGTTCATGAGTTCCGCAAACCCTTGACTCCTCATCTCGATCGAATATTTCAGCCCAAGGCCCCTCCTCACTTGCCTAATTGGGTAAATACATTATCACATTTTTTCTTTTGACTTTTGCCTTATCTCTGTTATTGTGAATTTCTTATCTTGGTTGGACTGTTCATCAATAGTCTTCGATGTATGAAAATTCGGGTAAATGTCCTCTATTATACGATGGGTGTGGATTAGCCGATCTCTGCAAACCACGACCCCGAGTGGAACCCCATTTTTCTACCCATCTGGTCATCACCTCGTCATCACCTCATCATCTCCACGCTCCGCACTAACACCGCTATCCTCCTACGATCGTTGATCGATGCACCCAGTGTACAGTGCTACACCATCGGTTTGCAAAAGGTCGTGCACCACGCGCAAACTGTGGAATTATTATATATATATTATTTGCCCCATGCCCCTCTTCCAAAATAAGACGTCGACCGACGAATTGGAAGTGAATTTAAAAATTGGAATTGGACGAAAAAGTTGAACGATTTTTGATTTAAAATCTCATCGTCATCGTCATCATCATATTTTTCTGAGGTGAAGATATTCCAGACATATCATTCACTTGTTAGATTCAAACACTTTGTTCATACAAGAGATCACTTTATACTCAAATTCTCCACAACCCCCACTCCAGATCATCTCCCTCGACACTGTGAAAAATTCCCCTTCCCCATCCCGTCTTTTTTTCCCTGTCCCCTTTTTTTCTATATCCGAAGAACAACATGTCAGATACAGAGGTCAAGATGAAGACGTTTGCCAGGACTCCATCTTCTTGGGATCCACAGGATGATATACTATTGAGGAAATTGAAAGAACAACAAAAATTGGGTTGGAAAGAGATTGCATCACATTTCACCAATAGAACTCCAAATCTGTGCCAATTCAGATGGAGGCGCTTACGTTCTGGATCCTTAAAAAACTCCACCCCTCTGGCTCTGTCTACAACGACTCCCATCCAAATAGAAGAACTGAAGCCGAGTGTGATCCAGCCGAAAAATATCGTCAGACGTCATTCTTTGTTATCTTCGTCCTCGGTTTCCGGATCTCCAATGATGATGATGCCCACTTCACGTTCCGGTTCATTCTCCGATTTGCTGAGCACAACTTCGCAAACTTCAGAGTCCTCCAGACAGAGACAGAGATCTTACTCCACGACAACGGGTTCAATCGGTTCCAATATGGTGTATCACCATGACGACCCCTTGAGTAATCACCAGAACAGCCCAGTACCGCAGCCCCATCTCTTACACAACTTGCACGGCATGAGATCCACTCCGAGAAACCATCCACATTTATTCCACACGCCTTCGATGAACTCTCCATGGGAAGAAGATGAAGACGATTTGCTTCTCTCTCGTCGGGAGAGAGAGTTGAGTTTCACCGAGTTGAGTATCTTATTGCCGTCAAAATCAGAGACTGATATCTGGTTGCGTATCGAGTACTTGGAAAATCTGAAGGGTCCAGGTTTTGCCACTCAGCAACAATTACGTCAGTTGCAGAGCCAGAGAAAGAACTCAATTCCACTGTTATCACGGTCTTTATCGATATCTTCTTCGATCTCCACACATTCCACTTCGGTGCAACCCCCAATGTTGCCCAGCCGTAATAACTCCATTGTCGGAGGTTCTTTCCCAATGATCCAGCCCGCACGTTCTAGATCTTCCTCAGATTCTTCTGAAGCTTCGTCTACCTCGTCTACAAGAGCCGGATTATCTCTGTCTCCAACATCGACTCCAATCCAAATCTCACTGCCTTCAACACAGAATTCTGTCGTGAATGACGAAAAAGAATTCACAAAGAAGAGATCCATAAAGTTACCAAGTTTGGGAAGCATCTTGAACAACTTCTGATCACAAAAAGTCAAATAAAATGGTTGACCCATTTTAACCTCAAAACTATCCATCAAAATTTATACTTCTTACTCTCCACTTGGAATATTATATGAACATTGTCAAAATTTTACGCAACACAAAAAGCCAAAAAACCAAATGATGTTGAAATGATTAAAAATAGTTATCAATAATATACATGGTGTCTTCAGTGTTTCTTACCCTATCAGTTGGTCATCCCCTCCTACTCCGTAGAGATCTGTTCTTCGAAACTGGTATCAATTCGTCCTCGGACTCACTTTCTTCGCTTTCTTCACTGCCTTCACTGCCCTCACTCACATAATCCTCTTCCTCTTCTTCCTCTTCTTCTTCTTCTGCTATATCCTGCTCATTCATAACCAGCCCATACTCTAAATCGTCCATACTATCTCCCAAATCTGACAACTCAGAAGACGACGGCGATATTGCAGTTTCCACTGTTGGAACATAATGTCTACGAGGTGGTGACTGTACTCTCTTATTTACAAAATCCATTCCAGGGTAACACACCAAAGACGTGTCCAATGAAACTGCCTCAGTTCCGTCATCTTCTCCAGCCAGCAGAATGTCGTCCATCAGTTGCCGCTCTAAAGTGCGTGGGTCTTCGACATCATCGCGCATGAAATTCGTAATCATGGAGATCCCACTGGTCAGTGGCTTTGACAATTGCTCTTCTCCCGTAGTGATGACCATCGTGGAAGTGGTGTTGATACCACCACTAGGGCCGAATATCACCGGCTTGAAGAGTAAATAGTCCGGGTTTATACGGGGGTATCCTTTTGACTCCCAACGTGAAAGTATGAGTTCTATTTTGGTGAGATCGATTTTCAAAGCATATTGGTGGCTTTTGGTGTCGTAAATCAAGGATTCGAGTTGCTCCAACAGTGTTACAGTATCGTTAGTGATCATTCCAGTCAAATTGGAGAGATCTGAAATTGCCAAACGGCTCGGTTTCGACTCCAAATCCTGCCAGAGTCTCTTTATCTCGCGACATATGGTGATCTTCCAGTAGTTTTTATAACTCACGAGCCCCAATTCACTCAACGGCTTTTCTGGAGTGCCCGTCTTGTACTCGCGTCTCGTCAACAAGTAACTAAACTCGATCAACATGTTTCCGTAACCTTTCCTCTGGTAAATCGGTAGAGTCAAGATACAACTGACGTTATAACTTGTGGCATTCAACTTCTCTTTACTGAAATAGCCTACAAAATGATGAGTCCCAGTATTAGGGTCCAACTCTGTCAACACGTAGAACATGAAGGGATCCACGTCGTAGTACAAAGTCTTTGAATTCAAGAATAGCTTCAGCAATAGACAGAGATTCTGACAGTAGACCGTGTTTTTACGTCCGTCGATCTCGAACACCGAATTCCGGTCATCTCGGTAGATCTCATATCCGGGAGGATGTCCGATATTACATTTCAGGACATGCCGCTGGAAACTGAACTCTGATCCGGTGTACTTCAAGCAGTGTTCACACATGTACAATTTCGGTCTCAAAGAGTACTCCTCTGGATACGGAGCAGTGTACCAAGTGTCGATCTCAAATCCTGCTATATAGATAGACCTTATCCTGTTCCCATGAATTGGACCTTGGTCTTGTTCATGATCGTTTCTGTGAGATCTCTTTAAAGCCTGGTTGAATAAATCCCGATCTGAGAGTTTCGGCAGAGTGTTGTAGGTATTTGCATCCAGATATGACAAGATCCCATTATACGGAACCTCGTTCACATCCTCGGAGATGGCCGGTGTATGAAGTCTTGTTTTTATTTTGATAATCGTCCTCTTGACGCCTCTATGTCTCTTTGGTTTCTTCGGTTTTCCCCGTCTCTTGTCGCCCTTTTTCCGCCGCCCACGCATTTCCACTTTGTATATTCCATTTCTGCTCTTTGTGCGGATCTTTATCACGAACCGGCGTCGTCCATTCACGGTGGCTTTATAAAAAGTGACAGCCCTCTTGGCTTTTTCAAGTCTCTCTGGATCCAATTCTTCATCTTCTTCGTCTTCATCTTCTTCTTCTTCTTCTTCTTCTTCTTCTTCTTCTTCATCTTCTTCATCATCTTCATTATCATCACCGTTATCATCTTCATCAATTTCCGACCCATCCACCATCGGACTTGTCAATTTCCGCACCCTAGGGCTCATCTTCACCGCCAGCATGGAATTCACAATCTTGTCGTGTATCAATTCATAGATCTTGTTATCTGTGATCTTCAACTCCTCTAACAAATGACTTCGTCTCTGACGTTGAGGTGGGGCGTCTTCTCGAGGTCGCCGCCTCCTGGATATATAGCTCATATCATTGGCATCCATCCACTTGCACGCTGTTTGTTGATATTTTGATCTACGCGATTTGAGTAAGGATTTTGTATCCCGACTGCCAGATTAGGGAATTGCCTAATTAGGTATAAGGTAAGATCGTTGTATATTAATATAGATTTAGCAAGTGACATAACGGTAATATATAATCATTCATCAGTTGAAAGTGAGGTTTTCAACACTGGCAATCAAGTTGTCGTCCATGTAGGTCTTCTGCTGTGGAGGCTGGGACTGGTGGGGGATCTGGTGGTGAGGTGGAGGAGGCAGGTGTTGAAAATTTTGGAATTGGCCAAACTGCTGGTACGGAGGTTGTGACATCATGAAAGAGGACTGCGAGACAAAGCCGTTACTCTGAGGAGTCGGAGGTTGCTGAGAGCCTTGAGACGACTGTGATCTTGGAATCTGTTGCTGCTGTGCAGTGTTCTGGCCCGGTTGTCTCAAAGAAGCCAAGTTTGAAGATGACTTGTTCATGAAATTGCCCTTGATCGAGGCATTTTGAGGCGACTGTTGCTGTGGCAGTTGTGGTTGTTGCTGTGGTTGTGACGAAAACTGGATCCCTGAAGAATTTCTGTAGCGAGAATTCAACAGAGACGGTTGCTGCAACATTCCTAAAGAGGTCTGAGACTGGGATCTGAACAACGGGTTTTGTAACTGTTGCAGAACAGAATTCGGAGAACTGGAAACCCTTCTTCTCAACACAATCAACCCATTTTCATAAGAATCGGACAATTTTATGAAATTCAGTAAGATCGGAATCACCTTGCGTTGATTTGGAGTCAAAGAGGCAGGGTAAACCAATTCTGTATGGGTTCTGTCCTTGTCGTCTCTAAAGATCAAGAATTGCGAGTACAACTCCAAAGTGTCAGGATCATTAAAGTCCAAGTTCCAAGGCGGAGAAATTCCAACCAAATTCGAGTACAATCTCTCTGGGGCATTGGTGATGGTGTTATTTGCCGAAGCGTTCATTGGAATTGAACTGTTTGGCAACGGCTGGGTTTGAGGAGGCAGGGTAGATTGTGATTGTGGCTGATTCTTGGCACCCAGTGGCAGTGATGTGGCTGAATACATAGAAGCCAATGAAGCATTAGAAGTGGATCTGTGCTGTTCTTCCAACTGGCCCCTCTTTTCACGTTTTTCACGCTCGATTCTCTCGCGTTCTTGAGCTGGCAACATCTTTTTGTACTCGACTCTCAACTTCCTGCCACCAATCTCACGTCCGTTCAACTGGGTCACCACCAAAGTGGTCTCGTCCGTTGACGTGAAGTTGGCAAAGGCCAATCCACGGAAAACTCCGTTGTCAAAATGGTAGTTGAAAGCATACGGCAATGGTAAGTTCAACTTGGTCATCACATCCAACAATTGTTCTTTCTTGATCGCAAATGGAATGTTCTTGATCACTATAGCAGTTGGGATCAAATCGTCGTCATCAATGCTGTTAGCAGCAGCAGTACCTGCGACAGTGGTTGCTGGAGATCCGCCGTTATGGGGCGACGAGGTGGCTGCAAAGGTGCCATTTTCTCTTGAATCCGATTTCAGTGTCGAAGCACCAGAGGGAACCGGAGGTTCTTTCAACTCTTCAGTTGGAGTAGCAACAGGAGTTGACAGTTTCGACGACCCGTTGTTAGGAGAAGATTGCTGTAAACCAGATTTCGATTTCTGGGCCAAAGGCGGAGACATCAAGTTGAAATTGCCGTTTTCACCAGGGGACAAACTGCTCATGCTCAAGCTCTGCATGTTGATACCGTTCAGGGGAGACCCGCTTGAGGAGTTCACCAATGGGGCAACTTGCGCCTGTTGTTCGATCCAGGGAGTCACATTCAACATGCTGTTGCTGTTCTGCTGGGGCAACCAGGTGGAGTTGAACTGCAAATTCTGGTTGTTCAACAAACTCGAGCCGTGGATTCCGTTGCTGGGAGTCGTCGTGGAGCTGTTACCGAAATGTCGCGATTGGGTGACTCTAGAACTCAACAACGAGTTTCCCGTGGTGTTTGGGTGGATCAGGTTCATCGAGGTGTTGCCACCTCCATAACTGGACGAGGCATAGCCGGATGCAGAAGACATTGAAGAAATTGAAGGTCTGCGATTCGCCTGTTGTTGCTGTTGTTGTTGCTGTGATGCAGTGGATGGGTCATAAGTCGGAGTCTGTGCAAATTGTCTTAAATCCATCGTAAGTTCGTAAGTTGTTCAGATTTATCGTTATTGTCTCGTCTTTTGGATGTATTTTTCCGTAATTTTGTGTCGTTAATACTTTAATTCGTTCACTTCGTATCGATCGTTTCGTTGGAATCTATAAATCTGACTCGTGATAAAGACAGTGGCGTGGCGTGGCGTGGGCGTTAAGTCTTTTGGAAATTTGGTAAACAAATTGCTAGTTCAAATACAGTGGAATATGTTCTGTTCTTGCTCGATAAGATGTGGATGGGTAGATATTTGATATCAGTTGGTGGAAAAACACAGAAAACACAGTACGGTACTTATAAAGAGAATGGATCCCTTGTTCTTGTGATGAAGTGTGATTCTGAATCGATGGAATGCGTTATCAAGTGGTGGATTGAGCTGAAATTAGTTGTTGTTAATAGATACTTTGATAGTTCAAACAAGAAAAAACTTTTTTCTATTTTTCTTCCAAAAATTTGTTTTTTTGTTTCGCCTTTCCAGATTTGATAATGTTTGTATTAGAAGATATCTGGTTGGTGGTGGGTGAATGTGAGTGGGTGTGTAGTGAAATGCTCTGCGATTTGAGGTGGATATGGTTGGGATGGGACTGTGACTTCGATCTGCAAATATCTGTAGTCACTTTCCTATCTGAATTTATACCAATTTATTCGCAATACTGTGGTTCCTGGTTTGCGTCTCAGCAAATATAGTTCCACCCCCAATTTCTGTAACTTCCACTTCAAGTAATCCAATATTTTCACCTCAGTCTTGTTACACCCACCAAAAGTAACATTCGCCTCCCTATGCTGCACAGATACTACACCCGCCCGTCCGCGAGAAACCAGTACACGATGTGTAATAACCTATCAACTGTTTCTTATTGGTTGTTGGCTTTTGATATTCCAGCCACGACCCACGGTCTATTGCAACTCGCCAATCGCCAATTTTGAGCAGATTATGATCTCAACGGTTGCTGATTAGCTTTAAGCTTCTGTTGGTGTTCCTGGTGCATTGGTAAGGGCGGAGATCCAGGCTGAGATGTTCAACACCCAGCTCCCAGCTCCCAGCAGTACCTAACATCCAGCATCTGGCCAGCATAGATTCATCTTCTGATAGTGTTCTAGCCGGCTCTACACACAAAGCTTTATCTAGCCCTGCCATTAATCCACCCATTCTACCATTTTAAGCCGTATAGCACCTACGCTTCCAGCGCCCACACTAATCTTATCACCGGCGAAATTGATCCCAAACACACGACCTCACATTTTGACAACGACGATTCGATGAAAAAAAAACCCATAACAACACATCAAAGTCAGTTTTGTCAGTATCGATCCATCAAAAGCAGATATGGTGAGTAAAGCGCGTTCTATCCGATACAGTGCATCTTGCGACTCCATCCAGCACAATACTAACCATTCTAACCACACAGTCACAAGTACCAGGTGGTCAAAGAACCTTGCAAAAGAGAAAGTCAGCAGCTGACAAGAAATTACAGCAACTGCAACAGACTCCTACCTCTGCTAGATCTGCAGGCGCTGGCGGTTCTTCGTCAACAATGTTGAAGTTGTTCACCGATGAAGCCCAAGGTTTGAAAGTTGACCCAATTGTCATCTTGGTCTTGGCAGTAGGTTTTGTGGTCAGTGTCGTCATATTACACGTATTTGCCAAAATTACAGGTAAATTGTTTTGAACATATCTACAAATCCTTTAACAATGCTCTAATAATATCGGATAGTCCATCAATGTGCAATTTATGTCTTTCACCCAATTTTTCATCACGTAAGATCTTCCATTGGTAATTTTCACCGACATTTTTGTGTAATTCTTGTAGTTCTGTGGCCTGTGACTGCACATGTCTCTTGCCACGGACCTCAATCTCCACCATCGGGTAATTCTTGCCAATAATAACTTGTAACGGGATCCCCAAACTCTTGCTGTCCATCAATTTACGCCCAAACGACACATCTGGTCTCAAGTCTTTCTGGACTCTCAATTTGTCTTCCCCATTGGGCAGCAGTACCAAGGAATTGGCAATCACGTCCATGATCCCAATGTGTCTAGCAGTCTCTTCTTCATCACTGGGCAGCACTATGAACGTTACCTGGTAAGGAGCGATCACAGCGGGCCAGCATAATCCAATATCGTCTCTTGTCATCTCTACAATCGCGGCTATCAATCTACTGACTCCTATTCCATAACACCCCATCATCAAGTCTTTGGTCTCACCATTTTCGTCAACTACATTGGCCTCCAAGGGTTTCGAATACCGATCTCCTAAGTAGAAAGTGTGACCCACTTCGATAGCACGGTCCAACATCAACACACCTTCTTCACATTCTCCACAGATCTCTCCCTCCTCCAGTTCCACAATAGGGATCCCAGTCAACGTCGAGAGTGTTCCTCTATGGTACGGGACCTCCAAATCCGGGAACTTGGACCGGTCGTGGAGACGTGCGTCCATAATACGTACTATACTCTTTGTCAAGAAACTTTCGTCGTCTTTGAAGAACGAGAGCACTTCCTCTTGGTCTTTCAAGGTCAGATCTATATCCGGGATCTCCAGCTTCACAAACTGCAGCGAAATCGTCCTGTCCAGAGGATAGTACAGACAAACCAAGGTATCTCTCTCTGGATTTGTGAAATACCGTACAGAAACGTCACCTTCAGACTTTTCCAGGGCAAAACTTGTACATTTTTCCACATTCGACACGTTCCCACAGTTGGAGCATGTGAATAATGTATCTTCCCCATTCTCGTGCAAATAATGCCACTCCAAGGACAAATCCCCGCCTATATCTCCGGAGTCCAGTTTCAGTGACACAAATGGAACCTTCAAATCCGTGAAAATGCGCCGGTACAGCTCATTGACTCGATAAAACATCTCCAATCCGGATTTAGAGTCCAAATGGAAGGAATAGGCGTCCTTCATCATGAATTCACGCCCCCTGAGCAATCCCGCTCTGGGTCTTTTTTCGTCTCTGTACTTTCTGGAGATCTGGTACACTAACATTGGCAAATTCTTGTAACTGACCAAGTCGTCGCTCACCAATTTCGTGATCTCTTCTTCACATGTGGGTACTAAGCAGTAATTCTTGTCCTTTGCATCCACCAATTTGAACAATTCACTGTTGGACCAGCGTCCTGTCTTTTCCCATTGTTCTTGATTCGATAAAGATGAAAGTGAAACTTCCAATGCGTCGATTTCACGCATTCTGAAATGGATCACTTGTTCTAGACTCCGCAATGTCAGTAATCCTAATGGTAACCAATGCACTAATCCGGCATTCGGTTGCCTTATGAACCCCAACTTCTGCAATAACTCATGTGTGGGAAGGTCCCTTAGCAGTGCCTTTGACAATTTCTGTGGAGTTACAAAGAAATGTGAATTGTTTCTAACGCTGGCTGATAGCGACGATGAAAGTCCAGACTTCTTTGTCGACAAATGTCGAACAATCTGTCTTTGGATCTGGCCCATGGCTATCTATGTACAGTGAGCTCTGTCCATCTACCGCCTAAAAAGTTTTATCCACCTTGTGAAAAAACAGCCCCCGATTGATGGAATTATTTAGTGTATCAGCTATTGGCTGTTGAGATAGGCGAAAAGATCGAGCAGTTTTAGTAGTGCAAAAAATTGAGCTGTGTAGATCCAAAGTGATCGACTGCTTATATATTGGCCAGGTACTGAACAATTCCCTGCTTTTAGCACTATTCACTGCCTTAGTATTCGTTGTACAGGCTTTTTGCCTCAGATATTCTGGAGATGGGCTATTTCCTGAAACAGCCCATTGGGTTTCTGCTCACGACCAAGAGGCATTTTTTTGCTGTGGAATTGTAAAGAGGGATAGCAATTTTGACTAATGTTGCTAGAAGTTGTGGTACATACTAGGCTCGGTAAATAGTTACCGCATAACCGCATTACACTCAAACTTCGTGTGCAGCATGTGTCATACATGTATACGCCTACTTCCATACGACCTGTTGTTTGCTTTTTTGCTCTCTGTATTAATTCATATATATAGTGCTCTGGAGCTCTTTTAGACACTATTTTAGCAACTATCATAATTAAAATACACCACCATGATTAGACAAACATTATTGAGACAAACCATTTTCACCAGATCCATCACTGCCACGAGATCCTCGCAATTGAGGCCAGCAATGGCCATTGTCAACCGCCGTGACTACTCTATCGTTGACAGCGCTAAAGAGACTCTTTCCAACTTGAACAAGAAAATTGGAGAAGCCGCTGCTGCAGGAATTGAAAAAGCGGAAGACGCCACTGAGACAGTCAAAGATCAGCATATAGTTGACAAGGCCAAAGAAGGCTTGGATTCCGTAAACAAGAAGGTTGGTCAGGCTGCCGCCTCTGGAATTGAAAGTGCTGAAACTATCACCAAGAATGTGGATCCAAAGGATATCACCGATAAGGCTAAAGGTGCTGCCGATTACGTCAACAAGAAAACCGGGAAAGTTGCTGCAGATGCCATTGATTACACTGAGCAGGCTACAAAATCCACTTTGAAAGACGCCGAAAGCACCTACGAAAAGGCCAAGTCAGAAGGTGAAGTCACAAAGGATTCCTTGAAAGAGAAGGCCGAAGCTACTTATGAAGATGCCAAAGCTGCTGCTCAAAAATTCGCTTCTGCGGAAGAAGATTTGAAGAATTACGGTTCTTCTACACTGACAGAAGAAGAATTGCAGCACACCGAACCCCCAAAGACCGGATCTGACCACGTGAAAGAAAACATTAAAGGTTATAAGAGTCTCCAACACAAGGGTAAGAAGGCTTACACTGAACAGAACCGTCCTGAGGATTTCATGTGAGTTGATCTCAGATCTTTAGGAGATTTATTATATTTTAATCATCCATAACGTATAATCATCCTCTTGTAGATCGCAGTGTAAAATCTTGCGATTTCAGAGCCTAGAAGTAGATAATCTGCAAAGCACATTTGTATATCTAAAATTAGATTCCGAGACCCAGTTGGAATCATCGCTAATCAGACCGGGTACTATTGAAGATCCATTACTGTGCTACTGTATAGATAATTTCATATATTATTCCACCGCAATTATTGTTGTTTTGTATATGAGAAGCCTGAAAAAAAAAAGGGGCGATACCCCCAAATAATGTCAAGTTCAGAAAGTCGTGTGTCAACTAGCGATGGTTGACCCGATTCGTTACACTGAACTACTCAAAAGAACTCTCCTTATAAATCGGGTTGTTCTGCTCAATTCACTGATGTACTCATTTCTGTCTACATCCTATCTGTTGTGTCATAAAGAGAGCATGTCGCTGATGCAAAGATGTATGCAAGCTTGCACCGATATCAACGAATCGGTGTGCTTGGAAAGCCAAAGGATAGCAAGAACAAGATCCAAGCGCTAAGTATATCAGCTGTACTGTAGAACGCCAATCTCAAACCCGCATCATCGCTCAGTTTTTTCGTTCTGTCGCGAAGCTGTTTTTGTGTCATTGACACAAACTAATTTTTATATTCAATAAAAAAAGTCAACAAACCCCCATCTCTTGTATCTCCTGTAACTCTTTGCACTCATACAATTTTCAACAGCATCATGGAATCAGAAAGTAGCGGCTTCTTGGTTCTCGATTACAAGACTCCAACCCTATGGCGGTGCTTCTATGAGAGTCCTGCATCCCTTTTTCTCTCTCTCATGGAGGACATTTTGTTGGAAGTGGGCGCTAGAAGTTGATCGATTGTTCTTCGCCACATGCAACTCCAAACAGTTTCAATCAATCAGGGAAAAGATCAGATTACGTGGCAGGGTCGGGTCTTGATCTTGATTTGGAGGGAACAGTCTGGGTTTATTGTGTGCTTGGCGGTGTTCATTTCAGTGAATCTACTCTCGTTCAATCCGAACTATGGCGCGTCATTTTTGGACATAACGGGCAATTATTTTTGAAGCTGCAGATGATGGGGGGTACTAGCAGCTGCATTTGTTCAAGGTGAGACACTCCATATTCTTTAGTCGATTTTGGTCTCATCAAGAGTCTCCCACTCAGTGCGGTGGTTCAATTTTAGTTGAAGGGAGGCGATTTACCGGCCAGGGTTCACCAAATTCTGAATACTTGATTGGACTGCCAAATGATATTGATTCTCCAGGTTGCCAATGATGACATTGACGAAGGTACGTCTTAACCATTCTCTATTTGCTTACTAACGGTCGTTTTGTTTCGAGGTTACCCCTTTTTTGTGTCGATTTTGGTTTCTACTGGAGTCTTCCACTTGAGGCAGCGGTTCAATTTTAGTTGAAGGAAGGAGATTTACCGGCCAGGGTTTAACAACTTCTGAATACTTGGTTGGACTGATAAGTTGATGTTCATTGTCCTAGTTTGTGATGACTGCTTTGGCGCTGGTGTGCTTCCCATTTCAAAACAGAAGTCCACATTTTATTCGAGCTTCTCTACAAGTTTTGGTTTTTGGTGTTCTTTGTCAGGTTTGAGAAACAACTCTGGCACCATTGAGTCTCTCCAGTATGTGATGTCAATCTAGTTTTTATCAGCTGAGAGGAAGATGTGAGTGCTTGGCAGTGGCTCTATTCTGATGTACAGTTTGGTGAATTCTAGTGGCAAATGATCGTGTTCTCAATGTTGTGCCCTCTCTCTCTTTCTTTTGTGCCTTTGATGATTTTCTTGTCAAATGTCAAAGTCTTTTTTGGTGAAGTTGTCTGGATGGGATTCAGGGTGTGACGGTATTTCAGATGTTTCAGTCAATGTGAAAGTAAAAAGGTTTGGTTGGTGGTTGCCACATTGACTTCTATTTGTGGTGGGCGTTCAGACGCCGTTTGGCATAGAACTGCGATGTCAATCTATAGTGAATTGGTTCAGTGAAAGTTGGGTGATCATTCCTTTCTGCACAGTGGGGTCTATGAAAGGTTTCAAGACAGGAGTTGTTGATGCTTCGAAAAACTCTAGGATAATTCTCAAGGGATAGTATGTCTATATAGCCAGATGTTCGGTAGGGGTGAGGTTCTGATTGATTTCAGGTGACAATCAAGCTCTTGGGGCAGGACATCTAAGGCGATAGTAACTGTGAGTCTTTCATGGCCAGCTGAAAGCATCACAGAAAACCGATCCAGCTTGCTTGGCAGTGGGTAACGGTTAAGGTCTTTACAATCTGCATTATGTGCTCTATCCTTGAAGAACCACCCAACCTGCTGCTTATCTGATATAGTCTGTATATAGTCATACTCAGCTCATAGGGTGGGATTCAGCTATGCGTGGTGCTCGCAGTGGTCTATGGTAGCCACGACGGCTTTGGCATCAATTCCCCAACGAATGTAGTGGAACTTATAGAAGGGGGGTGTTGCCATTTTTTGCTCAGGGTTTTTTATTCCTATATAGTTCCAACAAAAGTTGCAGGGTGGGTTTGCTGTTATACAGGGTTCAGCAGTTGCCAGAGGTAGCTTCAAGCGATCCTTGGGACCCAGCAAACCCCATCAAATCCGGTCAAATTTACAGGAGGGGGTATTGCCAAAAATTTTGACCAACATTATATAGTCCCTATATAGTACAACGGAATCGTAGGGAGGGGGTAACACAACGCATGGGTTCCGGCATTTGCAAAACACATTGTGCTACTCAGGGAACTCAGCGATACCCCCCATCGAATTTGCTCAATCTTATATGAGGAGGGGTATTGCCAATTTTTTTACACTGGTCGTGTAGGCAATATCAATCCAATTTCATACAAGGTCGTGTCTAACGTGTAAATATAAGGTCGTGTATTGAATACCAAATGCCTCAAGTATGGTGCTGGCTGATTGTTGTGTGGATTCAGGGTAGTGTACCAAAATCAAATCAAGATTCACATACTGAGAAGGGCCGATGACTTAGTATAAGTGGATCAAGACAGCAGTGGATATAGATACATTTAATGATAGATTGCGCACGTTGATTGCAAAAAAATAGATCATATGAGCCAGTAGAGATGAAAAGGTGTTCTTTTGAGTGAACTATCAAATGAGGCGGTACGACTTTTTCATAAACTGCTCTGATGTTTTTTTGCTTCCTCGATTTTTTTTGTTTCTCAGGTAATTTTGATTCTACGACCTTTTTTTATTTCTCAGATGAGTTTGATTGTAAAAGTTATTTGCTTCTGAGATATTTTTGATTTTACAATTTTTTATGCTTCTGAGATAATTTTGATTCTGCGATTTTTTTGCTCCCTCGACTTTTTGTTAGGTGATATGACAGGCAGCCCCTTTATTACTCCTTTAAGAAACTGGGGCTGTATTATTTGATATAACTACCTCGAGAAAAGATTGAAGAATAAAAAAATCAGAAAATTAGAAAATCAGAAAATCAAAAATATTCAAACAAGCAAAAAATCCCAGCACGAGAAAATCACTAGCAACACATTCAAACGGGGGCTGTGGCAATTGACACTCACTGACAAAAATCGTAGTAAAATAATTAGTAGCACAATAATTACTAGCCTTCATTTTGGGGAAAACAGATAGGATATAAAAAAGAGGAGAAATTGATTGATCCTTAATATCTATCAATAGTCAATTAAAGATGACTGCGGATGTACTTCAATACACGCCGTTGGCTGAGATTCCCACATATGTGACTGAGCTTCGTGACACCTTCGATAAAGGCAAAACAAGACCGGTTCAATTCCGGTTGAATCAGTTGAGGAACCTCTATTATGCGATAGAGGACAATTTAGATGCCTTTGCAGAAGCATTGTATCTTGATTTCCACAAATCGAAATTCGAGACCAAAATGATGGAGGGATATGTTACCAGACTGGAATTGATCCATGTGATGGAAAATCTTACCCAATGGTTGAAACCTGAGAGTCCATATTCAGTTCCCTTGGTACACATGACGAGTAATGTCAGGGTAGAAAGAATTCCATTGGGTGTAGTTCTGATAATTGCGCCCTTCAATTACCCTTTGTTGCTCACACTTTCTCCACTATTAGGAGCAATAGCATCTGGAAACTGTATCGTTCTCAAACTCTCGGAATTGACACCAAATTTCTCACTGTTGCTTTCGGAAGTGTTGACATCATCTTTAGACTCAGACACCTTCAGAGTCGTCAATGGCGCAATTGAAGAGACTTCAAAATTTTTGGATCAGAAATTTGATTTGATCTTTTTTACCGGGTCCAATAAAGTGGGAAAGATTGTTGCCGAGAGCGCTGCAAAGACTTTGACACCAGCGGTGTTGGAATTGGGAGGCAAGAGCCCTGCAATAGTGACGAAATCACACGGCGATTTGAAGACGATTCTGAGACGGTTGCTTTGGGGAAAACTAGCCAATGCCGGTCAGACTTGTGTCGCTGTTGATTACGTCTTGTGTGACTCCTCTGTGCAATTGGAGTTGTGTAAATGTATGAAAGATTTGTTAGAGCAAGAGTTCTACAAAGATGGGTTTGAAGAGTTTACACAGTTAGTGACAGCTGGTGCATTCAAAAATTTGAGCAAAATATTGGAATCCACTAGAGGTGATGTCATTGTAGGTGGATCATCGGAACTGGATCTGAAGAGGAATTTTATCCCACCAACGTTGATTATCAATGTGAGTTTTGAAGATTCCACAATGCAGCAGGAATTGTTTGGCCCGATATTACCAATTTTGCCATATGATGATCTTGCAACCGCTTTACAACGCTTACAGGCAAAACCACAATGTAGAGACCCATTACTGTTGTACATATTCTCCAACGATGACAAGTCTATTGAATTGATCAAGACCCAGATTAGATCAGGCGCCCTCTCAGTGAACGATAATTTGATCCACGTTGGGATCTTTACAGCTCCTTTCGGTGGTGTAGGATCAAGTGGATACGGTTCTTACCATGGGAAGAACACTGTGGATACGTTTTCACACAAGAGAACCACGATGCGCCAACCATTTTGGATCGAAGTTGTTCTAAACAGTAGATACCCTCCTTATACGGCCTTCAAAGACCGATTACTACGCTTGACGTTGGACAAGAAACCGTATTTCCGTCGTGAGGGAGACGTTCCAGTCAACAGGACTATCCAGTCTCTATTACAATTGTTCGGTGCGATCCTGATCACTGGAAGTGTCATCTTGATATCGTTATGGGTTTATTGTGGCATTTAAGCTGGTCTATTTTACATCATTCACCGGTGTCCGTTTGCGTTTCCAATGGGATCAATTTCGATAGTATGGCAATCTCTTCACCCAACTTGTGATTCCCCGTCCATACTGCCTTCTTGTTTATGTTTATAGGTAAAACGTTCATCCCCGTATCTCCGTCTCCCGGTTCCGTGTTATTGGAGATCTTGTCGTCCAATTTCTTCACCTCTTTCCGTAGCGATACCGAGGCATTACTCAAATTGGAGTAGAAATCGTGTACATTAGCCACGAATTCCCGTTGTAATTCTTCATTGGATCCCGACAACTTCCCCTTCCTAAGAGTTGACATTATACTGGACAAGTTGTCCAATGACGACACCAATTTCGTGTCGACCTCATGCAACGAGTCCAATCGCTTGTGAATATAGGTCAAATCAGACATGGTGTGGTCGATGCACTTATTTCTTAGGCTTGATTTTCTTTCAAGAGACAAACAGTCGTGTCTTTTTGTCCATAATCCAATTCTGGCGGTCTGCCAATTTGCCGTGTCAAAACCACAAAACCAAGCGCGCACAATTGTGTACACTTTACACGACCCACTCGCACAGTGGAAGAATTTTTCACTTTTTTTTCAAGCATTGAAAATTTTATCTACATCTTACTTCTATCATCATTTGATATATACAACAGTAACAATGTCTGAAAGAGAAGTTTTAGTCTTGAGAGGTACCTTGGAAGGTCACAACGGTTGGGTCACATCTTTGGCCACCACCCCAGCAAACCCAGATTTGTTGGTCTCTGCTTCCAGAGATAAGACTTTGATCACCTGGCAATTAACCAGAGATGACAAAGCTTACGGTGTTGCTAAGAAATCCTTGAAAGGTCACTCGCACATCGTCCAAGACGTCACCATCGTTCCAGATGGACAATTTGTCTTCTCTGCTTCATGGGATCAAACCGTCAGATTATGGGACTTGAACACCGGTGAAACCACCAAGAGATTTGTCGGTCACAAGGGTGATGTCTTGTCTGTCTCTGTCTCTAACGACTCCAGAAAGATCGTCACTGCTTCCAGAGATAAGACCATCAAGGTCTGGAACACCATCGGTGAATGTGCTGCCACTTTGCAATCACACTCCGACTGGGTCTCCACCGTTAGATTCTCTCAAAGTGACAACAACAAGGACACCATTGTCTCTGCTGGTTGGGACAAATTGATCAAAGTAAGTATATTAACGTTTTGCAGGGTAACAGAGTTGAGCTCATGGATATGACACGCTAGATTCTTTTGGAATCTAGATGATGTATGTATTTATTTGCTACTTCAGACGGATCCTAGGATTCGAATGAGACATAACCAATATCACCAAGATCTCTGATAGTTTACTTTCCATGATGCCACTCTATTCCCAAATTGATCCGAAATCAATACTAACAACAGAATTTTAGTCTTGGGACTCATCCGACTACTCTTTGAACGCTGACTTTATCGGTCACACCGGTTTCGTCTCCACCTTGACCATCTCTCCAGACGGAACCTTGGTTGCTTCCGGTGGTAAAGACGGTGTCATCATCTTGTGGGACTTGATCAAGAAGGAAACTTTGTTCACCTTGAACGCTGCTGACGAAGTCCACTCTTTGGCCTTCTCTCCAAACAGATACTGGTTGGTTGCTGCTACTTCTTCCTCTATCAAGATCTTTGACTTGGAAGAAAGAACCTTGATCGATGAATTGAAGCCAGAATTCGCTTCATCTTCATCAAAGGTCAAAGACCCAGAAGCCATCTCTTTGGCCTGGTCTGCTGACGGTCAAGTCTTGTTCTCTGGTTACACCGACAACGTCATCCGTGTCTGGCAAGTCATGACATCTAACTAATCGTTATGATGTCATCCTATATATTGGAAATAACAATCTCTTGATTCTTTAAACTATGTACAGATCAATTTCTCTCGAATTGAATATCCACAAAAGTGTTAGTCTTGGTCTGTTCTTTCAACTCCTGGTTTGAAGGTCCGCCGTTTTGTAATCTCTCCCTTTCCATATTCAACTTGTTCAACTCTCTTTCCAGTTCTTTCAACTCGAAATCGTTTCCTGAACCTTTGGCTCTCAAAATAGCCTCTTTCAAGAACTTTTCAGCCTCATCGTACTCACCGAGATGTAAATGCACCACTCCAGCACCATATGTTGCCAATACTGTGGCTTCATCCAATTCTCCGCTCCTCTGTTGTGGTGGGATCTTTTTATAAATATCGATAGCCTTCATGTACAAATCCAAAGATTTATCGATGAAAATCTTCTTCAAACCCTCGTGTCTCTTCAGTTCATTCGCCAACTTCTCTTGAAACTCTTCAAAAGTTTGCCCAGTTTGTGCCGGTGAAAAATCTTCCAGTTTCAGTTCTCTCAGCAGTCTCTTCAGACGGATTTCTTCCCCCTCCAAGCTCTCGGCAGTCAAATAACACAAAGATGCCAAGTTACACATGTTCAAAATTGTATCACCGACGGGACAGTTGGCCAAGATCATCCACGAAAGGGTCTGTGTCTTATGGGTCGCAGTCCAGGCTGGACCTCTGGTGACCAAGTAGAGCGCACTGAGCAAATCTCTGGCGTTGAAGTACTCGTCTTTAAAAGGTTCCCAAATCTCTCTATCGATGCTCAGCGACGGGTCCGACACCATTCCGTCTTCCGAGATGGCCAATTTCAAAGTCCCTGCTGTTTTCCCGGCGGCAATCAACTCCTCGTATGAATGGCCTCTCAGGATCAATCTCTTGATGATCTCATGCAATGCCAAATCGAGGTGGATGCTCAACAACGACGTCAAAAATGACACGTGATCTTTGGAAAGTTCGGCGATTTTGATGACAATCCTCAAGTCTTTTTGTACGATATGTCTAGTGTCGTCATTCGGAGGATCATGGATGTGTTCTTGGAGGAAAGTGAAGTAATTCTGCGAGATATCGTAGTAAACGTCAATGGCATCATCGATTTTACCCAATCTTTCACACATCTCGCCGATCTTGATCTGGATCCCCGTGTATTCGTCAGAAATCTGGCTCAATTGCTCTTCATCACACTTCAGTAACAGTTCCTTGTAAAGTTGTAAAGCCTTTTTGTAATTGTGGTCTTCTTTCTCACTCTCGGCCCATAGCAGTTTCCTCAAGATCTTCAGCACTGGAGACGTGAATGTGTGTTTGGGCCACAAAAATTCGTAAACCAAGAACCCCGTGATCCCAAGAGCACCCAGAGAGTATAAGAACACTTTTCCCCAAGACGTGCTTCTCCTAGGCTTGTAGTAATGGGCATACTGTGGATTGTTTGGATTGATACCGAGGGGCCTCGGCGGGTTATTTTTGTTCTGGAAGTATGTCGTCGTGTTCGATGCATATCTTGTTGAGAGGCGCTGTCTCAACAGAGTATTGAACCCGAAAGCAGAACTCTTCAACCTCAACAGAGAATTCATCGTCTGGTTTCTCCACTGTTGCGGTCTCTTTGTAAAGCGTTTAGTACTCACAATGTTTTTTTTCTCACTTTTTCAGGTACTTTTTCCCCGGAGCAGATTATAGTCATCGGGTATTATTTGCTACCGCAACAGTTGGTTGGTAGTTGGTTGGAGGTGAACTTGTTCGAACAATTGCAATATTTACCAGAGATTGTTCAATCAACCATTACCTAGTCTCAAGACTTTACGATGTGTGGAAGGTATGCAATGGCGGTGGTGAGTATATTGTCCTTGATATATCAGATATAGATGACTAACATGCACACCTTACAGTCGCCACAAGATTTGCCCGAATATTTTGGCCAGAATGGATTGACAGTGGATGAAGTCCAAGGCGAAAACTACGATTCACTGATCTCTTATAATATTGGCCCCACCAGATACGCCCCAGTGTACTATTTCCGCGTGGATCAAGATTCCGGAAACACCCAGCATGTACTGCAGTACCTGAATTGGGGGCTAGTCCCGTTCTGGACCAAGAACTCCAAAGATCTGCAACCGTGGAAAAGATTCAACGCTAAAAAGGAGTCAATACTGAACGGGATCGGATTGTGGAAGTCGTCACTGAACCACAAGAGATGTGTCGTGCCCATGCAGGGGTACTATGAGTGGTTACACAAACCCGTGAAAGGAACCAAGAAAGTTGACAAAATTCCTTATTATATCAAGCGTAAGGATAACAAATTGATGTATCTTGCCGGATTACGTGACGGTTGTAAGTATGAAGACGGAGACGGCGAATTGTTTCATACTTTCACCATCATCACTGGCCCATCGCCGAAGCAATTACACTGGTTACATGAACGTATGCCCATCGTTTTGACCCCGGGAACAAAAGAATTTGATGCATGGTTGAACCCTGAGATCACAGAATTCGGTTCGGATTTGTTGAATTGTCTCGATGTCTACAATAAAGAGGACTTGGAATGGTATGAAGTGTCACAAGAGGTGAATAAGTACTCCAGTAGTGGACCTCAATTGATTGAACCTAAAAAGGATACACAGAGGGGCATAATGAGTTTCATGGCCAAGCCAAGACAAGATGATGAATCTGAGCTTCTACACAAAGATCTGTCTGAGGTTGAACTGCAACAGCAAGAGGTCAAGAAAGAATATGTGAAGTTGAAAAATGAGCAAGATGACCCCCCAAAAGACGACAAAAAGAGCTCGTACAAATATGAGAGTCGGAAATTGACGAGTCCACAAAAACCGAAGAAATCAGACCAGTCAAAGAAGAGATCCATAGTCGATATGGTTGGCGGAGAATCAGTTTCGTCAAGAGTGAAACGGGAAAGGACATGACCAATTTATTGAAAAAATCTGGGGTAGAGCGGCGTGATTTCTCAGTTTAGGCCCTGTTCCGGTAGAGAAAATAGGACTACACTTTATGACCCTTCATCTTTGTTTCTTAGTAAGACACCTTACCACTGTGATCCCTGATTTCCTGCCTTCACCAACCCCCAACTCTGGTCAGATCTGTCAAATATCGGCCCGGTCCAGGGTCTAAAGGTCGTGCACAGACAAAAAAATAGAAATAATCAAATGATAAATAAATTATTAAGCATATTTGGAAATAACGGCACATACTTGGAGCTTATCAAACAGGTGTTAGCAGATTCAAATTTCAAGATGAAACTGGATAACGATGGAAGAGTCAGTAAGAGACAACAGTCTAAATCGAGATTCGGTTGTAACAACTGTAAAAAGAGAAAGGTCAAGGTATGTATTCGGTGTACGGCGTTAACTGTAGAGGCAAAAGTACTGACATTTGCAGTGTGATGAATCGTTCCCCATATGCTCCAAATGCTTGAAAAGAGAAGATGACTGTGTCTATTCCAATATTAGACCACCGCTGGTCGAAGAAACCGAGACGATGTATGCGCTGCACGCAGCTGGAGATATTCTGCATACGATCAGATGTTCAGCTATTTCAAAAGACAGAGTACTGGAAGAGTACCAAAATGAGATTGAAAAAGAGGCAAAAGCGATGAAGTTCTTACCGGAATCATTTCTGGCATCGGTCGTTATCGATGACGCCAAGAAGATCACGCTTTCATCGCATAACGACGATTTCAAATTCCCGTCTTATCTCTCACATACAATCATCAACAACAAGGCAATGTTGTACTATACAAAGGTCTTTTACCGCAGAGTCTCACCGATCGTGCTGTATTCGAAACCATGGGGTGAAATCCCTCATTTTTCCTACCAATATAACCATATCTATCACATCATGTTGGCAGTGCTCTTTACGAGTATGCACCACGATGCTGTCAACGGAACTGTGAATTTTTTGGAGTTGTCCAGTCTCGAAGACTATTTAGTGTTGGCGAGGTTGAACTACGATCTGTTTAAGAGAGAGTTCATGATACAGCAACTGAAACCAAAGACAGAGACACAACATTTGGTTGCCGATATGGTGTCATTGATGCTTGAATTGATGGTGTTCTTATTTTCACCTTCGTATACAGTTGCCGATCCAGTATTCATCAAGAAGGCTTTGGAGTTGAAAATCCACACCACTCATATCATGCCGTTGTTAAGAGCTGTTTGTCCGATCAGTGATGGTGTTCCCTTGGACTACTATGCCGTCCAAGCCCCACCAAAGATAGATTTCAACGACGAGTTGAACCCCTATTATTTCCCAGAATACTTATTTCAATTGGTGGATATCTGCCGCATTTCTCCCGGGAAGAAGTCGCTGCCCGACGTGGATATTCTCGGGTCTAAGTTCTATGAAATCTCTCGCAATGAAGAGTCAAGCTCCACTGCGTCAACTTTGACGGAATCATTGGATTCTGTCAGTCCTAGCGGGTCTAGTATCGGTGACGGCAAGGATACAGAGGATACAGAGTCTCCAAATAGCTCAGATCCCGGAGAATCCGAGAAAGATTACTGCAAAAATGATTACACTTATGACGAGCTGATCTTTTCGCTGATTGAAATGTTGAAATATGAGTTTGCTTATGTGTTCAATAACGATGAAAATCGTGAACGTGATATCTTCAAGAAATTTTTACGTTGGCCAATGATGTTGGACGTCAAATTTGGAATCTTGTTATGCAAGCAGGACAGTAGAGCTCTTATAGTGATGCTGCATTACGTGATGCTAATGAAATGTTGTTCTTCACCAGAAGCTGATATGTTCAATCCAGGATTGTTCGCCCCTACAGTGTTTATCCATGAGATACAAAACATTGACTCTGTCATTGGGGATGAATACCGTGGTTGGTTAGAACTTCCCAAGAGAGTCGTTGGAGGCGATTTGAAAATAGTCAAGACATGAGTAACATGGACCCGTATATAAATAGTTAATACCCGATATTATTATGGCAATTGAACTGTAATTATGCAGTAGTTGATGGGGCATTAAAGGCCATAAAAAAGGGGTGATAATCCCCTAGACCGGTGTTGCGATGTGTTTAGCATCCTCCACAACCTCCACTTAGGGTTTGTAACCCTCAAGTGCATTCCATCGTCACTCAGTTTTTCTCTAAGCACCAAAACGTAGTGCGCAAACCTCTAAATATCCCTCCATAGGTTATTGATCCTAACAGCACTACTTTTGATGTGACGATGTTCTGCCAAATTGGGAAATTACCCTTAGCAAAAATTTTTCCTCTCTCTCTGAGGTCTCTGTTGGCTGAATTTTTTTTTCTTTATTAAATTTTCATATATCGATTTCTATTCTTTTAATCATAAAACATATTCAAGTTAATACCAACTAAATCAATTTGAAAATGGGTAGAGGACCGTATGTTATAGTGCTATGAATGGATACAGTGAGATAATGTTAAAAGGAATGACGAAGAGCATCATCGTGGGGCATGGAGTATCAAGGTTGGATTCAAACTATCAATATATCACATCATATCACAAATCTTGATTTCATCAAATGGGATGATGGGAAACAAATACACTTTTGAATAACATCATTTTGAAACATAAGTTGATACACACAAAGCAAATGTCAATACCTTAACATCATCAAACCTGTGTCTACCACAACAATTTCCACAATACTAACTAAAAATTTTCATACAGAAAGAAGCATCTCAAACGTCTCGCAGCTCCATCGCACTGGATGCTTGACAAATTGTCAGGTACTTATGCTCCAAGACCATCCGCTGGTCCACACAAGTTGCGTGAGTCCTTGCCATTGGTTGTCTTTTTGAGAAACCGTCTTAAGTATGCTTTGAACGGTCGTGAAGTCAAGGCTATCTTGATGCAAAGACACGTCAAAGTTGACGGTAAAGTCAGAACCGACACCACTTTCCCAGCTGGTTTCATGGATGTCATCAGTTTGGAAGCCACCAACGAGAACTTCAGATTGGTTTACGACGTCAAGGGTAGATTTGCCGTCCACAGAATCACTGCTGAAGAAGCTTCATACAAATTGGGTAAGGTCAAGAAGGTCCAATTGGGTAAGAAGGGTGTTCCATACATTGTCACACACGATGGTAGAACTATCAGATACCCAGATCCAAGTATCAAGGTTAACGACACTGTCAAGATTGATTTGGCCACTGGTAAAGTCAGTGAATTCATCAAATTCGACACTGGTAAATTGGTCATGGTCACCGGTGGTCGTAACTTGGGAAGAGTTGGTGTCATTACTCACCGTGAAAGACATGAGGGTGGTTTCGACTTGGTTCACATCAAGGATTCTTTGGACAATGCCTTTGTCACCAGATTGTCTAACGTCTTCATCATTGGTGAAGCTGGTAAGCCATACGTCTCATTGCCAAAGGGTAAGGGTATTAAATTGACCATCTCTGAGGAACGTGACAGAAGAAGAGCTAACAGTGGTTTATAAATTCACTGACAAACTCGGATCCTGAAACAAAAACACAACAAAACCAATATAAAATGAATACTCTTTTTCATATTATAAGAAAACAATAAAAATAAGTTTGTTCATATATATCATAATAATCGTAGCTGCTGTATGATGTGCTGTGTCATGTTGTACGTTTGCCGTGCATGTCAATCAGAGACGTTTTTATCCCTATTTAGTCTTATTGTGACCAGATCTTGAAAACCAGCACCTTCAAATGGACTAAGCTGCGCCGACCGGTTCTTTACCGGGATTTTTTTCACCCTCGGAACTGCCGAAAATAGCTTTTGTGGTTCTCATAAGACAGACGAGAGTCAGTGAATGTTCAGTGATTTCTAACTGCGGTAACATCTGGTTACAGCAGGGCAGCCTGTTATCTAGTTCACAGGACTGCTCGGACCTACTATGTGATTAACATGAGGTCCCGGCTCACCCCACTTTGCACCATACTGCTCTATGATAACCCGCACCCACCCATTAACCCGAGGGTAAGACACCCTCGGTTCAAGCCCCCTCGGTCACGCCCCAGCCCTCGGCAAGGCTTATTCAGTTCATTTTCTCATCTCATCGAAAATCGCTGTACATATCTGCATTAGACCCTCTTATATATTTCTACAAATTCCCGGATACCACGTCAAAAGCGGTCAATTGCCACTCAATTGCACTTAAACAGCGCAAATACATACCAAAATATCGGAAAGGATGTTTGGGTCCATTATATGGTGAGTTTCACCACTTTTCCCGCGGAGATGCTCCTCAAGTACTAACCCACCAAGCTTTGCTGTCTCATTTGTGGTACCGCTGTTGTTGACGCTACAGGCGATCCAATTCTACGCCAAATCCTCGGACAAGAGGATACGTAATCCGAATGGAGTCGAAGGTTCTTATGATACTGTGGTGCTACGAGCTGTGGTGCCCTGGTGCAGATACTGGTTCTGCTATGCGGCGCTATTACAGTTATCAAGCTTCCCCATAGTTGGCAATTTTTATTCAGTGTTGCCCTTTTCCAACTTGATTACAACGGCAGTATGTGTGTGGTTATATTTCCCACTTTGGCAGGGGTCTAGAATCCTCATTGAGGGGTACATGTTGCACAGTTGCCGTTTCAAGGTGAAAAGACTGAACTCCACCGCATATTTGAACATTGTAGAGTACCTGGATTCTGTGGCGTTATGGCTCTTTCAACTGTGCAGGAGTGTTTGGTCAAAAGTTGATCCATTTTTGGGTGATTCTGCCTTGAATGCTGAGATCCGTGCTGGGACATTGGATTTCGAAAACAGGTTACGCCAAGAGTACGAAGGTAGCGTATTGAGTCTTGCATTGTTCAAATTTATAGACCGCGATGGCTCGTTACCTGAATTGAGATCAAATTTCGACAGATCCGTGTCGACAATCTACAAAGTGTTGAACAAGTTCAATACTAAACCGAGATCTTTCTCTACAGCTGTTGCCTCTAATTCAGATGCAAATGGACAGAATATTGGGAAACGGTCAAGTTCCATGCCCAATTTCCAGGACGAAGTCCGCCAGAGCTCTGCCCCATACCCCACTGAGCTCTACGAACTGTCCCGGTCTCCACCTCGGCATATAAGACCGAGAAAGAGCTACGGTAGCTTGAAAAGAAGCAATGACGTAAATAGATAATATACAGGTGATCACGTCTTTTTGAACGGATATTCGACAAATCCGTCTTTTCTCTTCCATATCTTCTTCTTTCTCTTGTTAACGACGTGCTCGACAAACACTTCTTCACAGTTCAGTCTCTTGAATTTCCTGATGAATTTCGGGTCCCACAATTCGGAAGCGATCCCCAAATCTTTGCAGCATCTCATCAATGCGTTCGATTTACACCCCTCGCTCAGTGTAGGGACCCCTTTATCGCTAAAGAAATCTTGTTCACCTCTGGCAATACCTATCAATCTCCCTTGACAGATCAACAGGTATTCTCTGGTGACAGTGCCCCCTAATCCGTTTTTCTGGACCATTGTCTCTGATCTAGGAGCCAAACCCCATCCTCCAGCGCCAAACGCACGGTTTAAGACACGTCTGTACTTGATTTCAGGGAGATATATCAACCCATCTGGGGTGATTTCAATGTCTTCAGAGTCGATAGGTTCGGCCAAGATTTCTTGTATTTTGTCGCTAAACGACTCAGATCCCAAGCCGTGGAAGGATTCTGACCAGTTTATCAGATTTGGAGATATTTGAGTTGTCAAAGGTGAATCTTTCAATACGGTGGTGGCGAAATCAGAGATTGTACCTGTAACTGCTTTTGACTCAATTTCTGGTTCCGTGGTTGGGAGATCTTGTGTCAGGATCGGACTCAGAGTCAGTTTCAGAGTCACGCTTTTCAGTGAAGTCACTTTCTTTGCAGGTGTTGCCGTCGACTGGTTTCTCCTAATGGGTTTCGACTGAGATGGGTCCAAAAACAGTTCGGCCATCATATTCCAATCGGATGCGTGCCGTTTGGAAAGCGCAAGCGGCAGCGAAGTGTTGAATTTGATTCTGGCACTTAGCGGTATACGTCTTAGATGGATCATTGTGTATTTCAATGGTGTATCTGTGTACTCTAATGGTGTATTGGCGTATAGTTGGTATCTTTTCACGTATTTTTCATACAAAAAAGTCACGTCCATTTTGGAGTTTCCTTTTTCAGTGCAGAAAACATTTAGTGAGTTTATTGTAGTGAACAGCGAATAGATAAAAGAAAGAGGGCAATGAGTTTCCAGTGGGATTGAGAGGTGGCTGAGAATTTCTGTCTTTGTAGTCGATTTCAATGTGGATTTTCCGTTTTGGCCGGAGATTGCTAACCGATTGCTCAGTTCTATGAACAATGAATATTCACCATAGATTAGGGGCTACAAACTATCACTTTTCTAGTAAATGTGGTGAATAAGTGCGGCGTGAGGGAAGGACCGTAATAAGCATAAACTGATGCGGCGAGTCAACACTAGCACTAGCACTAGCTAGTTATCCACTGCACCGCATACAAAGCAAAATCGAGGCAAACACAAGGCAAATCGATGTATATCGTCGTTCAGTCATGTTCTCACTCAATCAGCACTTACACTTATATATGTATTTTTTCTAGCCCCCAATTCCACAAAACAAATGCTTAAGAAACACTACAGCTACAGCTACACTTCCACCCGCCTTTGCACTCAAGAAACTCAATGGATTCAATTCATATCCCTCTCTTCTCATTGACCCACTCTGTGTCTTGGTTCACTTCATTCTGCTCGGCCCGCCCAGTGCAGCCCTGGCCCAGCCACGTCTCACCAAATAAGCTTAGCTCACTTTGTGCGCTGAAATAAAGCGCTAAGGAAAATTTGACAACACACATCTTTAAATGACAAAAAATATTTCAAAACATCAAAAGTATTCACTCCATCACGCAATTGCGAAGCAATTGAATCGAACCACCATCCATTCAATATGGCTCCTCCACTGGTGAACAAGAAAAAGACAAAGCCCCAGTCTGCGACTCCAAAGAAAGCACACATAGACGCCGATGACTCCAATTCTTACATCAAACAGTCCACCGATAAGTACTACCAACTCGTGAACACGCTGTTGACAGTCTTGGCCTTTGCAACGAGGTACTATTCCATCTCTTACCCCAACGAAGTGGTATTTGACGAGGTCCATTTCGGGAAATTTGCCGCCTATTACATCGAGAGAACGTACTTCTTTGACTTGCACCCACCCTTTGCCAAGTTGTTGATTGCTGCAGTCGGATACTTGATTGGATTCAGCGGCAAATTCAAGTTTGACAACATCGGAGATAGCTACATTGCCAACAATGTCCCTTACATTCCATTGAGACTGTTGAGTGCCGTCTTGGGCACTTTGACGGTGCCATTGATGTTCAACACGTTGAAAGAATGCGGTTACAGTATCCCTCTGTGTGCCTTTGCGCTGTCCTTGGTGTTGTTTGACAACCTGCACATCGCAGAGACCAGATTGATCTTGTTGGATGCCACTTTGATCGTGTCTGTAGCCCTGTCATTGTATTCATACGTGAAATTCACCAAACAGAGGAAAGATCCATTCGGTTACAACTGGTGGAAATACTTGGTCTTGACGGGACTTTCGTTGTCATGTGTCATTTCCACCAAATATGTCGGTGTTTTCACGTTTTTCACCATCGGATCCGCAGTCTTGATCGATCTCTGGAACTTGTTGGACATCGAAAGAGGCTTGCCCTTGACAGAAATCTCGAAACATTTCCTGGCTAGATTCTTCTCACTTATAATTGTGCCTTTTGTCATCTACTTGACCTGGTTTTACATCCATTTCGCCATTTTGACCAAATCTGGGCCGGGAGATCTGTTCATGACCCCCGAATTCCAGTCAACTCTTGGAGATTCTCCGTTGGCAAAAGAGGCCAGGCAGGTTAATTACCACGACATTATCACTTTCAAACATAAAGACACCGGCGCATTGTTGCACTCACATCCATATCTGTATCCGTTGCGTTATGAAGACGGTAGAGTGTCATCCCAAGGCCAACAGGTTACGGGATTTCTCGGCGAAGACGACATGAACCAGTGGGAGATCTTGCCCGTGCAGAATTTCCCTCCAGGAAAGGAACTGAACCATGCCGTGATGCAAAACGACGTCATTAGATTGAAACACGTCTCCACTGGTGGGTATTTGCTCACGCACGACGTTGCCTCGCCATTGTACCCTACAAATGAAGAGTTTATCGTGATTCCTCCAGAAGTCGGAGATGCAGACCAGTTCAACAACACCTTGTTCAGATTAGATCCCGTGGACAAGAAGAAGAACGTAGCCGTGCAGACGAAAGCGTCGTTGTTGAAGCTCGTGCACGTTCCAACTGTAGTAGCCATGTGGACGCATAACGACGTGCTTCTTCCTGATTGGGCCTTCCACCAGCAGGAAGTCAATGGTAACAAGAACATTGCCAGTCCAGAAAACATCTGGTATTTTGAAAACATTATCGGCTTGGAAGATGCCAGAAAGGAGTACATTCCAAAGCTGGTGAGAACGATGCCTTTCTTGAAAAAATGGCTTGAATTGCAGCAACAGATGTTTGAGCAGAACAACAAGTTGTCGTCTGAGCATCCTTTCGCCTCGGAGCCCGAGACTTGGCCATTGTCGTTGAGCGGAGTCTCTTTCTGGACCAAAGACCCAGAGAGGAAACAGATCTACTTCATCGGGAACATCATTGGCTGGAGTATTGAAGTGGGGCTCTTGTTGTCGTATTTGGGTATCGTCTTGGCAGATCAGTTGACCAGGAGAAGAAACTTCAACATCTTGAACGATAGGGCAAGGTCTAGATTGTACAACACAATTGGGTTCTTCTTTGTAGGATGGGCATGCCATTACTTCCCCTTTTTCTTGATGAACAGGCAGAAGTTCTTGCACCATTACTTGCCTGCGCATTTGATCCTGGCACTTTTCGCCGCAGCAATGTTGGAGTTCTACTTTACAGATGTCAGATCTGACGAGTTCAAAGACCCGTCGGAGAAGTCCGACGGCCAGAACAAGATCAGCTACTCTCTTTTAACTGGAGTCATTGCCCTGTTGTTGAGCATGGTGGTTTGGAATTACTTGTTCTTTGCCCCGATCACCTACGGTAATGTGTCGTTGGATCCAAGTGAGGTCATTGCCAGACAGTGGTTCAATGTGAAGTTACATTTCTCGAAATAGAACAGACGTTAAAAATAAATGCAAATTTAATATCCGACAAAGGTTCAAATCACATTAAAAAGATCTAAATATACTAGCTTTCGGCAGTGGTTCATCTGAACTACATCTCTCCAATAGAGATTTAGATAGAATTATTTCGTTGGACATTGGTTCAAGATCTAGATCCAAATTATCTTGTTGATGTTTGGTTCAACGAGACTCTTCTTCAATGAAGATCTAATTCAAATCATCTCGTTGGGAACGGCAAGAGCCTGTGGATTCTCTGCTGCAACACCAAGTAATCCGGTTCCGTCTCTATACTGATGTAGCCGTGTCTGATCAAGAAATCGATCATCACACCCGCACAATTATACTTGAACTCACCAGCATGGAGTTTCTCGACTACTTGGTGCATCGTCATCAAGTAAAATTCGTGCACTTCTCCGTCTACAGGCGTGGGGACCGTCTTGCGGTCAAATTTTAGGTCATACAAATACTCCACTTCGGGTTGTACCAGTCCATCTTCTAGCGACAAGTCATGTGACTTCTGGTATACATACGAAGCGACACCGCAGGACTTCAAGTTGACTTTAGTATACTCTTCGCTTAGACCTGCCTCTTCGGAACACTCCTTCAAGCATGTCTCGAAGGGCGAATACGGATGCCCCAATCCACCGGCAACGGTATTATCCAATTCACCCGGACATGTGGGCTTTTTATACGATCTTCTCGGGACCCAGAGCCTCAAAGTTCCATCTTCCGAGTCTTCCGGTGCTATATACCCATTTATGTGCACTCCGTAGGTGACAATCCCGAGGAGTGAGCACATAGACCTCTCTACAAGCATGTATGCTGTGTGTGTAGGGTTATAGATGGTGTATAGCTCGTTGCGCCACCCTTTTAGGCACTCAAAAGCCCCCAGATCTCTCCAAAACTTCAGCAACTGTGCAAACAGCTCATTTCTCGCACCAAATGACGTCAACGACCCATTAATACTGACGGTCTTCTTGCCATGGTCCACCGAGACCACTTCTGGGTGCTGGTCAAAACGTGCGGCGACAAAGGGCAAAATGTACCCAATTGCAACGCTGTCATGTGACCGAAACTCGTAGAACTCTTCTGACTCTTCAAACGAGTCCAATTTCTCAACGAGATCCCGTAATGTGTATTTAGCGCCCATGTCTCTGCTTTGTGCTACTGGGTACTAATTGATGAGTGAAAAAATACTTGAAAAATTGACTAAACCAGGCACGGCAGGACCAGGCGGAAATGGCAACTATAGTGGACGATTTGGACTCGTATTTCCTCCGAGACGACACAGCACTGAAACTGAAGATCCTCGGTGCACTTCAGCACCAGCGGCTCAAATCAGAGGTGTCTAGACACATCATTGGCGAGCTATACACTGTCTACGAGAAGACCTTGATCAAGGTAAGTGATCTCGATAAAGAGATCTTCTTTGTACAATTGTTGCTCCAGTTGACCGGGGAATTGGTCAAATACGATAAGCCGGTGGTTTTCGTTAAAAGATACCTCAAATGTTCCATAGACAGTGCTGGATACGACTTGGAACTATGTGAATTGGCTAGAGAATTCTTGGTATCGATCAGTGCAATTGACGCCAGGCAGGCAGATTTTGTGTTGACGTATTTGTTGGACACGTATGTGGGGAATGTCGAGATCATCAGTGACAATGTAGATAAACGGTCACATGACTATGAAGAACACCGCAGATTTGTGCGTTCCAACTGTGAAAAGCTCATCTCAAGAGTCGTTGAAACCGTTGGGGTGGCCAACTTTTACGATAAATTGGACAAGCAACTCCAGAGTTCCGACAAGAGATTGCTTGTGTTTGATCTTTTGGGCTCATTGCTCTTGAATATGAGGGCAGGATCCTTGTCGCAATTGCCAAGCTCGTCTCTCTTCACCAGTATGTTGAAATGTCTCTACTATGACGAGTCCACTGTATTGTTGAACTCTGTAATCACATGCCTAACTTTTGTAATGCCCCATCTTGCGGCAACAATGTCGAGCAATTTGAGTGAACTCTTCTTAATCTACGCGAGATTGGTGACGTTGACACTCGAAAGAGACGAAGACATGACTCCGATGAGCGAAAAGGGTAACCCAATGGAGTTTGCCTCTTGGGAGAAGCTTGAAAACGTGGAAAACGAGTTTGAGACTGTAGTGTTGAACTATTTCAGGTTCTTGGTGTTCTTGTATGGGCTCTACCCTGTCAATTTGACGCATTTCTTGAAAAATCCCAAGCATTACCTTGGCACCCTAGACAATACTTTGGTAAATCAAGTGCTAATCCATAATCCTAGATACGACTTTTACGAGATCAAGGCCATCTCTATGCACCATTTAGAGAGTTTTAAGATGCACAAGAACTTTGTTCAGTTCTCAAGTCCCGAGGAAGAGTTGGGTGATACCTTGAGATGGTCACAGATTGGCACCTCACAAGAGATTGCCAATTTCTGTTTAAGTCTCGTAGTGGAGACGGGTTCGTCAACCGATATCATCGGAGAAGACCAGGACAATGACTTGACCCAGTTGATGCAGACCCATAAAGAGTTGTACACCACTAGGAAGTCTAGTATAACGTCAGAGACAAGTGGTTCTTCTAGATCTGGAGTTTCTTCAGATTTCGATAAACTGCCCATTCTGGGTACTGGGAATCTCGATTTCTACAAGAGAGAGTTGCTTTTGATCAGAAACGATTTGAACTTCGCCATTTACCTGAAAAACTTGAGCGAGAAGAAGCTCGAGTCCGTTTTGGAGCAAGAGAAGAACAGGTCTAAAGTGTACAGGCTGATGGAATCCGCTCAGATGAGTCTCAAGATCCTGAACACAAAGAGCCTGCTGTTGAAAAAGAGCTTTGACCAGTTGAAAGATGAGTACAAGAAGTTCAAAAATGAGAGATTGAAGTATGAAGAGTTGATCTTGAGCAAAAACAAAGCACTTCGGGCGACTAACGACGAAAATCGTACACAGATCAAGGGTCTCATGCTACTGAATGACGAATTGAATAACGACTTGAACGAGTTCAAAAAGATGTTGACACCTAAGGACGCTGAAATCAATCTTTTGAAGTTGAACAACTCGAGCTTGTGGGAGGATGTGCAGAAATTGCAACTGCAATTGGAGTCTGGTGGACAGAGCGATGGTACGGATGTCATTGGAATAGATGCCAAGAAGGATGAATTGGCTGATAAACTATCAAAGATCATCAACCACTCCTAACATATTTATATAACGACTATTAATGGAACTAAACACAGATTAATTCTGTTCGAACGATCTCTTGATGTTCAAGTAATGGTTCAACTCATCTTGAGAAACCGACGGGTTCAACTCGTCCAATGCCTTCAAAAAATCTTCTCTCTTGACGATAACGTCAATTTCCAGCGGTGTGGATATCTTTTCGAAATAATATCTAGTGCTTATTTGCTGCAGCGGATTTTCAAAGTTCAACTTCTTGATCTTTGCATCGATTTCAGAAGACAATCTGATCATGGATTTTAAAATTGCATCCGAACACAAGGCATAGAAATCCGCCCCGGTGAAGTTGAAGGCACATTTTTGGGCAATCTCCAAAAGATCTAGATCGTCATCTAACTTAAATTTACGAGTCAAGGCCTCTAAAATCTTCAGCTGCTTCTCATCAGTATCACTGATCCCAAGATACAACATCTTATCGAACCTCCCTGGTCTCAACAAGGCATCGTCTAGTAAATCTGGTCTATTCGTGGCACCAACCACAAACACCCCATCCCCACCACTACTGCTCATTCCGTCTAATTCTGCCAAAAGTTGTGACACAATTCTATCCATAACACCTCCACTGTCACCTTGGTTCCCTCTCTTTGGAGCCACACTATCCAACTCGTCAAAGAAAACTACACAGGGTTTCGAGTCCCTAGCCTTTTGGAACACTTTCCGCACATTGGCCTCGGATTCTCCAATATACATGTTCAACAACTCTGGCCCTTTCACACTGAAGAAATTCAACGAGAAATTGGTCAGAATGGCCTTGGCCAACAACGTCTTGCCGGTTCCAGGAGGTCCATAGAACAAGATTCCTGATCTCTTTTTCAAACCGTTGGCAAAGAGCTCAGGATGCTTCATAGGCATGTCTATGGTGTCCAAGATCTCGTCTTTTACCAAATCTAACCCACCAACGTCTTGCCATTTCACATCGGGGATCTTTGGAGCACCTATAGAGTCACTGAATTTGTTACGAGCATCGTTGATGGCTCTTTCAAAGACAGAGGGAAGAATATTTACAAATCCCCCGTTCATGTAGTACAACTGTTTAGCAGTCACTTCCAAGTCATTGGCCAACAATTCCAAGTCCATCAAGGCGAAATTCTTGGCTGTCTCTACGATTGAAACCAAATCTCTTGGTGTCAACCCGGCACTTTGAAGTGCCAATGTCTCAATTGAAACGTCATCTCGTGGCTTAAAGTTGTAGTCAGAGTCCCTTGCGTCATCAGTAGCAAACTTAAAGATATCATACCTCTCAGATTGTGAGGGCACTTTCAATTCGATCTCGAATTTGAACTTGTTTCTGAAAACAGGTGAAATATTGTCCAAATCACCCGTTGAAGCGACAATCATCACTCCAGGTTTCGTCAAGTACTCGTCTATCAACTCTGCAAACTTCACCACAAGTGAGTCTTGCTTGTTAGCACTCTGCTGTTGATCTTTCTGTTTTACTAGGGCCTCCACGTGCAGAATATGTACAATGAGAGGACTACAGTTGTCTACAATGCGGTCTAATTTACCCCGAATTACTCCCAAAGTTTTCATATCAGAGCCCGGAATGAGCACTTCGTATCCGTCGAGTTCGATCAAATGAACCCCCAATTCCGTGGCAGTGTTGTTCACCAAGAAGCTTTTCCCGATGCCTCTAGTCTGGCTGTGGAGGAGAATCGTGGAGCGCAAAGCCGGCCTTGCACATGACGTCTTTACTATCTTTGCAAACTCTTTCGCCGGCTTGAAATCCGCCAGTTTAGCGTCACTGTATCGGAACACATTGTCAATGTTGAGATACTGGTAATAGTTGGAGCTGTTATCTGGAGGCAGTTGCGTCACCATTCCAGATTGCACCATCTTGGTGAAAGAAGAGTCTATTGTATATTGTTTTGTGGCCTCATCGTCGTCGATTTGCGTGATCTTGAACCATGCAATGGCATCACAGTTTCCCTGCGGAATTATCTCCGGGAGATTGTTGTCATCGGTGGGTAGATTCGAGGCGAGAATCGTGTCTATTGGAATCGGAATAAGAGCATTTTTCGACACCACTCTGTTCTTGGACTCGAAAAAGAACTTGAGATTGGACAAGAACAAGTGCTGTAAAGTCCTGTTCAAAGTAATTGGAGAGCTTACTCTGGCGATTGTGACTTTTTTAGCGGTTGGGATCTCAACATTGGCACCAGAATTGGCGAAAACGTTGATTTTCTTCGGAGAACCCAAATTCACCGAGTATATCGGAGATATATAGACAGTTTCGTCTTTGAAATCGTTGGGTTCTGTGAATCCAAATACTCTCAATGCCATTTTTTGTTCTACATTGCCTACAGTGAATTCTACAAGATCACCGCTGAAAATTCCGAGCTTTGACAACTCGTTCACCTTCACAAAGGCGAAAATCTCGTCATCGTGCTTCGGATCAGGGAACGGTACACACAAATGGGTCTTATCTTGCAATAATTCGACTCTGTACTCGATAGAACCCGCTTTGTCTTCGTCCAATGCGAAGTCGTGGAAATTGAAGTTAATACTGGCCAACATCTCGTCTTTTGTGATCAGTTTTGTGCCTTTTGGCCCATTGAACTTCACGACTGTGACTTCTGTATCACGTGACACGAACCCCTGGTTCACAGGATCACATTGCACTATGTAACCGTTCAAATTACGCACTAGCTCGTCCTTTCTGTAGAGTTTTTGGTCACCATCGTCTAGGAGGATCTTGTACAAGTTTTCTTTGGCAATGTTGGAGACGAGGGTGTAGACTTCTTGTGGTAACCATAATATTGCCTTTTTGAGTACCGGTGGAGTCGGCACAGCGACAACAAGGCACGAAATGATGGTGATCTGGTTCTTCAAGCTGATCAAGCTTGTCATGTTGTTGAATTCCACTGAATTAACAGGTAATGACAGCTTTTGGTGGATCTGGTGCACTTTAAAGCCGCCTAAATCCAGTTCCGAGACAATCTTGATCGACGCATATCTCGTTTGGTTGGAGTTATCGTTGTACAAATGCAGATACAAGTCTTCGGAGACGCTGATATGATTCAAGCCATGTGATTCTGTCTGGTTGAAAAGGGCTGATGCATGCACTGGACGTGTGGCGAAGTTACTGCCGGTATTCAGTTTACCATTGACTTGGTCCTGGATCAATGCTGGCATTTCTGGGGTCCCTGGGTACTGTTATGGCCAATATCCCTGAGCATGTGCAAGGTTAAGGCAAAACTACTGGTTTTTTTCCAACGCTACACCTATGAAGTGGTGTAGCGATGTACAAATTTGGGGGTCGATTCTCATTACATACTGGTGACGCTATTAGGAGACCGCTCTTTCACGATATCCTTGTACATCTGGCGGTGCTTATATCCGATCTGGTCACTTCTGTTAGTCAAGTCGAACATGGTTAGATTCTGTAGCACCTTTCTTGCCAGGTGCAGTTGCTCCTCTAACCATAACAACAGCTTGATACTGTCCAGAAACTTGAGCCATCTCTCGTAGATTTTCGGAAGCATTGCCTTGAATTCTCGGCATCTACGGATCTTCTTCACGGCGATATCGTGGAAGAGATTGTTGGAAATCTCGTCTTCTTCGCGGCTTCTCACATCGAACTCCTGTTGGAGCAAGATCTGGAATTGTAACTGCTTCTCGATACTCTCAGCCACTAATCTCAGATGTTCAGCGCCCGGAGGTGCTTCCATGGGCCAATGTGTTGAATTCAAGAAAAATACAACCATTTCAGCAAAATTCGGGTTCTCTCCCAACGTCGGAAGCCCGAATTCGTCATCAAACATATGAAAACTCTGGAGTTCCAGCTCTCGACTCCACAGTAAGTACTCATCATTGACGTCATAGGTCTTGTACTTTGTAACTGGCTGTGACGTATTGTCTTGTGACTGTTTAAGGCCATTTCTCAACCTGCTGCGTCTTCTGGCCAGTGATCTTATCGAGTCCACTTGGTCCAGAGGGTGCATCTGGTCGCCCTTTTTCCGGTCTAAATGTCTTCCGAGGGACCCGGGATGCCGGAACTGCCCGCCACAGAAGCTGCACACGTCCATTGATCTTCGCGGTTTGTGTTTTATGTGTGCTGGACACTGGTGTGCTGATGCGCTGATCACCGATGCACTGATGTGTCAGCTGCCATAAGTGCTCCATCGAAAACCATATCCGGAAATTACCCAAGACGGAAATCTATCCACCACAAGTGCTGCGTAACCAGAGATCACTTGAAAAAATTTTCATATTTACTGATTGGACATATCTCTAAAACACACCAAGATGTTTGCCGGAAAGAGTATCATTGGCAGTGTTGTCCGCGCCACACGTGCCAGACATCCGCTCAGATTGGCCTTGAGAACCGCCGCCACTTTCGACCGTTCTAAGCCTCATGTCAACATCGGTACCATTGGACATGTCGACCACGGTAAGACCACTTTAACCGCTGCTATCACCAAGGTCCTTTCACAGAAAGGGGCTGCCAATTTCTTGGACTACGGATCCATCGACAGAGCTCCAGAAGAAAGAGCAAGAGGAATCACCATCTCGACTGCACATGTCGAATACGAGACTGAAAAGAGACATTATTCGCACGTTGACTGTCCTGGGCATGCCGATTACATCAAGAACATGATCACAGGTGCCGCCCAGATGGACGGTGCCATCATCGTTGTTGCTGCTTCAGATGGACAAATGCCACAGACTAGAGAACATTTGTTGTTGGCTAGACAAGTTGGTGTACAGAACTTGGTTGTCTTTGTGAACAAAGTGGACACCATTGACGATGAAGAGATGTTGGAATTGGTTGAGATGGAAATGAGAGAATTGTTGAGTTCGTACGGATTTGACGGTGATAACACTCCAGTCATCATGGGATCTGCATTGTGTGCCTTGGACGGTAAGAGACCAGAAATTGGAGAAGAGGCCATCATGAAATTGTTGGATGCCGTTGATGAATACATCCCAACCCCAGAGAGAGACTTTGAGAAACCATTCTTGATGCCAATCGAAGATTCGTTTTCGATTTCTGGTAGAGGTACCGTTGTCACCGGAAGAGTCGAGCGTGGATCGTTGAAGAAAGGTGAAGAAATCGAGATTGTCGGTTTCAACAAGACTCCTATCAAGACCACCGTCACCGGTATCGAGATGTTCAAGAAGGAATTGGACCAGGCCATGGCTGGTGACAACAACGGTATCTTGTTGAGAGGTATCAAGAGAGATGAAGTCAAGAGAGGTATGATTTTGTGTAAACCTGGCTCCGTCAAGGCCCACACCAAATTCTTGGCCTCTTTGTACATCTTGACCAAAGAGGAAGGTGGTAGACATTCCCCATTCGGAGAAAACTACAGACCTCAGATGTTTGTCCGTACTGCCGATGAGACTGTCATCTTGACTTTCCCAGAAGGTGGAGACCACTCTGCCCAGGTTTTGCCAGGTGACAACGTTGAAATGGAGTGCAGCTTGTTGCATCCAACTCCTTTGGAAGTTGGTCAACGTTTCAACATCAGAGAAGGTGGTAAGACTGTCGGAACTGGTTTGATCACCAGAATCGTTGAGTAGGTGGCTACATACGTATACTTGTCTATAGTTCATAAAAATATATTATTACTGACCAGCAGTAGTGCGAGGGATTGGGCCGAGCTTTGGCCAAAATCACTTGCTTGAGACTTGCTCATGATCTTGAGCCCCCTCACTCTGTGAGCATCTTTTTGATGAACTTGAACCCACTCTTGAAAATCTCCTCACCCTGTACATAATAATTACTAGTGCCCACTTTCTTATAACTGATATCATCCACATCCCTCTTGGTATCCAAATCGTCATTCGACACCTCCATCTGGTAGGGAAACCCGTCAAAAGAAGTTATAGGTGGGATGTGGTTCTTGTTCAAGTCGATGATGTCAATGATGTTGTACAAGTTGTTCTCAAAGAGTTCTGACAATTTTTCAGTCTCGTCGTGGTCAGATTGCACACTGTTATGTAAATTTGTCGTCGCCACATTCGAATTGATCAATACACCCCCTGTAGACTGGGTCGATAGTATATTTTGCTTGTCCTGTATGATGATCACCTTGATATTCCAAATCTCCCAGCAGTTCAAGAGATTCCCGTTGTCGTTTCTCTCAAAGAATTTGATTTTGACGTTTGAAGAAGTCTTGAAGTGCTGTTTTTTCGTTTGCGTGGGATCCATGTGGAAGCTGTTGTGCAATGAACTCAAATTGACGTCACTTTGGCTATATGAGGACGTGGAATCAAAGGCAGAGATCCGTGACAGCGATAACGACGGCACAGAACTCACAATCAAGTCCAATTTCTCGTTAATCAACGCGTTCAAAAGAGGATCGTCATCTAGCACTGGGAATTCCACATTGTTCAAGAACAAATCATTCGATGGCACAATCTGTCTAAAGACCCTGTTGAAGAAGATGGTATTGATGATCCCATAGAGAAACTCGCGTAAATGGAGCGACTGTTTCTGAGTCAAAGTCAAAGTCAACTCAAACTCCATGGTGGGTTTGGTTAGTGCTGCTTGGCGCTGTCTTGAGCAACTTTGATGCTTAACGCTGTGCTTATATGATGTCTATTATATGCTAGAAACTATTTTGTAAAATGATTTGATTTTTTTGATTTTTTCTATCGCTCCATTTTTTTGGATTTTTGATTTTAGGCTTTTTTCAACTAGATGTAAGCCCAAATATCATGGCAGAGCACCAGGACGGCCAAACACCCGGCCAAATGCCCCGCCAGCAGGCTCACACTACTCATCTGCGCCAGAAATCCATCCCCGAAGACTTGGTCAAGACCTGGCTGGTGGCGAAACCCCCACAGACAGACCCTCTTCCCTCCAAGGTGAAGCGGAGTAAGGCCTGCTTCTACTGCCGGCAGTCCAAGGTCAAGTGCACGAAAAAGGAAGGCGGGTACTCCGATCGTTGTCGTCGATGTGATAAGCAGAATTTGGAGTGTTTTTACGAGTACAAGGTGTCAAATTACAAGAATGTGAACGAAGAAGACATGGAAACAGTGGTGCCCAGTGTGCCCACAGGCGCTGAAGAGCCCTTACCGAGGTTAATGGAGTCCGTGGCAGAGTTATCGGAGTCAGACAGGATGCTGCTCGGTGATTTTATCCATGCGAGCACTTCGGGGCTCAAACGGGTCCATGATACTGCAAATACCATCGATATTCCACTGAAAAGACATAAATTGGACTACGGAACGCTTTCGGACGTCATTTCTTTGAAAGAATGCAACGAGATGTTCCTGTTCTTCAACAGCAAACTTGCTCCTCAATTATTTGGTCTTGTGCTACTCGAAAAGACCAACGTGCTGTTCTTGTACCACCAAAATTCGATATTGGCTGTCGTGGTGTCCTTTGTAGCCTCGGCACACCACCTCAAATTGGGGCCACATTACCCCAATCTCAAGACTTTGCTCGATTCCCAGTTGATGGAGTTGGTCGTGGTGCGAAATGAGCTGCCAAAAGACGAGCATGATGCCTTCAATTGGGTCTTAGCATTGGCCCTTGCCGGGTTCTGGCTCAACCAGAACTTCACAGGAATGGCTATCCAGATGGCCAAGAGTTGTGGTATCAACCAGAACCGCGCCAGTGCGATCCCCAGTGAAGATAAAGTGAGATTGTGGTATTTGTTGTACCTTTTAGACGGCCAACAGGCACTTTCTTACAACAGACAGCCCTTGATCAATGAAAAAGACTTGTATATAGGCCAGATCAAAAAGAGACTACTCCTAGAGGGGTCGCAGCTGTCCAGTTCCGACTCGACATTATACCATGACATCAGATTGGTGTCACAGGTGGAGTACAACTTGATCACGAACCAGATATTCCTGGGAAATTCGTGGAATTTGCTCGACCCTTCAAGATTCGGTATCCCTTTTAAAACAAATCTCGATTTGGACAAGTGGATGGTCCACTGGACGGTACTGCTCGGATCGATGAACGGGTTTGATAACAACGTCTGGTCGTCTAAGAGCACCTTGATTTACTACAACTTTGCCAAGATGCACGTAAACTCCAGGTTCATTAGGGCTTTGATTGGAAATAGTGAATTGTTCCCATCGTGGGTGCAAAGCGATGATATCACTGAAAAGATCAAGTCGATTCGCGATTATGATGACAAAGGTGATTACAGCGACGATGACGATGATGAAGAGGATGATGACAACGAAAAACAGTTGCAGTTGCGTACCGAAGAAGACGATGTTATAAGTTCCAGAATCGCAACGTCCTCGGCATTGGAAGTGCTTCAGTTGATCTTGTTTGACAAAGACGTGATGGACTCCTTGAAATACTGCCCTACTCACATCCATGTGCTCTTGTACTACTCTGTACTCCTCTCTTTGAACTCTCCGACATTTCTGGCGAACGGTTACTCGGGATTCTACAAATTGATCAAGTTGTTGAAAAACTTGTTGAAGCTTCTCTCGACCAACTTGCCCACAGACAGGAATTTTGGCTTGAAATTGGTGTACCACTTGAAACGGGTCATCACGGAGAGAATCGAGCTGGTCTTGCGTGATGAAAATGTCGTTGAGGGCTTGAGACACAGGTTGCTCGATGAGTTGGAGCTCTTGAAGACCAATTCACATATTGAGAGTACCGAAGACGACGACGACCAAGCAGATGACGAAGATAACACCGGGATGTACTGGCCACGTGACAGGAGCACTAAAAAAACCATCAGTGCCTGGCCCGGAACAGACCACAGCCATCCGGTGGTGAGTAATACCAAGATCATTGAGTTCTCATCTTGAAAATTTTGGGGGTAATTTGTTTCCAAATTAGGAAATCGACGATAACTATTTTTTTTCACTCTCCAGCTTTAGATCTGTATAGATGACTATAGAAAGCGATTTGACTTTTGACGGGATCTGTAAAGCATTATATGATGGCGCTGGAATATGAAGACGTCTCTGGGCTGATCAAGATGGAATCCAGCGAAAGTTTGGCGACATCAGACGCCCAGAAGCCCAAATTTAAGCGGAGTCGGCATGGATGCCGTGAATGCAAGAGATTGAAGATGAAATGTGATGAGGCAAAGCCCAGCTGTACTAGGTGCACTAGGCAGGGCAAAATGTGTGATTATTCTGTGACGTTGACATGGGGAGGCAGAAATACCAAAAAAAGGTCAAGAGAACCAAGAGATGACAGAGATGTGCCGGTACAATTCATGGTGAACTCGCTAGATCAGAAACACAAGAATGGACTGGGGCTGCCACAGGTGCACAACACAGTTTTCCTCGAGGATTTGGGCCAGACAATACACAAATTCTCCAAGTCATTGGACGAGGACCATCAGCTCCCCGAGATTCACTCTGGAAAGGTGACTTTTCAGGCTCCTCTCGATGAGTCACAACTTCCAAGTGATGTCCATGCAAAACACATCGGTACATTTGTGCTGCCAGCACCAGAGACCGAAATTAGACAGAAAGTGCATAAGAACAGCAATGACTACATGGCAAAATACTTGAAAGACAGCTTGGCCCCCGGTGTGCAGTCGTTGACGACGGCTTTGGAGTCCATAATGGGAATTCCGGGGAATGTGGGGCACATCAACTTGCTCAACGACTTGTCACATTTCCCACAGGATGACAGCTTGCAATCTATAGATAGTCCGTCAAGGTTTCTCCATGATATTCCCCATTCTGGGTTGACCCCGGGCCCGGTGATACCGGACGTGGAGGAGAAGCTGTTTGTTCTGGACCAGGTCCAGCAGGCTCTTGGCGAGCCATTTAATCCCGTAGATCCCGTAGACTCTGCAAATACTATAAATCCTGACCAGGAGATCGACACTCTTCTAGTTGACTTTGACACTTACCAGGAGGACTTGTTGAAGATCGACCGTGCTTTTGACCAGCGTCCTAGAACAGTACTGTCTTTCCCCTACCTGTCTCGGTTTGTAGCTGCTTCAAGACCTTCTCCGGTGGTAGATCCAAGTGACGAAGAGGATGAGGATGTTCCCGATGGTCTACTGAGTTACAACAACCACGTGAAACTGATCTTGAATGCTCGAGCTCCATCTTCGTCTTCACCTTCGGAAAAATTCTTCATACCGAAAGAGATACCTTTACTTCCGGACTTGTTGCTCAACGTGCCGTACTACCTAGAGTGTTTCCATTTCTTCAGAGATGTCACATCGAACATGTTGGTGCCTCTGCCTCTGGAAGCCTACAAAGAAAACCCTTTCAAGGTGATCTTGCCCAGGTTGGCGATGACTAATGAGAGCATATTGTCGATCTTGATCGCCTTTGGAATCACCCACAAGAGTCTCATGTTGGGCCAGGAGGAACCCAAGGTGATCTTGGACCAATTGTTCTCGCGCTGTTTCAAAGATTTGATCTTGTTGCTAGAAGATAAGGAGACTTGTAAGAGCGATTTGACCTTGCTCTTGGTGTTGATGTTGGGTTCCTTTGACATTTTCTCCTCCGTAGAAACTAACTGGAAACTCCACGTCCAAGGTGCGAAGCAGATCTTGATCAAGCGTGGTTTGAAGAACCCCTTCGATAAGCTGATGATAGAGCAGAGCTCTAAGTCGTTGCAAAACATTGACAGATTGCCATTCACCGTCTCTACAGAGCCTAAATTCCAGAGTAAGCAGATGAGTGTCTCGCAGTTCTTGGTGATGTGGTTTAACTACATGGATGTTTTGAGCACTTTGGCAACACCGTTAAAACCTTCTCAGGACAAGATCACCGAACTCGATTATCCGGTTTCCGACGTGATATCGGAAAACTCGCATACCTCTTCCACCTCATGGAACTCCACTACTCTGTCGTACTATACAGCAGAGGAAGACGGAGAAATCGATATGTTTCTGGGTTTCGATGCCAGATTCTCCGAGATCGCAGCACAATTGATCAAGTTGATCAGAAGGACCAATGTCTTCTTGGAGGGTCTGAAGTCTCACGGTAAGACCGATTTACCACACGGAATTGTCCTCGAGGGAGTCAAGATCCGTGAAAGTCTCGGTCAGGTTTTTCAACATTCTTCCCAAAAATACGGTAATTTGAGTGACGATAACTCTTTGAACGTGTTGAAATGTACCAACGAAATCTTCTATACACTGTTGTTGATACACCTTTACCGCCGTGTCTTCTTGATGCCCAAAAATTCTATTGTGATCAAGTCTCTCTGTTCGAAAACGGTCAGGATCCTAGAAGAGAAGATCGTTGCTGGCTCAAATCTGGAGATTTGCTCGTCTTTTGGGATATTCACTGCACTGCTGGAAGTCGCCGATACCGAATCCAGAGAGTTCCTTTTGACCAGATTGAACAATCAGTTCCATATCGGAAATTATATCTGTAAGAAGATTAGAGAAGTGTTGTTACTCAGTTGGAAGTTGAATAAAGATTGGACAGAGATTGTAGAAACCTACAAAATCGATTTGACGTTTATATAAGAATATACTTATGATTTCAAAAAAATCTGTGAATTGAACTTCTTCTGATCCCTTTGAATCTTTTTCAAATCTTGTAGTCTCTTCTCCAACACCGAGAACTCTTTTATTTTCTTATCGATCAGAAACTTTTCGTCATGGAACTTCAACCGCTTGACAGGATCAAAGCCACTGAATCTGATTCCACCTTTACCGTCAAATTTCAACAAATACTGATGGAACTTCCAAAGAGAAGTCCTGTGACACACTGACAACACAGTGATTCCCAAGTTCTCAATGGCATATCTATAACACTCTTGTTCCAATTCTGGAGATATGGAAGACGTACACTCGTCCAATACTGCAAACTTAGGTTGGTGGTAGTAAAGTCTAGCCAAAGCCAATCTCTGTTGCTCACCGATCGATAAGACTTCGGGCCATTTCCTTATGAGATCTAAAGGCGACGACAATGCGGACTGTTCTTCTCTGGTATCGAACTCTAGATCCTCGATTCCCTCAATGATACGTTGGTTTTCCGTGATCAAGTGACCAAGCTTGACTATCTCTAACAACTCGATCAACGTGGCATCGCTTTTTGGATTCTTTTCGTACTCTTCTAGCGAATCAGGGTAAATGATCTGCTCTTTTAAAGTTCCAATCGTCAAAAAGGCCTTTTGTGGAAGGTAGAACAAATCTCTTCTGGAATAAGGAATTGTCAACTTTCCGGGGTCACCAACTTTCCATAAACCCCCCAAGACTCTGAAAAGAGACGATTTCCCACAACCGTTTGGACCAATAATTAACAAATTATCACCAGGCTTGATCGAGAACGAAAGCTCTTCTGCCAATACATTGCCTCTAGGTGTGACCAATGGAATCTTGTCAAAAGTGATTTCATCTCCGTACAAAATATTTGGTCCCGTAATCAACGGTTGGTCGTATCTCGATCCATGGCTTTCTGTACTTGAGCTCTTCAACATAAAAGAACTCAAAAGGTTCTGATCTTCTGATTGCTCCAATTCCAAGTCTTGTTCTCTGTTCAATTCGTCTAAATTCTCTTGGAACTCTACGATTTTGCTAGTGTAACCAATCAAATTCTGCACGTTCTTCTTACTCTGGATGAGTCTACCCAAGGAATTGGAAGCGCTTAACAACAATCTTCTGTTTGTGATGAAATTGGACGAAATCGATCCCTTGTCGACGTCATTTGCAGTGAAAACCGGGATCGAACAAAGAATCAAACCAGATGCACCCCAGAAATATTTTACAATGAAATTCATGGTGAAGTCATAGATTGCCAATCTTCTAAACTCCATCTTTTTGAAATTCTCCAACTCAAAATAGTTCATATCTACAATATCCAATTCTCTCTTGTGGCCATTGATCAAGGCAATTTCTTCCGAGTTGTCGATGATTTTGCTATGTGTCATGTGGATTTTGTTCTCCAATTCGTTGGATTTGTTCGACAACTTGATGAAATTTGGCGTGAAATTCTTCAACAAGATCGTGGAAAAGTGAGTGATCAACCCCAAGAACAACACACCTTCTGCAGAGTTGGATCCACTCGATGAGAGCTGATTGGCACAGAGAATGAGATCCAAAGTCGGTTTCAAGATCTGCGAAGGTAAAGATGCCAAAGAGTTCGAGAATCTTTCAACATCAGAGGTGACCCTCTGATTCGGATCGTTGATATCCTGTTTGTTGATCAACTTATACAATGTACTCTTGTCGTCATCTGGTAAATACTTATCCAAGAGGCTCCTGGTCAAATTTGTGCGTATATTCTTGGACAACAACTCCTCAGTGAATGTGAGAGCGGAATTTACCAATCCAGCAGGTAGTCCCAACACCATCCAGAGCGTTAATTTCTTGAAAAAGCTCCTGTACCGCTGGTTGATCAAGCTGGACACAATCAATCCGTCCAAAGAAGCAACTTTTAACGTCAAAAGTGCTCTAATCACCAATAAAATTATCTCGATGGAGAAGTTCTGTAACACCGATAACGACGAAAACAGTGCTACCAAGCCTTTCAATCTCTGTTTATCCATCCGTTTCTTCACCACTGGATCCTTTTGCTTATCCACGGCCACTTTATCCTTCTCTCTCTTCGGTGCCTTTTTGTCATTCTTGTTGTTAGAGAGAATCGTATACAAGATCAACAGTATATACGAGGATTTCAATATGACATTTCTATGTTGTCCATAGAATCTGAACACACTTCTATCACTTCCTCGACTCATGTCACTTGTGGTGTTCTACTTTCTATAAATTACTGGCCGATGAGATGACCTTATATACATATTTTTTGATGGCATGTGATTTTTTTCCTGCGAAAATCTCAATGAGGGGTTAGTCAATAGGGGCGTTTGTGGTCAGGGGGGTTTTAAATCAAATAGGGGCGTTTTGAGCTATATACTACGGCTGTGTTTTGAGAATACCGAATTTTTCAACTTGTGGTCCAACTTGGAACCTCTCTTGTGGTCATCGCTGTAATGTCTGAGATACCCCAAAAGCTTTTTCTTGTCGATGCTGTTCAAGTTAATTGGAATGATCTTGTTGCAGTCGGAACATTCGACACACTCCATCAACACATTATCAACTTCTCTTCTGTAGAGTCCATAGTTTAATGGTAACGGTACAGATTCACCATTTGAAAAAATACCATGCTGTTTGTTTAAGTGGTGAAGATAGGTAGAGTTTTTGAACTCCGCAAATACCACATCCGAACAGTATGGACACAACCCCTCGCTATGTTTTTTCAATTTGGTCTTTTTTGAAGTGCTCAGTTTTGTACCTCTCAGTATTTTGTGAGAAAATCCGCCTCCAAGATTAGATACATACTCGATATGGGACGTCACGGATGTGCATTTTGGGATTCTTCTCACCAGTGGCTGATACTGGAACCTGGTTCTAGCCTTCTGGTTGGGACTCATGAGTTCATAGTCGTTGAATTCGTACCGGAATAACTCATCTTCCAGCTGGAAACCCCCAATTTGGAAATCGTTACGCACCCTCATTCTTTGTAACAAATTTTCAATCGTCGACATATCTTTGCTTTTCACAAGAGCAAACAGCTGGTTCTTGTAACTCTCCTTTCTTCTCCTGGGGCTTTTCTTGACTCTTAGATCGGCAACTTCAACCATGTGCTCTGGCTCCTGTTCTACAGCATCGGGGTTGAAAAAACCTTGGTTATCGAAAAACTGCTCATTGACACACTCTCCAAAAACAGATTCCAGGTCAACAACGTCTCTAGGTAATCCACCAACTGCCCCGTAGGTATTATGGAAGAGATGGTCAGGTGATACCGTGTCGTACTGCATATTGTGGAAATCTTGGTGCTCTTCGTCCATATTTCTCAAAATTGAAAATGGATCAAATGACCCGTCTTGGTTCTCCATCTTGTCCTGGACTCCAGTAATGTTATGGTCGTGTTGTAACACAATTCTCTCAACCCCATTATATACATTTTGAGCTTTGAACAAATCGAATTGGAATGGCATAGTGTCGTTTTTCATAAAGTGCACTTTTACTGGAGTTTCCTTTCTGGTAGATGTGCCCCTGTATTTTGCTCGCTATTATACTGCACCTCAATTGCACGGTAGCTACTTTTGAGAGGTCCAAATGTTTGTAACTTTGTATTGAACCTACTATGCCTTTGTGAAAGGGCTAATTAATAAGTTAATCTACACAGGGTCCAAAATATTAGATATAACATATTTTTGGAAACTCCAAGAATGGAATTCAATTACCCAATCACTCCGGTTAAAAGCAGCACCACAAGGACAAACTATCCAAGACTTTCAAGTTGAACTGGTTATCACACACCGTGAACATTTCAGCACCAGGTCGCCAATGCACCAAACCACCCACCTCTTTGGCTTAGCCCCTGCTGTTAGCCCCTACCCCTAAACACCATCAGCAATTTACGAATTTACTCACCTGTCCCTTTTTGGACACGACGAAATCAAAGTGGAAAAAAATTTGTCAACGCTTGAAAAGGTGGGCGTCAGATCACAACCATAGACAAGTGCATCATGGAATCACCGTTGGTTTCCACATATGGAAACAGGATCGACATGCTGTTGCATTCAGCAAACGATTACCATAATGAGAGACACAGAATCAACAAAAGGTTGGCGAAACTCAGAGACTCTTTGTCTTTGAAGAACAAGAACACCAAGAACTTCAAGAAGAGAGAATTTAGTGTTCTGGACTACGAGAAGAACCCGAAGATCGCCGATGTGTTGTTGTTGAACATAGAAAGAGATTTGCTCTTTGTTGCTGAAACCCGCTCGGTAATGTCGGTGCAATCGTCGAAATCAAAGGAGAATTTTGTCAAATCCAAGTACAAAAAAGCCATTGGCAATGCGGTCAAGTTGTTGGACATTATCGGATCTGCTCCAGAGTCTGTACAGTTGCAGACTTATATCTATGCGGCGGTTCTCCAAGGCTCGAGCTCATTTTTCAGGAAAAGATGGACAGAATCGCTCTATGCGTGCTCTGTTGCCAGATTGGGGTTGCAATATTTGGTGGAGACCAAAGATGCCGCGCTCAAGGAAGTCGCCACGGATCTCTTGGTGAACCAAGTGGATCCTATTTTGAAACTCTCGTTGTACAACTCGGAGACGACGCAATCGGTGTCACCCAATTTGAACGAGATTGCAAAGAAACAGGTATCGTCACCTTTTGAGAAATTCCAATATTTGGCTCCTGCGTTGAAATTGTTCGACCCAAGTTATCTCGAGCAGGAAGATGAAGAAATGGATGCCGTTAAAGAGATCTCGTGGTCCAAATTCACGTGTACAGTGCACAACGAAGACACCTCGAGATTGCTCTTGGATGCCCAGAGGAAGTCCGAAGCTACACATAAAGATGTTCTGTCTTACGATCCTCTGCTCTTGCTGTGGCAGGTGCTCTTGGAACACCACACTTTGGAGTTGGAGAAACAACAGGACGTCTTGTCAGATGAAGAGATCCAGGACAACCAGATCTTGTTGACGTATATCAATTACAAATCAAATTTTTTGAAAATAGAGAGAGATTTGACCTTGGTGGAGGAGATCGACTCTGGGTCCAGCAAGAATTTGACAAAGACTTCTATCAAGAAGTCACTCAAGATCTTGAACAGTATTTCGGGGACGTTACAAGCGACAAAGGAGTTGCCAGGTGTGTATAATGACGACAGTATCTGGAAGAATTTGGAGATTTACGACAAGTATTACCAGGTTTTGACATTGATCAAGATCTCACAGTCGTATTTGATTTCCACCAGGTACAAAGAATCGTTGCTGTTGCTCCATAAACTGTCTGTAGTAGAATCTTCGATAGACGCTAGTGAATTATCGCTGGAAAACCACGAACCAAAGCTTCCAGAGGTGCAACATTTGCAAGAATTGCACGATAAGGTGGAGCAAGACTTGGTCAAATTGCAAGTGATTACCGAGTACGACGAGTCCAAGATCGGGTCACATGACCAGTACTATGCGGACAATTTGCGCAGTGTGCCTTCGAATTTTGCAAAGTTGGTGAACGTGAAGGAGTTCCAGATGATTCCACAAAAGCCAGTGCTCTTCGATGTGGCCTTCAACTACATAGACTATGGCTCAGCCACACCGGCCCCAGCCACTGGACTGGAGAAGAAGACGTTTTTCGGGTTGTTTGGGAACCGCTGAGCAGTTGCTGGTATAGGTTCTGTCTAATGGCTGTCGGTACTGCATCGCAGTTACCCCCAATTTTCAGTTTGTAGCGAAAAATAAAAATTTTCTAGCCAATTTCCAGCCAAATTTCCAGCCAAATTTCCAGCCAGATTTCCAATCCAAAAAAATTATGACACAGATGAAAATTTTTTGGCAAAAAGTGAACCTGAACACCACTTACCGCCAAAGATGTCGCTGACTAACCCCAAAGACAAAGGACATGACATAGAATTGCAAATCGCTATAGTGATTTCGAAATTGAAACGTAGACAGATCAGTGGATCATATTTTGTGGCACTTGAGACGTGCCAATTGTTGATGAGAGTCATTTCCATGTCGAGATGGCACAATGGAGAAGAGTTGTTAAACATAGTACGACACACTGGAAAACGGTTGATCTCTGCCCAGCCACGTGAATTCAGCAGCGGGAATATCGTGAGAAGAGTCTTGGCGATGATCCGCGACGAGATCAACGACGAAGAGAATGTGGAAGGAGCAAATCCGAATCCCATGATAAGTTCGATGTTCTCTTTACTCTCCACGTCGGATAAGACGAAGAAAGCCACAGAGAAGATGAGTTCCAAGAGCCAGACTTTGCGGTCGGTGATCATCCAGGGAATTAGGGACTTGATGGACGAGATCTCGTCGATCAGTGAGAATATCGAGACCATGAGTGTGGATTTGATCCACGACAACGAAGTTTTGTTAACGCCGACCCCTGGTTCACGCACAGTGTTGAATTTCCTCATCAAACTGAGACAGAAACGTAAATTCACCGTCTTGGTGACGGAATCTTTTCCCAACGACACAGAAACGGCGCATAAATTCGCCAAGAGCCTTGCTGAGGCCGGTATCGAGACTGTGGTGATACCGGACTCTACAATCTTTGCCGTGATGTCGCGTGTCGGGAAAGTCATCGTCGGAGCACGTTCTGTATTTGCCAATGGTGGCTGTATCACCAGTGCTGGAGTGCTGGCGTGTGTAGAGTGTGCTAAGGAGCACAGAACTCCCGTTTTTGTCACTGCTGGATTGTACAAGTTGAGCCCTACTTATCCGTTTGACAGTGACAGCTTGATAGAAGTTGGTAATTCAGGTAAAGTGTTGCCATATAAGGATAGCCAATTGGTGGGCAATTGTGAGGTTGTGAACCCGTTGTTCGATTACGTGCAACCGGATAATATTGACATCTACATCACAAACATGTAAGTGGATTTTTATGCTTTTATGCCATGGACATATTACTAACCTTTTCAACAGTGGTGGATTTTCTCCAAGTTTCATCTACAGAATCGTTATAGAGAACTATAAAACCGAAGACGTGAATCTTGATTAGGTCCCGTCATTTCCTCTGTTCTGGCAGTTTGTATTATTGCCCCGTGCCTTGCTCGGCTCGATCTTTCCCTGATCAAGTCTTGAGCTGGATGGTTGTGTCTCAAGAGACGTTCCAAGGGGCTAAAGTGATCAAAGTTGTCTTTTGAGTACGACTACACCAAGGTTTAAAACACCCAGGGTGCAGTTGTAATTATACGACTTTACATCGTAATCGTAGTAAGAGAGAGTTCTGGATCAATTGTAAGAGATCAATTCTTATGATCAATTTTAATGATCAATCCTAAGTCTAAACATTCTAAGCGATGAAAACCTTCTTTGTCAATCCCTAAGGGTTGAAATCCTCACAAATTTCCAAGTGATCAAGTTTCTAAGTACTCAAATACCTAATTGATCTGAATCTCAAGAGATCATATCCTAAGTGTCTAATATAAAGTGATAGATGCGCCCTGACCGATTACTGCTCAGTAATCAGAATCCAATCTATTGATACTGCCAATAAAATACACAATCTCACATTTATCCTCGTCATCCAAATTACAATGTAGCACCAACAGTTCTCTATCACCAAAGATCATCGTCACTTTCTCACTCAACTCACACAACTTGGCTCCCAATCTCCAGTCTTTTAACTTCACCAACACGTTAACTGGTTCATCACCACCGGTATCCACGTCCCTATCTATGTGCAGCTCTAATTTCTCTCTCCAAGAGATTGTAATGGTCCGTAAATCTTCACGAATTGTGAGCCCCAAGTACCCGTTTTTGGCCCCGGAAATGTTCAAAAGATCCGATTGCTTATATCTATCAATTCTCTTGAATAACGGTATCACATCTTTGGTCAACGTCATGAACAAGTCAATGTTAACCAACGACGGTTCTTTGATCCGTTCATCGCTCTCTTTTTTCAACAATCTGATGGGGATCCTGAAAGTGTGGCTCACAGTAGATGTCACAGAGACATGCTCATTGTAGAATACCAGCAACGTCAGTAACAGTTTCGTTGTAGTCGCGCCACTGCTGGTCTTCTTTTGCAACCTTATCGATAGTCCATCGGAATTCGATCTCTCAAAATTCCTCAACAGTTGAAATAAAGGTTCAATATTGATCTCCAATGCTATAATATTGTCTCTGATAGACTCCACCTCGTATATGTCAAACAAATCTCGAGATAGTTTGCTCCATACTTGTGGCTCATTCAAGGCGGCTGAAATGATGTGGAGATGGGTCGGTGTGAATCTCAAGACACAGAACTTTCGGAGCGATAAGATCGCTCCCAATGTATCTAGAGGTGTTAGTAGGCGCTTGTTGTCGGGTGGGATATGCGACTCACTCCTTAGGCTCTCCGTGTTGCTTGTGGAGATTTTCAACTTCATTTGGTGGTGTAGAGTTCTGATGGTTGATTTGGATCAAGGTGGTGCAGCGATGTATTTCGCGTCTCCTAAGTTTTGAGCGCGTCTAAACGACCTTTTTCACTGGTCATTTATAGAATGATCAACTTTACAAAAGTTTATAGAATCAAAAAAATGTCAAAAGAGCAAAAAACCTCAGAGCCATGAAGTACTGTTAGGGGCTGTGGGAATTTGGAGAGCTAGAGCATAAAGCAAAAAATCCAAGAATCAAAAAATTGTATAATCAGAAAATTTGTAGAATGAAAAATGTCGAAGCAGGAAAAAGAATTTGTAGCTGATTTTAAAACCAAATAGGGGCTGTCAGAAGTACACAGAAGCACAGAGCAAGACGTAACGATTGACTCTATAAATTGCATGCCAGAATACGATTAAACTACCTACTTTTGCTTCTCAGCGAACTCTTTGACATATTTCACCAACAACTGCACACTTCCGAGCTCAATTGCATTGTAAAGCGAAGCTCTCAAGCCTCCAACAGATCTGTGGCCCTTCAAACCATTCAACTTCAAGGCCTCAGCTCCTTTGAGGAATTCGTCGTCCTTGCCTTCACCTTTCACCGTGAAAATCACATTCATCTTACTCCTGCAATTCTTGGCAACGGGCTGGTTGTAGACATCCGGGTGCGAATCAATGGCATTGTATAACAATGCAGCTTTTTCTTCGTTCTTCAGTTGCTGTGCTTTGATACCACCGAGTTTGATCAATCTCTGCAACACCAAGTCGACAATGTGCAACGTGAACACCGGGATCGTGTTATAAGTGGAGTTGGCCTTGATAGTGGTTGGGAAATGGAATGCGCTAGGAGTCACGGGGATGCCAGCGGCTCTGAGTTCGTCGAAACTTGGCTGTTCGATCAAATCTTTCCTGATGATGTAGATCGTGATCCCGGCCAAACCGACATTTTTCTGAGCCCCAGCCATGATGACACCGTATTTACCGACATCCACACGCTTGGACAACAAGTTCGAAGACATATCAGCGACAATTGGGACGCCCGGGTACTTCTCAAAGGGGAATTGCTCAAACTCCAGTCCATCAACAGTCTCATTGTCACAGTAATAGATATAAGAAGTCTCTTCCAGACTTGCAGACTTCCATTCCTCAGCCTCAGGGATGTTCTTGACACCCTTAGTCCTCGAATCGACAATGACGTCACTGGCAATCCCCAACTTATCGGTCTCCTCGTAACCTCTAGCGGACCAATTCCCAGTGATGACGTACCCAGCGGTACCAATCTTGCCCGTTCTCTTGTAAAAATTGGCAGCCAAGTTACTGGCGATGGAAGTGAATCCCGTGGTTCCTCCTCCTTGCAAGAACAACACCTCGTAGTTGTCTGGGATGTCCAATAACTCCAGCAAGTGCTTCTTGGTATCGTTGATGATATTGACAGCGGTAGAGGTACGGTGTCCAATTTCTCCGACACCCAATCCAGAGCCCTGGAAGTTGACCAAATCAACAGCGGCTTGTTGCAACACTGAAGTTGGTAAAAGCGCCGGACCAGCGCCGAAATAGTGGGGAACTTCTCTCTCTAATGACATCTTGTCTCTATTTATTAGTACTCATCTTTGTGGAAAATTATTTTCTTTTATATACGAAAATCGTCAATTTTGTCAGAGTGAAAAAAACCTGCCTGAGTCACACAATCTTCAAGGTGTGTAATGGGTCATCGACCGCAGTCAATGTGAGTCTGAATGACTCTGCCACGAAATCGAGCACAGTTTGCAGTTGGTCACGCACCAACAAATCGGAATCCGTCTCCACTATGTACCGTAATACTGTCATACACTTTCTGCCATACGTCTCGGGCACACTCTCCATGCCTCCAGGCCCACTGATGAGGTCGTGCACCAACACCACAGCTGCGCGCCGCACGACCAATTCTTCGCTTGAAGTTTCCAACTGCAACACCCCCAATACGCAGTCGAAACAGTCAGGAAGCGAGTCAATCACGCCAACTGGATTCGTCTTACAGCACATCCCGAGCAACGACATAGCCGACATTCTCAACCTGTTATCCTGTTTTTCAGCCGGGTCTTTTGGGATTCTAATGATATCCAAAGTAGCTGCCGTCAAGCTGAGTGCCACATGCCCTGCCAAGGTGTCATTGGACGCCGTGATGAACCGTAACAACACTTCTCCGATCCGCAATCTCTCGTCCACGGTGTACTTCTGTGGACTCGAATAAATCTCCAACAACACGGGAAGCGTCCTGCCCCGTTCTACAGTGAGCAAGGCATCTAGCCCCTTAATCACGTTCAAATACACAAACGGCTCTGGGTCTTTTAACTGCACCAAGTGGAGGTCGATCACGAGCTGCACACTGGCGACTTTGGACTTCTTGGCGACTAGTTCACGTAGCAAGAACAATCCGTGTGCTCGGACGGGGACCAACGGGTCGTTTAAAGACGTCATTGCCCGAGAAAGAGTGTTCCTGTCGATCTTGTCTTCAGATTCGGCAGCAGAGAGATCTCCACCTGATAAAAGCCTGCTGATTCTCAGATGGAGAGACTCGGCTGACTTGCTGGCCAGCGAGAGCTTTTGCAAGGGGCCCAAGATGTCTTTCAAGAGTGCTACAGAGCTGGGAGTAACATTTTCCGGCAAAGTCTCGGAGAGAATCGCCGACAAGAGCTCCAAAACCACTTTCAAGGACTCTGACACTTCTTTGACCTCGTCTTCTTCATCTTCATCATCGGAATCTACATCGTTCGGAGGCTGTTCTACTATAGACGTGAACTGCGGCGCAGATTTGGCGTCAGAACCTGTCACGGCATTCTCATGACTCAAAAGCATGCTCTTCACCACGTTCAACATGTCATCGGGTGAATCCGCCAACAGGTCTTTGAAATCACGCACAATGGCTTCCAAGAGCTTGAGGTCTGTGAGCAGTAAATAAGGATTTTCGTCACTAGTGAGCGATTCTAATTGCATATCGTTCACTTTCAACCATCTCTTCAACACCAGGGCAAATTCTTTTCTCAACAACTCCAAATCGATCTTCTTGAGAACCTCTACATAGGCCCCTACGGCAGACTCGAGCTGCATGAAAAAGGCCTCATTCGAGATTTCCTCAGAACGAGTATTGTTACGGATCTCTACCAAGTTGTTTTCACCAAATGCAAATTTCCAGTCTTCTCCATTCACCAGAAGCAAATTCTTCAGTATGAAATCCAAAGATTCGAGATCGTTGGTGGTTGTGAAGTACGACACAAACAAGTCACGAACAGGTCCAGTTTCCCTAGACAGCCCTCTACTGAATACTAAATATCCCCAAAACGAAGGTATCAAGGTCTTGAACAAAGCCTGTGTCAATTCCACAGAGCTCTTATTGGTTAAAGAGAGTACTACGTTAAAGGCATTGTTGAGGTCTTTCTCCGAGGTTAGCACTTGGCCATCTACAGCATCCAGCTCTGATTTCGGATCCCATCTGTCCCAAATCTTTGAAAAGACAAAATCTACCACGATATTTTGGTTTCTCTCAAAGATAGACTCGATCACATGAGACACTATCGATGTCAACAGAGGTCTGTTGATAAAGATCAAGAGCTCATACATTTGAGCACCGATGCTTTTGAAGTACAGCACAGAATCCATCAGCTTCGGTTTGCTGATCAAGATCCTGCTCACGTGATCCGTTTTCTCGATATTGATCTCCTCGTTCTCTCTCATACCGACGACAAATTCGATCAACGACATCACACCATCATGTCTCTCGACAATTATAAGCGAAAGCCTTCTGGACAGGAGATCTCGTACCCACAGAAGCGAGTATGGCTGTAGGAGAAGCGTATAGATACTGAGCAACTCGTACGTGGTTGACAACTTCTCCACCTGCTTGAACTGGTCTAGACTCTTTGGATCGCCCCGAGTAGAGAATCCCGGATTGAACAGCAATGACATGGCCCCAGTGAGCAAATCAGAGTACCCAGATCCGCGCATCATCAATTGCACCACATCCCCACCTTCTTTAAATATATCCAAGAGCCCTGTCACTAAATAGTTCAACAAGTCTTCTGCATCGGCTTGGTCTTTCACTCTCGACTGAACAGATCCACTGGACTTCAGATTCTCGGTGGAGTTGTTCAATCTTCTACGCTCTAATGGAACTCCAACACCTCTTGGTAACGCCGCATAAAAACCTTCCAATATAATAAAATTCAACAATGCTCCAAAGATTTTCATGTCAGGCAAGGAGATCGTGATCAAGTTCTTGTTCTGCAGAGCCAGTTTGGCCTCGTTTGACAACATCTGGATCTTTTTCAAATGGCGCAAGGATTCTATAATGACAGCCTTTCTCTTGTCGTATTCACCGAGAGTCTCTTGTTGCTCTGCGTTGAGCTTTCCATAGATATAGTCGACGGTATTATTGTCCAGTGGCACCTCGAGGAACCCCACAATATCTTCGAACAGCACGTCGAGCGGCTTTTGCGCCACCAATTTCGGGTTCAAAAGCTGCTCTTTCAACGACACTTTCTCCTGTATCGCTTTAAAATCAGGCGCCTTTCTCTTTTCCACAACTTCTCCCGACATATCTCCTGGCGATGAGCTTGTCTACTCCAGATCTAAGTCGTATCAAATTTACCAATTTCTGCATTTGAAAATTTTTTTTGCCCTGGAAATAAATTTTTACAGAGAAGAGCATCAGGGCGTTAAGGGATCGTTGTGCCAGGGTATCAAAAGCTATTTTACACCAACGGGCGGTATTATACGAGCAAAAATCAACATGTCTGTGGGAAAATTGACAGAAGAACAAATCGACGATATAATGTACGATGCCAGGGCTGGCGATTTGGAGTCCTTGCAAGAAGTGTTCAAGAGCCTGGATCTGAGCCTACTCAAAGACATTGCCGATGAGTATTCCTTGTCAACCCCAATACATATGGCAGCTGCCAACGGTCACAATGACGTATTGCAGTTTCTCTTGGGGTTGATTTCGAAAGAGGACGCAAAAGTACTTGTGAACAAGCAAAATGAGAGTGGGAACACAGCGTTACATTGGGCCGCTTTGAATGGTCACGTTGAGTCTATTACAACTTTGTGTGATTATGAAGCTGATCCATTCCTCAGGAACAAAGCAGGCCACGACGCCATTTATGAAGCCGAAAACAACGACAAAGAGGAAGCTGAGACTTATTTCTTGAAGAGATTCGCAGTAGAACCAGAACAAGATGAAAATGGAGAGATAAATGTCTCTATAAAAGAAGGTACTGAAATAGAGAGTGCTACTAAGGATGGCTTTGAGGCCCAAAAGGCTTTGAAAGATGAACAAGCTTTGGAGGATCAGACAAAGGACTTGAAGATATGAGATAAGTCTGCATTATACTGATTCACACCTTGACACATACAAAATATATAGACTTGCAATGCATTTAGCAATGAATTTGTAAAGTCCGTAAACTGCTTCGGCAGCTATATTGATGCTGAGCAGTGAAGAACCGGAGTGACAACATACCGTTGTAGTGATTATAAACTTTTCAGAGTTTCACTAAACTATAAAGAGTATTTCGATGATGTGGAAGTGGTTATTGGCTCAAAATAATGACAAATACTTGATGGTTCTATTTAGTTGGAGCGGAATGGAGTGAATCTCCTTACTCTCATCCCCTGCTTTTGTTGACGTAATCGCACTTTTTTGGCTCTTTGGAAAGGGGGATTATCCGAATTTTGGGGGTACTCATTACAATGTGAATTTTCTGGGGGTTTTTGTGGTCTGGTTGACTCTCAATGTAAGTGCATGGGAATGATAATTCTGGCCTATGGAATGATTGTGTTTGGAAAAATCTGGATCTCAGTAATGACCCTTCCTGGTCAACCTCGAGCTGGTCGAACAGGCTCGTTTTGCTCAAATCCATCTCCTTCCACTGCTCCTACCATTGAAGCAATACCTTTTAATAGTCGTGCACCCAAACCCAAAACTTGACCACGAAAAAAATTTTCCAGAATGTTGAGAGACGTGAACAGTCATTGGAACCAGGCAACTGTCAAAGTCAAACAGTACATCATGAGTGACGTGAAGGAGCCAACGGCTGTTGAAGATTTGGGATTCGACCCATCGTTAAAGAAAAAGAAGAAGAAGAGTAAGCCGGTTGGAGAAGAAACCGCTGGAGAAGCTACAGAGAATGCTGATGAGATCGATGACATGTTCAGCGGGTTGAAAAAGAAGAAGAAGAAGAGCACCAAAGAGGCAAGTCTGGAACCAGTTGACGACTTGAGCGAGTCATTAGGAGAATTGAAATTGAAAAAGAAGAAGAAGAAGAGTGCCACGCCTACTGTGGTTGACGATTTCGAAAAACAGTTGGAAAAAGCTGGTGTATTAGAAGAAGACGAAAGCAAAGAGGCAACTCCAGACGTGTCTGCCAGTGTGGAGAGTCGTTCATCGACACCAGAAGATACAGAATTGTCATACAAACTGTTGTTATCACGTTTCTTCAAGATCTTGAAAGAGAACAATCCAGAATTGGCCGGTGAGAGATCAGGACCTAAATTCCGTATTCCACCTCCATTGGTACAAAGAGAAGGTGCCAAGAGAACCATGTTTGCCAACGTACAAGAGATTTCACAAGTGTTGCAAAGATCTCCAGAGCATTTGATCCAATATTTGTTTGCAGAGTTGGGTACTTCTGGATCCATTGACGGACAAAAGAGATTGATCATCAAGGGTAGATTCCAACCTAAACAGATCGAGGCCATCTTGAGAAAATATGTGATTGAATACGTCACATGTAAGACTTGTAAATCCATGAACACAGACTTGAAGAGAGAAAGTGCCAACAGATTGCACTTTATCGTTTGTAAGGCGTGTGGATCCACGAGATCTGTTGGATCTATCAAGACCGGTTTCCAAGCCCATGTCGGAAGGAGAAAGAGGACGGCTTGATGGAGTTTGTACACATGTATACTGTTATATGATGATTTTATTCGTTTATTCATTCAAACATGTCTTGGTCATTGGCACTGTTGAGCAGGGCTCCAAAGGTGTATGTCCTCCATTCTGGAGACCCAAATTCCACCACATGCATGTCGTTCAACTGCTGGGTCTTTCTCCAAGTTATGAACAAGTTGACCAAGTCTTTGACTAACACCACACAGCAACATCCCAAGAGATTCCTGAAGAAGACCGCTTCATCTGGGGTCTTTGCGTATTTGTGTAGAAGTCTCAATATATAGGTGGATCTCGATAACAATAAGGTACTGACTCTTTCCCCCGCGTACGGCCAGAACAAAGTCGTGAAAATGGTCATTGCAACCGACGATCTCGTGAAAACTGTACTGTAGTCGTACTTCAAGCAGTTTTCAAATTCACGGCGTCTTCTTGCCCATTTCACGTTTCTCAACTTGGATCTCAACTTGAAATAGTGTACTAATCTCAGCCACAACGAATTGTCACCTTTCAATTGAGATGCCTCATCTTCCAACTCGATTTCGTACTCTTCTTCGTTCTCACGCTGGATCCTGTCCAATTCTTCCAACGAGAGTCTATCGGCGATGAAACTCGGCAGAGAAGTCCTCACACAACGGTAATAAAACCGGTTAGCCGTCAAACTGAAGAGTAAATTGTAGGCGTATCTTGAGAAATTCAACAAGAAGATCGACGTGCGTACCCTCACAGAGTTGTTCAAATCGTCATAGGTTCTCAAGAACAACAAGGGGAATGTCTGGATGAAGAGTTCCATCACGTTGGAAGTCGAAGTCGGAATAGCCCGGATGCTGAGTAGATATATTGGGAGCAAGCCCACTACGGTGAAATAACGACCTGTTAGCACGTTTCTCTGTACTGCTTCGTTGAGATTCCGTGCCGGGATGTGTAGCAATCTCATCTGGACACTCTGTGGACAGACACAGTTCAACAACTGCACTCCAGTGGCACTTAAAATGGCACAAATTGCCGCAATATTAGACCCAATGAAACCTGATATAATGGTGGAATAATAAGTGAATTTTGTGCCCGTAATGATAATCTCTTTGATGTACTGGACAAACGAGTTGAAACGGTCTTCTTTGTTCTGCAAGAACAACCAATTCGAGCACTGTGGACATTTCACTGAAAGAACCGTGCTGGGATTTTCCAGCGCCAGAGGCATGAATCTATTTGCAACGTCCATCGTACGGATATTGATACCTATTCTGTTCAAGATGTTCACCGATATACTGGGCCGAGGCAGTGCAGCACCACCCAGAACAGCTGGAGGCAGTTGCAGCAGCAGATTCTCCCTAATTGAGGTCTTTTTCTGGTCTAGATCGACGCTGAGGATCCAATTGACTAGGCACTTCTTGTGCGCCATTAGAGAACATGAGCATGGTTTGACCCAATCGTGTGCATCGAAAGGTTTTCCCATCGGGGGAACTTCGTCCCCTTCTCCGAGACAGAGCCAACATCTCTCGGTTCCGTTTGGTATATACGAAGACAGCATGATTTCGCGTGGTAAGTTGCAGCAGTTCTGTATTCTTTGTCTAATCATTTAGCTAAAGTAAATTTTGAGATTTTTTTAATTTTTTGTGAGCTCAAAGAGGGTAATATTATATAAATTGGGGGTGTTATATTGAGTGATTGAACAGACTCGCTAAATGATAACTTTCGATTCTTCGTCCACTGTGACTTGAGTGTCCTGTTCATAGTTCTTTGCAATGTATTCTCTCTTCCTGTTTTGGTACCTGTCGAATTGCAAGAGTAAGAGCACCAAATTCACCAATATAATCGCACAGAGCAAACCCCCCAAGGAGCCCAGAAAGAATCTCGGTCCGTAGTCAGTATTCCATAAAAATATACCCCATGGGATACTGATCAAACCTGCGACAAAGTTCAAACTTCCAATCGTGAAAGCTCTCAACTGGTCATCTTCTTTGGACAACTCGTTACACCAACCGACGATCAACGGTGACGTTACAGAAGACATGGCTCCACAGATGTATCCAAATATCAATAGAGCTCTTGGAACGTAGAAAGTAAACACTATAGCATTGCCCATGACCCATATCAATGTAGCGACGATAGCCACTTCCCATCGCTTGCCTCTTAGATCTATAATGAACCCAGAGAGAATACAAGACACAATTGCAACCCCCTTTGTGATTGTTGGAATATTGTTACGGTCATAGACGTCATAGCCCAAGTCACCCAACACAATACCGAAATAGTCTCCAGAAGTGATCTGGAAAGTCCAGATGGTCCACACGGTGACAAAGAGATACCAGTTGTACGACTTGAAGACTCTCCCGAAAAAGGTTCTATCCAATCTGTCCACTCTGTGTTTACCGTTAATCTTCAACCTATCTCTGCAAAACTGAATGTCATCCTCTTTGAGGAAAAACCGAGGGGTTGCATTGTTTGGAACATCCGGAAACACAAAGAATCCATAGAACGCAATCGGGAAAGTGACCACTGCGTCGATGATGAATAACCATCTCCAGCCGGCAAGCCCAGCTTTACCATCCATAGTGGCTTTCAATGCTGACTGGATGAGACCAGAGAACAATGTTCCCAAGGAACCACTTGCAGTGAAGATAGAGACTCTCTTTGCCAATTCTTGCTGTGTATACCAGGATCCCAAGATGTAGTGGATCAGGGGCCAAGCAGCACCTTCACATAAACCTTGGACCAATCTCAAAGCAAGAATCGTCTTGAAATCTTTGGCTCTGTAGATCAAGAGACACATGAGCCCCCAAAGTATCTCCAACAGGGGCAATACATGGTGTACTTTGAACCTGGTGATATATGTGGTACTCAAGGGACCAATGATCGAGTAAGCTGCATTGAACCCAGTAGTCAAAACCAGATAGTCGTAGCCAGACAAGTTCAAATCTTCTTCCATACCACTGACGTAAGCAGAGGCGACATTTTGTGCATCCAAGTATCTGACAAAGTACGAAAGACAGACGTATGACATAACGGCACAGTCAACCTTGAAGACGAGCTTCTTTTCATAAGCACTTTGCCCAGGTGGATACCAGAAATAAAATCCCGATTTCGGTTTCTTTGGTGGATCTGCATTGGACCAAAAGAGCTTCTTACAAGTCTCAAACGGTAAATGGATAACCTCCTTGTTGGCAGAGGTGTCAAATTTAGGGGAAGCCTGAGGGGTGATTTCCCTCTCTTCTGACTCGTTAATTTCAGCTGCAACCACTTGCAAATTGGTCTTCTTATCTTCAGCCATGGTTTCTGCTTGAGTGAACTCACGGAAACCCAGAAAAGGTCATTTCTTCAGATTTATATCTGCATCAGACACAAGAACTCGAAGATAAGTGAAACACGGAACAGTGGTAAACCCATGATCCACATTGAAGATCCCCCTTACAAAAAGAGGGAAAAAAATACAATGCCAAGATCCTATTTCCTCTTTTGATAACACAATTATGGGGATCGGAAGCATGTTTCCATGAAAAATACCAAGCTTTGACAGTCTTCTTATCTAAAGGTTAATTTTAATGTAACCACCAATCGAATGAGTGAGAAGTGGTTATCCACATCGAAATCTTCTTCGGGGGAAACTCGTTGCGACGATGTGTCGTATTTTACGAGACTCTTCTTGGCTTATGGTTCGCCGGCTAAATTCGAATTTAGACTATCAGATCGAATCGTTTCCTCTGGCTTATCTTATCGGGAGGCCATTATCTTGTTACAGGGGAATGTGTCAGTGACAGTTAAGCGGACAAGGCAGTCACTGATGAACAGCACACATAGAAATTCCCTCGAATGAGTATTTTCAATGTGGTCTATACAAGGTCAAGATTGCTTCCAGCGAACACCTGTAGAACAGTAGCATCTCTTTTGACACAACACATAGTCAAATCCCCTTGACTAGTGTATGAGTTGACAGAAATGGAATTTGGCCATTGTACACTACCTTTCAATTTTTCACTTAGACGCGTAGAAAAGGGTATTTAATACAGAGATTCCCCACAATACAGATCACTGGAAACAGGAGAGATGGACGGCGAGGGAAGCAGAGTGGATTTGCAGTTGATATACAAAACCTTTGTCCAAAACCGAGATGGTGAGTCAACTCCATGATATTCAATGGATCCTGAGGTACTAATTGTGTCGAAGTATTACGAGATGAGATCAAAGAACTGGAAAGTGTAAACCAATTGGACACCACACGGCATGGTGTACAGACCTTGAAAGACCAAGTTATGAACCAGGTTCTGCTCATACCAAGTTATGACCAGAAATTCTACTCCGAGGGCATAGACGAACTAATTGACCTGATAGAGTCAAAGAAACTGAAGTTGAAGCTGCCAAAGAAGTTCTCCTTCAAAAACAGAAACATACAACTCACACAGCGCAGCGGTAATACTTCTAGTTCTAGCTTCAAACCGTCTGTGCTGTCTTCCGAATCACTGAATTCACCGTTTAAGACAGGGATCATCGATCATGATTACGTCATCCCCAATGATGCTCCTAAATCGGTATACATCACAGATATAAAAAATTCGAAAATCACCACAGGGGAAATAGAGCCATACTCGGTTCACATTCTGCACGCTACAAATTCCACTGTTCGGGTAAACTCCCAGACATCTATCTTTGTCGAAGACCTGAAGAACTGTGTGCTCATCACCAAATCACAGCAATTACGTCTCTTGAGAGTCCGAGAGTCAAAAATTATAATAACACTGCAGTCAGGCACTGACCGAGTTGTCATTGAGTCCTGTTCCGATTTGAAAATTGCATCGCTCCCGTTTGGAGTGCCAGTTTTCGTCGACGATTTCCAGAATCCTAATAAATCTAAAAAGAACCCTAATTATAACTTTATGACTAAATCGGAGTTAGATATAATTCAAAGTATATAGAAACTACAGCATATTTTAGTTAGGTACAAGAAATTTTCAAACTCATATTATGTATAAACCATTTTTTAAACTTTAGACGAATTGAATCTAATCAACTTCTTCCATTACAGATTCAGCAGCGGCGTCATCTTCGACAGCAGTAGAAGCAGATTCAGCAACTGGTTCCTCTTCTTCTTCATCGATGTTCAAACCCAAGGAGATCAATCTGTTAATTCTGGTAGCGAATGAAGTTGGTTCATCCAAAGTGAAACCAGAGGTCAACAAAGCAGTGTCGTACAACAATGTGGTCAAATCCTTGACGGTTCTGTCTTCAGCACCATCGGCTTCGACCTTCTTTCTCAATTCCTTGATGATTGGGGATTTTGGAGAGATTTCAAAAGTTTTCTTGGAAGCCATGTAAGAAGACATTGTGGTGTCTCTTAAGGCTTGAGCCTTCATGATTCTCTCCATGTTAGCAGACCAGCCGAATTGACCGGTTCTAATGGCAGCTGGAGCATCGACCAATTTGTGAGAAACGACAACTTTTTCAACTTGTTCACCCAAGATTTCCTTCAAAGCTTTTGTCAAAGGTTCAAATTCGGCAATTTCCTTTTCTCTTTCGGTTTTTTCCTCTTCGGTTTCTTCCAACTCGAAATCCTTGGTGATGTCAACCAATTTCTTGTCTTCGAATTCCTTCAATTGAGTCATTGCGTACTCATCGATTGGATCAACAAGGAACAAGACTTCAAAGCTCTTAGCCTTCAAGGCGTCCAAGAATGGAGATTGTTCAACAGCCTTTATACTCTCACCAGTGATGTAATAGATGTTCTTTTGATGTTCTGGCATTCTTGTGACGTAGTCAGATAAGGAAGTCAATTCTTCACCTGATTTGGTAGAGTTGTATCTCAACAACTTGGCCAAGGCATTTCTGTTACTCGAGTCTTCGTGGACACCCAATTTGATGTTCTTGCTGAAAGCAGTGTAGAATTTGTCAAATTGTTCTTGGTCTTCAGCAATCTCGTTGAAGGCTTCGATAACCTTCTTGATGATGTTCTTTCTGATAACCTTCAAGATCTTGTTCTGCTGCAACATTTCTCTCGACAAGTTCAATGGCAAATCTTCAGAGTCAACAACACCCTTGATGAATGATAACCATTCTGGGATCAATTCTTCAGCCTCATCGGTGATGAAAACACGACGGACGTACAATTTGATGTTGTTCTTCTTCTTCTTGGATTCGAACAAGTCGAATGGAGCTCTCTTTGGTATGAACAAGATGGCTTTGAATTCCAATTGACCTTCAACGGAGAAATGCTTGACGGCCAATGGGTCTTCCCAATCGTTGGAGATGGATTTGTAAAACGCATTGTATTCTTCTTCAGTGACGTCGGATGGGTTTCTGGTCCAAAGAGGTTTTGTCTTGTTCAACTCTTCAGTTTCAGTGACGTTTTCCTTCACCTTCTTTGTCTTTTTCTCTTCAGATTCATCTTCGTCTTTAACTTCTTCAATCTTTGGCTCTTTACCTTCTTCCTCTTCGGTTTTTTCTTCTTCTTCAACTGGAACATCCTTTTCGACTTCCTTTGTGACGACTAATTGAATTGGATATGAGACGAATTCAGAGTGACGTTTAACAACTTCCTTGATACGTTTTTCTTCCAAGTATTCCAATTGGTCTTCTTTCAAGTACAATCTCAAAATAGAACCTCTACCGATTTTCTCATTGACGGTGTCCAAGGTGACGCTGAATTTACCACCGGCGTTGGATTCCCAGATGTATTGCTCATCGTCATTGTTCTTGGAGATGACTTGCACGTGGTCGGCAACCAAGAACAAAGAGTAGAAACCGACACCGAATTGACCAATCATCGATACGTCAGCACCTGCAGAAAGAGCCTCCATGAACAGCTTGGTACCGGATTTGGCAATCGTACCCAAGTTGTTGATCAAATCAGCCTTGGTCATACCGATACCGGAATCTCTGATTTCCAAGACATTTTGTTCTGGTCTTGGAGTAATTCTGATGAACAAATCTGGTTCAGTTTCCAATTTCTTTGGATCACTCAAGGCTTCGTATCTAATCTTGTCCAATGCATCAGAGGCATTTGAAATCAATTCTCTCAAGAAGATTTCTTTGTTCGAATAGACGGTGTTGATGAACAAAGACATCAACTGAGAAATCTCAGCTTGAAACTCAAACGATTCAGTCTTTCCCTCAGACATTTTGTTGTGATGATTTGAATATTGCTGTAACTTGAAACAAGAACTAATCTTCAACCTTTTGTTGAAAAAAATTGGATATCATCATCGCTTTAAATAGTGGAAAAAATCATTTTGTGGGTGGGAAAAAATTTCCAAACGTCGAATGTTCCATGAGATTCTACAACTTTAGGAGTGTTCTGTATGGGGAACAGACAGCCCCAGTCGGTTTCTTGGTAAATTCTGGAAGTTGAGTTGGTGGGCTGAGGTTTGGGAGAGAAGATGAGGACGTTCTAGTGTTACACAACCTTTGCCATTCCATTGTGTTGTCAATGGCACTGTATTGTGGACAATAATTGACATTCACTAACATCTCCACAGAGAGAAAACGGTGCAAAAAAAAAGGGATTTTGTGGGTTAAAGCAAGAAAGAGCAAGATTTACACTGGCACAGTGGCAAGTGGCGGAACATGGTCACTGTATATTTGAAGACGATACCGGGACTAGATGATATCATTCTAAAAGACCTAGACATGGACACAACCACACAGGATTTGGAGACCAAGTTGTCTACATTGATCCCTGCAAACGTCTTTAGAAGGTCTATCATCTCCAAATTGAATGGACAATCTATAACAACTGTACCCAAAATTGTTGATCTATTACCGAATAAACACGAGACATATCTAAATCTATCATTGAGGATCTCATTATGTGATCGCAATTGTTGAATTCTGGATCCAACTCACTTTTTATCCTCCTTTGCGTCATCTCCATCGCTGTCATTTTCAAATTTCAACAGAGAATCCACAATCACATGACTAGAGGGCACGTCGTCTCTGTATTCGACTTTGACCACTTTCGTCGTCACGGAATCGGATCTCGGTCTGATGGTTTGACTGGATTCCACGACATTTTTCACCACATCCACAGATTCCACAGTGACTTCTTCCCTATTATCACTCGACATCTTTGGCTCTTTTGTATACTGTACTATACTAACGCAGAAATTAGATCTCATTTAACCTTTTTTTCCTCTTAGCTTGCCCCCACGATGAGTCGTGTGCCACTATCCAAAAGTCCAGATGCGGTTAAATAGATGCTCATTTGTCTTAAAACAGATATTTGTTTACGTTTTATCGAATTCGAAACGGTCCAAAAAAAATCAAAAATGAAAACAAACAACTTCTAGCATAAGACTTCAAGTCCAGAGCAGACCTAGAGCCAGAATTCCAGGGACCACAATGTCAAGTCCCACCAAGGGTATCACCTCGAGATACCTCGAGTCTCTTGGAAGATCTCCAGAGTCAACAGGGGCTGCTAATGTTGCCACACCGTTGAAGTCTTCATCAAAATTCAACAGCACAACATCGACTAAATTGGCCAAAGAAACGGTCCCGAACATTGAAAAAGACCAAAATTCAGACATTGACGACGACCAGGATCATGAGAACTTGTCTCCAATCAGGAAGTTGATCAGGGAAAGAGAAAGAGCTGTGAAATTGAACCACAGCCAACCCGTTTCTCCATCTAGACTCACCAAATCTCCGACCAGGACTAGACTCAACGATGGCACCAATGCTCCAGTCACGACAGCAGTGCCAAAATTATCATACCAAAAACCCTCGCTAAAACCGAAACAAATTGACCATGAAAGAGACCAAAACCGTGAAACTTTGAACAGAATCGTCAGTGGGATGTCTCAATCGCCATCTTTGAAGAACTTGAACAAGTTGAAATCGATTGAAAACAAGATGAAGGCACCAAAGAAGAAGGCAAAGAACAGTACATCTCCAAGAAGAACCAACACTTCAATAGATACAGGGAGGAAGTCTGCTCTCACATATGAATATCTCTGTCGTATAGCAGAGGCCAAGAGATGGTTAGAATCGGTTTTGGGTACACAAATCGACTCCAATGAGAAAGACGAAAACCAAATCATTGTAGATTTCGCACAATATTTGAGAAATGGTGTACTATTAGCAGAGTTGGCCCAGAAATTCTGTCCTTCTGCGGTGAAGAAAATCTACTATGGTACTTCCACCGATAAAGACTACAAGTCAAAATCAGGTTTCCAGTTCAAATATACAGAGAATATCAACTTCTTCTTCCTGATGTTACAACATTTCAAGTTACCGACAGATTACCGTTTCGAATTGACAGATTTGTACGATTTGAAAAACTTTCCAAAAGTGGTGTTTTGTATTCATGCCTTGGCTTACATGTTGGCTACACAAAAGAAATGTCAAAAGATCAATTTGTTATCTGATGAAATCGAGTTTGACGAGAAAGACATTTCAAAGACCGAATCTAACATCCGAGGACTCAAGATTCCGAATTTTGACAATTTTGACGATCTCCAAGGTGACGAAGATGGAGAAGATGAAATTGAAGACGAAAATGAAGAGGTTATTGAAGAAAACACTGCAACAGACCAAGGTATCGAGGAAATCTCGGAGGAGAACGTATTTGACTCTGATGTTGAGGTCAAATCAGAAACTGAATCCATCATTGAGATTCCGGCCGATGACTACAACAACTCCTTCGGCCTAGATGAAAATCTCGATAGTATTCACAAAAAATATGAGTCGTTGATCAGCGAAGACATCTATACTTCCTCTAGATACTCCTCTTCGTTTGGGAACTCCAAGATACATCTGCGGTATTCTCCAATGGATGAATCTTACGGTGAACACATAGCATTGTACTTGGAGACGATTATCAAGATCCAGGCAATTTCCAGAGGCTCATTGTACAGGTACCAGTCATTCGTCGACAAATTCATGTTGAAAACTTGTAAAGATCAAGTCACAGAGTTTCAATCTATTAGCAGAAGTGTTCTCTTGAGAAGAAAACTCAGTGGAAAGAGCGGCACTCAGCTAACCTTTCAATCAGGAGCTGTCAGGAAATTGCAATCTTTTGTCAAATTCAATGAAAGTGATGAGAGGTTTTTCAGGATCAACGGTGCTCTATTGTTCCACAAAAGTGAGGTGACATCAATGCAATCGGTTATAAGAGGTGTCATGTTAAGACAGCGTTTGAAAGAGGCGAGACGTGAGCTTTTGAGATCGACCAATGCGATCATAAAATTGCAGAGCCATATAAGGTACAAGAATATCCAAGATCTGACGTCATTGGAGATTGACCAAATACGTTTGATAGCACCGTCTGTCATCAAATTGCAGTCTTTGGTGAGATGCAAATTGTTTCATGACGTGACTAAGAAGTCCTTGACAAAGATTTACTCTGCAGATGAGGCAGCAGTGGTGATCCAAGCCATTTGCCGTGGTAACAAAATCAGAAAGTTGTACCAGCTGGTGGGCAAGACGTTGAATTTGAGCCGTGAGAGTATCACCGAAATGCAGTCCATTATCAGGGGCGGGTTATCACGTAACAGGTTGAACAATATCTTGGACACCTTGCACTACCAAGATCGCCAACTTTGTCAACTAGCGTCACTTGCAAGGGGTTCTTTGGTAAGACATGAAGTGAAGACTCAAAAAAGACAAATTCTCATGCAGAGCAACACCATAATTGCGATCCAATCATCTATCCGAGGTGTTTTGTCACGTTTCGAACAGGATTCCTTGTTGGATGACATTGAAGACAGTTTGGACCCAATTGTTGAAATCCAGTCCATTGTGAGGGGAAAAGCGTTGAGGCAGTCTTTGGATGAAAGATGGTTGTACTATAACAAGCCACAGAACTTGCAAAAGATCATCAAGATACAGAGCTATATCAAGACAAAGAGACAAGGTGACGCTTACAAGTTATTGACCACTATGCAGAACCCACCTTTGTCACTGGTGAAGAAATTCATTGGTTTGTTGAACGACAGTGAAGTAGATTTCGACCACGAGATCAATCTCGCAAAGACAAAAGACTCGATAAAGAGATCAAATGCTCAAATTTTGAATTTGGAAGACAGCTTGGACCAGTTAGATCTCAAGATTGAACAGTTGACTAAGAACAAGATCACAATAGATGAATTAGCAGCTTCCCATCAGTTACATGCTCAAGGCAAGAAAGTCGATTCTAAACCACTGAGCTCCGAATTGAGTAATGGAACCAAGAGCTATTCAAAGCCACTCCGTGAAAAGATTGAGGTATTCGAGAAAGTGGTCTACCTTTTACAGACCAAACCTGTCTATTTCATAAGACTTTTCTCCATCATTGAAAAGCACAACTTACAGTACGATATTGGATTAAATGAGAACATTGAAGATTTCATCTTGAAGTTGTTCAACTATTCATTGCACCAGGAAAACAAGAAGTTCAAATCGAGAGAAGAGTATTTGATGGTTCAATTGGTTCTCGAGTCTATTTACCATGAGATTGACCATTTTGAGACCATGGACGAGTACAAGGCTTGGAGTAAGACAGATTTGAGCTTGAAACATTTGAGTGGAGGAGACACCATTTGGGAATTGCTTCTTTTGAACTTCAACAACCTTGTAGAACAAAGAACCTTGTTGAAAGACTTGTTCAGTGGTAGTGTACAGTCGATTATCATGGATCAGGACCTCGATTTAGAGTCCCACCCAATGGCAATTTACAGATCGTTGATCGAGGACGAAGAGAGGCAAACTAAAAAACCCTCCAAGAAACCTATTGACATCACTACACAACAGGCGATCCAGGATCCTCACACAAGAGATAAGTTTGTACTGAATTTGGGCAATTTACGTGAGGTTTCAAACGATTTCATGCTTGCAATCGAGGCTAACATGGACCGAATTCCGATCCATATCAGAGTGCTCTGCAATGAGTTGTACAAACACAGCACCAAACATTTCAGCAAGGAAACTGAGAGATTTCACCTCTCTGTGGTGGGTAAGATCTTCATGAAGTTCTACATCTTGCCGATCTTGTTGAAACCCGAAAACTATAACATCTCGATAATGCATGCCGTTGTCAATGAAAAAATGGTCAGCAAGATCAAGAAGAACTTGGCCGAAGTTGCAAAGGTGATGTACCAGTTGGTCTCGATGAGATCTTTCAGTGCAAAGAATGTCTATTTGCAACCTTTGAACGATTATGTAGAACAATCCGTAGAATTGGTGCGTCGTGTATTGAAGAATTTGATCGATGTCAAAGATATTGATACCATCTACGACATGTCTATATACGACGACATCGCGTCCGATAGCAAGCCAGTTGTATCGATGACAAGTGATGATTGTCTCTCGTTGAGTTATATGATGTCGAAGGAGATCGATATCTTGGCACCCTCTCGAAATGATCTTTTGAGGAATTTTGTCGGTGTGATGAACTCAACGGGTGATCACGGGTTCAGAAATTTGGAAACGATAGTGCTAGAATTGATCCCTGTTGCAGAAGACGACGATGGAATGTCAATAGAACTGAGAACGTTGTTTCTCCAAGTAAAGAGATGTATCTTGTATGTGGTTCAAGTGCAAGATGGTGATAATTTGGTAGATTTGTTGGTTTCTCACATTGAACAAGAGCACGAGGAGATGTTTAAGACCATTGTAGAGCAGGAAAAGAAAGACTTGGTGACTAGAAATATTCAAAAACCATACAGTGGTGGAGTTTTGTCTATTGATAAGTATGATGACGAATCTCAACAGACAAAGACCAACGATTTGACTAATTTGACATACCACGAGTTGAAGAAAATCACGTTGGAGAAGATATTGGAGTTGGAGAGGATTGGAGAAGTTACTCGTCAAAACGGGTTCCAGAAATTGTTGAATGAGATCGCAAACGATATCAAAAACAAACACACTCATAGATTGAAATTACAGAGAGAACAGGACAAAGCCTCGGCCACTTTGCTCAAGTTGAAGACAAAGCAGAGGCACCTTCAAGAACAGTTGAACGAATACAACAGAGAAATTGAGCATGCCATTCTGTCGTTACACTCCTCTCAGAGCAGGAAGAAAAACTTTTGGTCAAAGCTCTTTTCAAGACAGTTTTTCTACCACAGGGAGTTGAAAAAAAAGGGAAGACTCCCAGCATTTGGGTCGTACAAGTATCCGGCAAAACATCTCTATGACAGTGGGATCTTGCTCGAAGTGAATGGGATGTCATTGATCGAGTACGAATTGTCTGCATCGAGCTCTTCCAAAGTGCCAAAGTTGGATTTTTCTTTCTCATGTGATAAAGTGGGAATCTTTCAGATTGAATTGAGAAATGGAATGAGTATTATGGGTGGAGCATATGAGAAATTGACCTTGGACCAGCTCTTGTTTTATCAATACGAAGAGAAGAAAGAGATTTCGATGTTCAAAGGAGTTGCAAAGTTTGACACCAATGGCTTGATTGCGTTTATCTTTAGAAAGTTTTACGATAAATAGCTGTAGAAACCTGGTCGAAATTTATATTGTATTAGTAAAATGGAAGACACAGTATTGCTGAAACTGCTTGTAAGTCAATGGATCAAAGTGTACTTCAAATTTAATACTAGATCTGCTTATTAAGGTCCCAACCATTTATGGGGCAAGAACTTCCAACAGAGACATTGCGACTACAAACTATACACTGAATAGCGACAGAAAATTGGGGGTTTACGAAAATTGATTTTGTCATCAAAGCGATGTCAAGTATAACTACTGGTCAAATGAGAAAAAGTGGTATCTGTGCAATGATAGATAAGAACATCTGTCAATGCAAATCTGCTCTTTCCAACGTTTCGTCGAAGATTTTGGTTAGCGTTATCTATGATCCCCTTTTAGTATACCCATCAAGCCCACTAAACACCACATAAGCTCTGTTTTTGCCCGACAACCACCCACCTCATATACAAGTCCCATCGAAGAGTCCAAAGACATACCCGGCTCAATGCTGAAGCTCAACCCAATCAAATTAAAGCCCAATTGTCAACAGAGCCACAAAAACGTCAAAGGGTTTTTGATAAAGATCGATGAGATCAAATGAAGAAAAAAAATCTAAATCAATTTCTCGGTTCCAGATGTTTTCATTTTTTTATTTTTTTATTTTTTTATTTTTATACTTCCTTTATACGCCTCGAGGAACCATAAACACCACACTGCACCAGGCATCATATATCATCATGGGGATGTTCGGGACACGATTGAGCAGCTGCTTTTCCCGTACAGAGACAATTTGCTGTGTGATACTGTCGACTTTCCCCAAGGCGCTTTGTTCCGTGTTGTATCTGTGGGCATTCTATGCGATTGCCATCGACATGCTGCCCACTTGCTTTGGCGGGATCGTCGGCTGGACTATATCACTTTCCACATCAGCGGTACTGCTGCTGGGGATCTACACGTATTTCTTGGTGATCCTGATTGGTCCGGGCTCGCCATTGGACTTCCACGACTTGTATCTCGATCCACTGGTGGGTAACGTGGAGGAATCACAGCCTCCCGAATATCTCCAGAGCAAGACCGTCACGATCAAGAACAACGGCGATTTCCGGTTCTGTAACAAATGCAAGGTGTGGAAACCGGATCGGTGCCACCACTGCTCCTCCTGCAGGAGATGCGTGCTACGGATGGACCACCATTGTCCATGGTTTGCAACTTGCATAGGCTTCAAGAACCACCGCTACTTCATACAATTCTTGTCCTATACACTGATTTTTGGCTTGATTGGCACTGTACTGGGGTTTGTAGTGTTGTACAGGTTTTTCACCAACGAAGAGTACTTGGATAGGTATTTTTCGTTGGCTTATTTGTTTGTGTTCATATTGGGGTTGACGATTTTCTTCAGTATGGCGGTGTTTGACGGTTATAGCATCTACCAGGTGGTGCACAATGTGACGACGATCGAGTCGTATGACTTGCAACGGTACAAGTCGCATTCTGCCAGTGCGAGAGACCCGAATTACAAGTATTCGACGCGGCCAAGCTCCGATTCCGTAGGAAATATCTTTGATCTCGGCTGGAGAGACAACTGGAGATCTGTAATGGGCAACAATTGGCGGGAATGGGTGTTTCCGACTCCTGTGCGGGGTGATTACGAGGATTTGAGTTTCAGAAACGGCTTGAATTTCGAAGTGAATACGCTTGTGCATCTGAAATTGGTGGAGAATGCCAGGATCCAGAGAGAGTTGCTGGACCAATTGCTGGCGTACCGTTCTCAGAAAAAACAGATCCAGCAGGAGCTGCTAGATGAGGAGCAGGCTGCTAGTGGGACACGGTATGGCCAGTCTGTGTGATTGGTTTTGGCTCGGGATTTGCGGTGGTAGGATGAAATGGAGGTGATTGTATGTGTTCATGTGGTACTATATAGTTGAAACACAAGCAAAATCCAGTCAACATTTCTGGAGCTTCTTATTTGAACGTAACCCAGCCAATCCGGTCTACCCAATCACATGCATAACATAATCCCTTTGAATGCTATCCAATAATATTCACTCTGCACATTATATCTATATAACTAATTGGGGGTGTTCACCCTGTTTCCGTAACAGTGCACTACGAAAAACTGAAAAAAAAATAAAATTAAAAAATTAAAAAATCAAAAAATCAAAAAATCAAGAAAGAGGAAAAAATAAAAATCAAAAAAATCAAATCCTCATAGCTAAATCATCCATAGAACAACACCTCAACACCTTCACACCCACCTAAGCCGCGATGACTTTCACGTTGAAACCGTTCGATCCACTCACGGTCAAGGCGAATGACAAGAAACGTGAGTGATTACACTTTTTTCCCGCGGAATGCCATCTGGCACCACACCAGCACCCGCCATCTGTCCATCCTTACTAACCTTTCAGGTGTCGCCTACTTCTACGATTCAGATGTCGGAAACTACTCCTACGGAACCGGACATCCGATGAAACCGCACCGTATAAGAATGGCCCATTCGTTGATCATGAACTACGGATTGTACCAAAAGATGGAGATCTACAGGGCCAAGCCTGCCACGAAACAAGAGATGTGCCAATTCCACACCGATGAATACGTGGATTTCCTCGCGAGAGTCACTCCGGACAACTTGGATATGTTCACCAAGGAGCAAGTCAAGTTCAACGTCGGAGATGATTGCCCGGTTTTCGACGGGTTGTACGAGTACTGCAGTATCTCTGGAGGTGGATCCATGGAAGGTGCTGCCAGATTGAACAGAGGTAAATGCGATATTGCCATCAACTATGCTGGAGGATTGCACCACGCCAAAAAATCCGAGGCTTCAGGGTTCTGTTATTTGAACGACATTGTCTTGGGTATAATCGAGTTGTTGCGTTACCATCCAAGGGTGTTGTATATCGATATCGATGTGCACCATGGAGACGGTGTAGAAGAGGCTTTTTACACCACAGACAGAGTCATGACGTGCTCTTTCCACAAGTACGGTGAGTTTTTCCCCGGAACCGGAGAATTGCGTGATATCGGAGTCGGAAAGGGTAAGCACCACTCTGTCAACATCCCATTGAGAGACGGTATCGACGATGCCAGCTATAAGTCTATTTTCGAGCCTGTTATCCAGAGAATCGTGGACTGGTATCAGCCTTCTGCGATTGTCTTACAGTGTGGTGGTGACTCCTTGAGTGGAGACAAGTTGGGTTGTTTCAACTTGTCCATGAGAGGCCACGCCAACTGTGTTAACTTTGTCAAATCTTTGAACATCCCCTTGATGGTGCTCGGAGGCGGTGGTTATACCATGAGAAATGTTGCCAGGACTTGGGCTTTTGAAACTGGTTTGTTGAACAACACTCTCTTGGACGGCGAGCTTCCATACAACGACTACTACGAATATTATGGCCCAGATTACAAGTTGGACGTGAGAAATTCCAACATGCACAATGCCAACTCGCCAGAGTACTTGGACACGATCTTGACGCAGGTCTACCAGAACTTGGAGAACACAAGACACACCCCTTCGGTTCAGATGAACTATGTGCCTCCAGATTTAGAAGATTTTGGGGATGAAGAAGAAGACACCGAGTTGGCCAAAGAGACACAAGGTGGTTCCCAATACGCTAGAGACAACACTGTGAGACCGGACAACGAGTTTTATGAAGACGATGAAAATGCCGAAGGAATCAATTCGAAAAACGAAGACGAAGACATCAAGTCCAGATTAGAAAGACGTTCTAATCAGGTTCCTATTACACAGCCACTCGGCCAACCGGTTTCTGAAAACAAAATGGACATCGACAGTGCTGCTCCGGTTTCTACAGTCACATCCGAGCCAGCCGTTCCTGCTCCTTCCGATGCCGACAAGCAACTGTGATCAGACTATACTCTTTTTCTTTCTTGTTCCTCTGTATTGTATGTATTGACTAAAAAATTGAGCTCTATGTTTATTATCCCGCGGGGTTTCTTGGCCAAGACCCGATTCTTGAAAGTTCCATCCGTTTCGCGGCCACTTGCTGGACTGTGGAGTGGCCAAATTGCCTCAAGGCATCTGTGGTGTCTAGAAATTTCCAGACACCGAACTTCCGAAACAGGAAATTTTCTAGCAACCTGTAGAAAAATCACAGAACTGTTCCCCTTTTTTTGGGGATGATATATAAGGACCAGTCGGTGCCTGCAGTTGACAGTCCACTCAGCAACACAGAACAAACAAAGCATTATAAGAAAATGTCAATCTTCTACAACGATCCATTTTTCAGTTTTTTCGACAACATCAACGAGGAAGTCAACAATATCAACAGCATTCTTGGTAGATCACAGAGACCAAGACAGTTGGGTGCTGGCTCTAATACCAGCAATGAGGGCAAGACCAAAGAAGTCTCAAAAAGAGACAATGGTAGATCCTTGAAACCTTGGACCGATCCGTTCTTTGGTAATTCGTTGTTCGATTTCAGTCACCAAACTGATATAGTCCCACCAGTTGATATAGTCACCAAGGACAAGTCATATGAGCTCCATGTCTCGATTCCTGGAGCCCCAAAGGACCAGGTCTCAGTTGACTTTAACGAAAGCGACAACGAATTGGTTATCAAAGGTACAATTCCTTCGACAAAGCCAGAGACCAGTACAGAAGCTACCGAAGGTGATCAACATTACATCGAACGTACCTCTGGTAAATTTGAGAGAAGAATCACTTTACCTGAGAAGGTTGATGGTGAGAAGATCAAGGCCAATTTCGAGAACGGCGTCTTGAAATTGGAAGTTCCAAAGGTTGAGAATTCTAGTGAGAACAAGTACAAACGTATTCTGATCTCTTCTTCTGAAAGTTATTCATCATGAGCTGGTTTTATTTTGAAAGCTTACATAGTTAATCAAATTATGTGTTTATAGAACACATTCATCTATAAAGAACACCGTAGAATGTTAAAATTTGGAGACGGTTCCTGCTGTCACGGTACTCTTCAACAAAGAGTTATCCTTCTTGTTCATTCTTTCCTCTGTCAACTTGAACGACTCCGGAATTGGTTTTTGCGAGATCGTCGAGCCCTCTCTGATACATTGAGCAATTGCCTTGGCACAGAGCAACACACGCGGCATTCCATGGCCGTGGAACCCGGCAATGATGTACTTGTTCTTCTCTGTGACAGACTCACCGACATATGGCAAGGCATCGTCTGAGTATCCCAAGATTCCCGACCAAACGTAGTCGACTTTTGTCTTGAAATCTTTCCAAGTGTAGAAATGGTCTTGCATGTACGTTTCAAAATATTTATCGGAGTTTGGGATGATGAAAGAGTCATCCACGATGTTGAAAAATCTCTCTGGGAATGGGAAGATGTGCTTCTTTGCTCCTCCGAGAATGACAGAGCCATCTGGTCTGTTGACCAAGTAATCGGTTTGAGAGCCTGGATATCTAATACCGTAAGAGTTGACCAAATTTGGGGCTCTTTTGGCAGGGTCTGCACTGGTGATGTGCGAACACAGTCCTTTGATCGGCGTGATCTTACCGTCGAACTCTGGAGCTACAGATTTGGTGTATGCATTGGTGGCCAAGACCACTTTTTTACAGATAACCGAGCCACGCAGAGTCTTGACCAAAAATTTCCCGTCGCTCAACTGCTCAGTGCCCAAGACTGGAGTATTTGTCTGCAAATTCAAGCCCTTTGGAAGCAACTTCTCCAATAACCCAGTGATCAACTTGTATGGCCAAATGGACCCAGCTGGGTAGGTGATACATACATCAACGGACTCATTTTTCGAGATGGTCTTTGCATGTTCACCCGTCAAGAGCTGGAATTGGTCTTTGTTCTTCACGTATGGGTTCTTCAACATCTCTTTGTAACTGCTGAGACTCTTTTGGACTTGCTCATCGACCAAATCGATGTCACATGCTCTGGTAATGATGAAGTCGCAGTCAATGCCTTCTTCTTGCACCAAATTCGACATCAGCTCAAGGTGAGCGTTCTCAAAATTGATGATCTCGGCAGCTTCTCTTGCTCCGAATCTAGACTTGTGTTCAGGATAGGATCTGTAGACATCTGGTTTCAAATGGCCACCGTTTCTGGCTGTTGCGCCCGAGCACACAGATCTGGCTTCTAGCATTAATACCTTTGGAGGGTTTGGGTTGTTCTTGTACAAGAAATGAGCCGTGGTGGCTCCGGCATAACCTGAACCGACAATGACGATGTCTGTTTCTTTTGGCAACTCTGGAGTGGATCTGAGATCGTGGATCTTGCTTGGTTCCGAGTGCCAAAACGGCTTTGTAGGGTTGGCAACAGGTAAGAATGAGCTTGACATTGTGGAAGTGATGTGGCAGATATTAGAGAGATGTGCAAGTAATTGTGGGACTGTGTTGTTCTTATAAGAGTCAAGATCTGATCATACGATCCAATTCTCAAAATCAAATGTTCGCCTAAATTCCCATTTGGGTCTGTGGACTTCTGGCTCTTAGACCGATAAGAGCTTAACTATGGCGCATAAAGTTACTCCCCTATCCTATCGACACAGTGAAAAATTCTCATACTGCCAATCTGCCAATCTGGTAATCGCCGAAACAGGAAATCAGGCTTAACCCCCCAAATAATCTGGGGCTGTCGCGAGGCGCAAAGATGAAATTCGTTGAATCGTGCCTGGAGATCTGATCTTGCACCAACGCAACAATGTCAAGACCTTCAGGAGCACCACCTGGATATCCAGGCAGCCAGCATGTGAGCTACGGGAGTCTGCAGCAGAACTTCCAAAGTGGGGGCCGGCCGACGGGGCCACCACCTGGCTGGAATCAGCAGCAGGTGCAGCACCAGGCCTCCACGGCTTCAAATATCCAGCAGTACTATGACCAAAATGGCCACGGGTCGGTCCGTAATGGCGGATCCGGTTTACAACTGCCTTCGACTCAGCCCCAGTCGTTCGGAGTCAACGGATACAACTACCAGTACTCCAACTGTACCGGTAACAGAAAACTGTTGTTGGTGGGTATCAATTACATCGGCACCAGTAACCAGTTGAACGGGTGTATAAATGACGTCACAAACGTCGCCAACTATCTCCAGCAGTACGGTGGTTACAGGAAGGAGAACATTGTCATCTTGACGGACCAGAACACCAACTTGCGGGCGGTGCCTTTGAGACAGAACATCATCGATGCCATGCAATGGTTGGTAAAAGATGCCCAGCCAAACGACTCTTTGTTCTTCCATTACTCTGGCCACGGGGGTCAGACTAAAGATCTCGATGGAGACGAGTATGACGGCAACGACGAGGTGATTTACCCGTTGGATTTCGAGCAAAATGGACATATAGTGGACGACGAGATCCACGCACGGTTGGTGCAGCCTTTGCTGCCAGGTGTGAGACTTACTGCATTGTTCGATTCGTGCCATTCCGGTTCTGTTATGGACTTGCCATACATGTACTCGACGAAAGGTGTCTTGAAAGAACCGAACTTGTTGGAAGAAGCAGGTGAAGGTTTATTGGGGGCTGTCACTTCTTACATGAGCGGAGATATGAGTTCTGTTATCAGCAAGGCTACTGGATTGTTCAGTCTTGTAGCTGGAGGTGGTTCCAATGAGGCTGCCATTGAGCAGCAGAAGAGGACAAAGACTTCTCCTGCAGATGTGGTGATGATTTCAGGTTGTAAAGATGATCAGACCTCGGCAGATGCCAAGGAAGGTGGTGTCTCCACTGGAGCCATGAGCTACAGTTTCATCAAGGTGATGTCCACCAACGACAACCAGTCATATTTGAGTTTGTTGCAGAACATGAGATCGGTCTTGTCAGGAAAGTACACCCAGAAGCCGCAGTTGAGTGCCTCGCATCCAATTGAAACTAATCTCAAATTTATCTTCTAGTGTATACGTCAACGTTTGACCATATTGGTAGTATTCGTAACATAAATGCAATTATATAAGAGTTTCGTCACGTGACCATCCAAGTCACGTGATCTGTCGTTTGACCATTACATGATCACACACAGCTTCTCATTAGACAGCGCTCCAGAGGGGTTCAGGATCTTCTCAATCTCCTGGATCAAGCCTTCAAACAGCTGATCGATATTCTTGTTCTCCCTCAGCGAAGTTTCTACAAATCCGCAATCAAACTCCTTCGCCAACGCTTCTCCCTCCAGTTTCGACACCCGCCTCTGCGATTCCAAGTCATTCTTGTTCCCAACTATGATCACCGGAATGTTCTCATTCCCAGTGCTGTCAATAATCTTATCACGGATGATCCTGAGCATGTCAAACGAGTTTTTAGAAGTGATAGAGTACACCATGATGTAGCCATGTATTCCGATGAGATGTTTCTGGTTCATGATAGAGAATTCATCCTGCCCCGCAGTGTCCAAGATCTCGATGGCAAAGTCCTTGTTCTTGAAATGTATCGTTTTGGAGAACTGGTTCTCTATAGTTGGATAATACGACTCCACAAAGTGTTCCTCCACGTATTGTACGGTCATCGATGACTTGCCCACAGCTCTGGAGCCCACAACTGCCAATTTTCTTGCCCTTGACATGGTTTCTTTGTAGTTTTGGTGTCTTTTCTTTATAAGTTTTCAGTATATGTGCTCTGTTCGATGGTTGTCTATACCGTGCTGTCTTTAGCCCACAATCCACTCACTGCTGCTGATAACCACTACATCTTGTCAGGGAAAACAATTTTAAGATCCGGCAAAATCGATCAAATTGGTTATATATACACGACTAAAGAGTTCCACAAAGGGGGTGCGCAGCTACTGTGGTGTAGCGATATGTAAAGACTGGTGGTACCAGCGAGTAACAGGGTCGATGAACTGGTCTTGCGGCAATTTGTTGCTTGAGAAGAGCTTCAACACGAGCCGGTACGTCTTGGAGGAGGGACTGTATTTGGAAAGTATCGTCATGATGAAGCGTGCAGACTTCTCGGACAATTGGTCGGCAGACCTGGAGTACGATCGCACGAGGTAGAACATGGTGTTGTCGTTCACGAGGCGGGCCAACGGGAACGTGGTGTTGACAAGGCCCAACAATTTCAAAATCCACTGTCTTCTTCCGGACTCCGCCATCAGCAGCACGAGAATGTTCAAGTACAACGTCGCACAGACCTCTGACGGTAGCAAAAATTGGAGATCGGCAATCAGACGCTGCAAATCTTGCAAAGGATATTGGTCCCGGACCATCTGTACACATCGCGGCAAATCCGCCAGCACTACGCCGGGAAACAGGCCAACAGCCTTGATGTCGTCTCTGAACAGGTCCAACTGGTCATTTTTTTGCACAGAGGGGTTATATTTCAGCTCGAGGTACACCAATAGAAGCTGTTTGCGCGTCTCTGCAGTCAACAAATCCTTGTCGATCTGGCCAATAAGATGTACTATGTGGCCGAACTCGTCCACATCTCCACTCTGCACGATCTTGCGGGCAAAAGTGGTCAAAGAACCGGTGTCGAGGTAGTGCAATTTCTGGAACAAACAAAAGGTGTTGATTAGTGTTCGCAGTGGCATGTAAAGATTCTCCTCGATGCATCCCGAAATGAGGTGTCCTAGTTGCTGGTTGCTGAGCGGGAGATGTCTGTGCAAGAATCGGTTCTCGAAATTGTTGTGGGTCCAAAAAACCACTTCAAAGGCCTCCTGGAACCGTCTTGCCTGGATCAATTGGAACACCAACAACTCTACAGTGTGCCGGTCAAGTGCTAACGTGGCCCGCAAAGCTCTACGTGTCACTACAAGCGATTCTACATAGTCTCCCCGGAGCAAATGCGTCTGGACGACCAAATTCGCCATCACTGCATTGGTGCATGGCTCTGTACACAGATCCAACAACAGCTGCTGTGTCTCGTGGTCAGACTGTAACCCCCAAGTGTCGTAGAGTCTCCCACGGACATTTGAATTTAATTGGGGCTCTTCAGCTCCGAAAAACTGCCGCACAATGGGCACCAAGAACCCCACATCTTGTCTCTGTTCATAGAGGTCTAATAGTACCTCTAGGAGCAGGGTATCCACTTGGTAGAACTTGGTCTGCAACAAACTCTCTGTGAGCTTTTCATATAAACTGGCATCGCTCTCTGGAAGCCTTTCCATCATGATCCTCAAATCCTCGACATCTTGCTCCTGGACCTTGAGAACGTCATTTCCTGTCTTTTGTAAGATCCCCAAGAGCTCCGATGACTTGAGATGGATGTGCTGCGGTGTGCTCTCGGGCGAGAGCGGTCGCAGAAGCAATATATTATATCCACGTGCCAATCGCACAGCTGTTCGGCGCCGAAGGGGCACCAACGTCGCGCCAGCGTGCCGCCACATCGTCCAATGTCCCGGTGTGCTCTGCTACTGGCCTGATTTTTCACGGTACTAAAGATTTTTTTTCAAGTGAAAAAAAGTTCAAAAAGTTCAACGATCAAAATCATAAATAGTACCTTTGAACCAACGTCAAGAGCGGCACAGGACACCAGAAGAATGCTCAGAACCGTGGGAATCAGGAGATTTAGAGCCTTGACAGTGAGTACATCAGCATGGCATGTGTATAAGTGAACCATGTACTAACGAACACCAGCCACATGTGGTCTCCAAGCAGACACCACTCACACGCCACGTCCTCGGCCCCAAGCCACAAGCCGTCTTCCAGAGCCACAGATTCAACTCTTCCAGTGCAGCAGCATCGGAGGTAACATCGGGGCAGTCACAATCGGAGATAATTTCGCAACTTCCGTCGTTTTCGGACGCCACAGCAGAGACTGCCACAAAACTCACCTCCGACACCATCGGGTACTTGGAGTCTGTGGGGCTCCCAGGGAACTGGTTCATGGGGATTTTCGAGCACACTTTGGAGTACGTGCACGTGTACACCGGGTTGCCATGGTGGCTGACTATCGTGCTCTCAACGGTGGCCCTCAGGCTGTCGTTGTTCCCTTTGTCTGTCAAGGTCTCTGAAAACATGGCCAGAAGTCAGAGAGCCAAGCCGGAACTCGATGCCGTCAAGGCCAAAATCAGTGACAGATCTCTCTCTATGAGAGACAAGCAACTTCTGCAGCAGGAGTTGTTCCAAGTCATGCGCAAGCACGGTGTCAAGAACAGATATCTGTTGGCACCTGTCGCCCAGATGGCCACATCGATAGGTCTCTTTGTCTCTATCAGAGAGATGTGTCTTTTGCCTGTACAGGGGTTCCAGGAGCAAGGTGCCTACTGGTTCCCGGACTTGTGTGCCTCAGATCCGTATGCTGCTTTGCCCATCATCTCTGCTGTAATCTATCTGGGGTCCATCAGCCGTGGAGGTGAAGCTGGTGAGATGGCCATGCCCTCCGGTTTCAAGAAAATCATGATGTTCATGCCCATCGCTTCTATTCCGTTCACCATGCAGTTATCTGCCGGTGTAGGACTCTACTTGACCACTTCTGCCTTCTTCTCAGCGTTCCAGATGTTGTTGTTCACCAACAAGACCACCAGAAACGCCTTGGGCTTGAGCCCATTCGTCAAGAAAGTGCCACAGGTGGACCCGCTGACCGGTGAGAAGAAGAAGGAATCCGTAAGAGACTCCGTCTCCACTTGGGTGGAGAAGTTGCGTACCGACAGTGCTGCAAAGGCAGAACAGTACGCCCAGGTGGAAAAGGCCAACAAGATCGCAAAGGCCACCAGAGTGGACCATTCTCAAGTCGTCATCAGACAGAGAAGAAAGAAAAACTAATCCTGTGAATAGCTGCAACATATCCGTATAAATAACTTATGAATCTATTTTCAGATTGTAGTATTTGGTGGGTGAGCACCCCCATTTTTTTTTCTACGTTTCAGAGTTAAAGAGGCTAGTATACATTGAATGGTCTCGTAGAAAAGCAAAAATGCAATTGGAGCAGTTTAAATATCATACTCTAGTTTGTACCAGGGGTCTCAAAGATTACATCGTAATGTTTGATCATGTCTTCACAGACAAAATTCATCAAACCAAAGTACTTCTTAGTCAACTCTGGACTAGCCCCCTCGGTGAAAGTGGCTCCAATGATTGTGGAAAGATTCGAAGCAGTCATCTTGTTGAACTGGCTGAACTCGTCGACCACTTTCAAATGACGGATCATTCTCTTCAACAAATGGTAGTTATGGTACGGCAATCTCGGTAACACTTTCTTGTAAACGATAAGTCTATCGTCAAAATCTATGTTGTCGCCCCTCACAAGTCCAAACTCCGGAATCAACTCATCGGGGATCAATGATTCTGGGAGCTCACGTAAGAAAGATTTGATGCAACCGGTGGCGTTGTTGATGTCAAAGATCAAATGGTGTTCCATGTTGAAATCTCCACACTTGTCAATCTCTGTTCTCAAGAGGTGTAATACTGTGAGCGATGCACTCTTTCTATAGATACCGACTTCTTCTAGTCCGCGCACCTCAATCTCAGTGATCAACTTGTCAATGATATTAGGAATCAAACTCGATTCTCTCAGACAGATGTACTCAATTGGAACTCCAAAAACCGTGTTAGGTGACACGTTCTTGTTCAACGTCTTGGAATAGAACCAGTGCCGTCTAGAATAATTCAACTGGTAAATCCAATCTTCTTTGTCTTGCTCTGATAACAGCTGGAAATAGAATTGGGTATCGTTCGGACCATCGATCTTGAATGCTCCAGGTACTCTATAGATAGGGAAGATGGTCATGTCTTTCAAATTCAACATCAACGAAGGTTTTTGTCTCGGGTCTGTAGAATACAATTCCACATCGGGAAGATCTACATTACGCACAACTCTGTCTGGTGTACTTCCACCGAATGCAAAAGGTCTTGCCCCCCTGTTGAACAAGCTAAACTTGAACCGTGCCTTGTTAGGCGAATCCACCATTGAGGATCTTCTATTGATTCTATTGCTAGAGATCGACGAAGTCAAGACGTTGGACGAATTGGTTGAATTGTTGCCGTTTGAATTCTTCAATTGATATGACAATGAAGCTCTTTGAGCTGCCAGTCTTCTCTCTTCCTCTTGCTTTGCGAAAAATGACTTCTTGGAATGTTCCTTGGACAAAATTTGCTTCTCTTCTTCCAATAATTCTCCAAACAAAACACTAGGAATGTCCAGAGTAGCATTTTCCAATACAGCAGTCTCTTTGACTTCATCTAGATCAAACAATGCGTCATCCTTCAACTTGAACAAAAATTTGAAGTTCTCAATATTAGTAATAGCTTCACCTACCACTGTGTCCTTCAAGTCCAAGATGTTGGTGACACAGTTATAGGCGTATCTACGTTTGTCAAAATTAATGAGTCTCGTGTTGGACACTGACATGTTTGGAATGTAGCATGCAATCTCGATAAGTCTCTCAGAGAGCCATCCAATACATGGAGTCAAATTATTAGTGTTCTTCAACTCATCCTCATTGAAGGGTAAATTTGCTGGTATCAACGACTCCAAGTCTTGAAATTCGCCCAATTTGTCTTCTCTGAACGAGTTTCCAGCCATTCTCCAGCTCTCACTGAATAGTCTGCTCTCTGGTGAGATGATAGAATTGATGAGAGTGGTTTCGATCAACGAAGGAACATGAGGTGACACCTCTGAGCTCTCTGAACCTTGAGTGTGAAACAAATCAACAGAACGCATCTTGTAACGAGCCATCAGTAACATCTTCAAGATACACTTCATACGGTCAATTCTCTCGTCTTGCACGATATTTGGATCAGTGATCTGAGCCACCACGTATGTCTTCAACTTGTAGTACAACTGTACTATTGATCTGACACTTGCTGGGAATTTGTTCACTACGTAATCTTTCTTCAGGCCATTCTCGTCCACATCGTACAAGCTTGCAAACCATCCAAACACATCAGAAATGATCAATTGTTCATCAGGCGTGGATAAACTCTGCATCTGGTAGTGGAAAAGACCAGTTGTTGTTTTCCCAGCTTGGATCTCGATGATTTCAAACACTTGCAACAAGTCATTGACAGAGATTCTCTTGAAGAGAATGGCAACCAATTCGTCGAATTCACTGATGAAGTCTTCGATCAATCCGGTGTTTTCTGAAGAAGGCAATTTTTTCTCCAGTGGGATCTGGTTCAATGTAGAGCTGAAAGTTGGTGAATTGAACTCAGACTCGAAAGGTTTATAACTCTTTTTGATATAGACTTTCCTCAACTTTTTGTAAAGCGTCAAGATCTGATCATAGTACTCGTGTAATTCAGACACCTGTCTTGTTATGGATTCGTCATTTTGAGAAGCTGTTTCCAATCTCGATAACACTTTGGTCCATTCGATGATAACTTCATCGTCAATGGCTTTCAAGATGTCGATAAAGATCTTTCTGATCTGTAACTCGTCGATGAAATGATCATAATGGTCTTTCACCAACGTTATCAACAGTTCCAAGATCCCGATTTGGATCTGAGCCACATATTTCCAAATCACCTTGTTATAATCGGGATGCGTTTCGTCTATAGATTCAGTCCATGACGGATAATCGTCTGTGACATCATCAGAGTCGGTTTTCCCAGAAGATATAAGCTCTCTTCTTTTGTAAATAGACACCAGCAGCGATTTGGCACCCAAAAATCTCTTCAACAAACCTTCCAACAAGTATGAAGTGGAGCAGAAACTTCTGTATGTGGCAAAAAAAGTCACCGTATATACACCGTTGTCCATCTTGAAGGTCAGATTTTTGGATTTATCCTTGGAATATGTCACAACATCATCCAAATTGATCTCTGAGGCGAAAATATTGGCAGTCAAAATTAACAAGTCGATCAACCTGTCTAAAGTCGCAGCCTTGGCAAACATCTCATTGACATTGTCCTCATTTTTCAGCTTCACTTGGTTCTGGAAATCTTCCAAATTGGATGAGTAGTTACTGTATCTCTTGACATTTGCAGATGCACTGAACAAGACACTTGAAGGTCTTGACCGAGGTTTGGTACCGAGATTTGTATTGACATTATGGTGATTGTTACTTGAAATAATGTCTTCCTTTGATGTTTCATGATCCCCAATGCTGGTGTCAAACGAGATCTCAGAACTTCCTTCTGGTTTTTCTGAGAATGATAACGTGGGAGTTCCTGTCCCTGTAGCTGTTCCGGGATCTGATTGATCAGCAGTCAACATTGCCTTGAAAATGATCGAGCCACTGACGCGCAAATCGTAGGAATCGATGTTGAAAATATCACGGACATTTTTCAAGAACTGGTTTCTTCCGGGTCTCTGTAGTGACAAATGCTCAAGCAGATCTGTCGATGATGAGGTTGAAGGAACCGGTTTTGTAGTGACAGAACCTACGATTGTCGACTGGTTTGATTTTACGTTTTGGTAGACGTTATCTGTGGTTGTTGTAGCATCGTTTCCGATGGCCCCGATCAACAATTTCTGATCGTACACTTTATACTTTGGCAATGTATGTGGGAATATGACCGACGGATAAGAACCCAAGAAAAGCGGAGATCTGGAGTTGTTGTGGAACTTGTTAAAAACACCATTCGTGGAAGGTTCTACAGCTAACGAGTATTCCATCACTGTGTCTATGGTTAACTGGGGACATGAAATGTGATAGTTCAACAACGAGTACAAATATCTTGCAGTGTCGCTAATGTTTGAGTCTCGTTCTGGGGCGGAGATTCCCAGAGCGTTTTGTACACCGTTGACGTATTCTTGCCATCTGTTCAACGACACAATCACTCTCTGGGCCTTACGCTCACACTGTTTTACCGTCAAATGTTCAGGTTTCTTCACATACAAGTCTCCAAAGTACGGAATGACATTTTCCTTTGGATAAACTTCACCAATTCCCTGAGGTGCAATCACATGATACGAAGATCTATGACCGGCATCACTGATCATCGATCTTCTATCCAATTCAAAGACTACAGGTGCCCAATCCGTGGAAATGGTCTTGATAATTTCAGGATCTACATGGTCCCAGGTCTTTTGTAATCTCAACACTGGAATCGAACAGATGATCGTGGCAATCAGAAGCCAACTCACCATATCACCGATTTTGTCGAAATAAGAACCCAACTCGATCCATTTTGTGATAATTTTGGCACGTTTGGACGATTTTCGTGACTGGACAGGGTCCAAGAACAACTGGCTCACCAATAATCTACCCAAATAATGCAAATTTTTAGTCGAATCAAAGATTAAGGGGTTCTTCCGATAGTAGCTGTAGTTCTCGTGAATCGTTTCAAACAAGAGAGAGCAGTCGGATTGTGGGTTCCAGACCTTGTTGAATCGCAAGTGGATCTTGTTGATCTCTTGCGCAAACTCTTTTAAGTCCAATTTCAAGAAATTCTGCGATGACAACTCGTTGGTAATCACGTTGTTTCCCTCTTCGCCATCTACTTGATTAAGTAACGAGTAAAGCTCCTGCTGTTTCAAGTGGATGGTTTTCTTCAAATCGTCACAATTCTCATGTGCACTCAACGAGTAAAAAAGATCCCAAAAATTCTTGAAAAGACAATCTTCCAACAACATTCCGGGAAAGTTGTCCTTGATATAGTTTACAATCAACCTCAATCTAAGGGTCATGATTATCTCTGTTTTCTTCGGAATCACCAGTTGTTCCTCTTGGTTTTCTTTGAAATCTGTCCTTGGATCTGAGATGAAGATGTCGCTGTACTTTTTGAAATACAATAAGGATGTGCTGACTTCTCCAAAGAGTGGTAACAATGATAGAAGGTGTCTAGTGACTTTATCGTTATCGCCATCTTGCTGTACATATGTGTTGAAAAGAATCGAATGGCAAAGGGATTCCAAGTCTCCAGAGACGATTGCCTGAGAGTTTGGATCGATCTTCAAATTTGGATGTGGATATTTCGCCGAGTAGTACATCAATTTAATGGGCAGCTGTTGGGCTGGTGTGGTGGAAGCCCTCGAAGGTGATATCGAAGCCGATGATTGTGCTGTGAAATCGTCATCTTCTGGAGCCGGGAGAGACGGCAGTTGTAATTGTGGGAACGAATGTTTCGATCTGAGCGATTTGGTGTCGTCTGAATTCAAGTTCAATTTCTCGAAATCGTTGATAGTGCCTTTGCGGGAAGACGCATGCGTAGGAGATGTGGACGTTGGGTTGAAAATGGAATCGCTCTCATCTAAAGTCTTTTCGTCGTCATGCAATGCGTCAGTTAAATGATCGTTGTGATCTGCTTCCAACTCTAGCAGTGTTGGAATTCTAAAGCATTTCACATTGAACAAATCATTAGGAGGCTTGTAGACGTACAAATGAGAACCCTTCAACTCAGCACGGCACAATTTCAAGCTCTCATCTGCAAATTCCAGGTTAGATCTGTTCAACCAGCCAGTTTTCATCACCTTGGCGTCCCAATCCTGTCTTATCAAAGGGCCCATGTTCTTGGTATTTGATCTATTGTTGCCCGGGTTCAAAGTGGATCTGCTGGATTTCGTGTTCAAAGTCCGTTTCTGATACACAGATGACGTATCCACTCTTGTCAACGAGGAACTCAGGTCGTGATCTGTCGCTGTATCCGGGTTTTCATCAATCGTGGAGATCCGGGCCGTGGCTGCTGTCGTTGCAGGGTCCTCTGGACGTCCACCGACTCGTTCTTTACGCCATATCTTCTTCATGGTCTGTCTGTGCTAGGTTCTTTCGTGTTCGGCTTGTTTTTTTTTATTTAGAATCACCCGCCAATGTTTCAAGTCTCAATGGATCAACCTTGGATGAAAAAACACGGTTTGTGTATATGAAATTATACCAGTCTGTGCAGATTTGGCGGTGGAAATAGGGGGGAAATTGGTGGAAATTGGTGTAAACGCCTTGTATGTTCTGCTGAGAGAGACAATTGATCCTAGGGTATAGTTAGTACTGAAAATTCAAAATTATATCCATGATCCTGAATTTGCATCGTCGATACACGGATAGTGCACTTGAAAGCAAAACACAAGTACTGTGGACGGAAACAGGGGCGATTTCACGGTACCACCAGTGGATCTATCTGATTCGCGTTAGAAAAGCATCTGGACTTACCCTTGGGTGCGGTGCTCTGGCCAATTGATCTATCCGTGTTGATCAGTTGTTCCCTATGCGTAAATTGATCTCAAGGTAAATTCAATCAAATCAAAAAAAAATACAAAAAAGATTTCAGAGAGCCCTGATTTTGTTAGCGTGCATGAAATAAGGCGTAGTGAGCTTAATTTTTGTTAGTGTTTTGGGGGTGTTTTTATTTTATGTATTGTGATTGGGAGGATATACAGTGTTTTGTAGTGTTTGTATTGTATTGAGATCAGATTTCTGTAATGGGTAATACTAGCTTGGTATTACCCATGCAATGGCGATTCCTATTTGAGAGTTCATTTGACTATATGATCAGAATACACAATATAAAGCCTTATGAAAGAACTGCGCTTCTAATAGTACCTTTCTAAATAATAATAAATACATCACAACGACTTCAAGGCCAATTCCAAAACAGCCTCTTTGGTGTTGGCTCCGCCAATGAAACCAGCGGCATGGATAAAGATACATCCTTCGACACCAGACTTCAGCGATAATTCATCATCTCTCAAGCCTCTCCATGCCTCTGGCAACAGTTGTCTGCTCTCAAATGAGGACGAAGACACAGGAACAGCAGAAATTCTCCATTTTGACGATGAATCTGGGAACAAAACGTACAAAACTTGACCAACGCTGTCGGACTTCTTCTCCAAATCGTACAAGTGCTCTTTCCAAGGCAAAAATTGGTCAAATAAGACGATTTTACCACTTTCATGGACGGAAAATCTGTCATCAAACAGCTTCAGGACCAAATTCTTGGCAGGTAACCAACTCTTTCCGTAGCCGTTGAGCAAATTCATGAAAATGTTGCCCATAAACTCAGACAGAACCAAAAATTTGGCATCAAAAACGTCATCAGTGGCATCTTCAAAACTTCCAGGGTTCAAATTGGACACCAGAGACAGCAATGTGAAGTTCTTGTCGTTGAATTTCGGCTTGATATCGCCTGGGTAGTTGCTGACACCATTGTCATTGGCATCTACACTCTCAATAAAGTCTCTGTAGACTTTTTGATACAACACTTCCACCTCTGAATCGTCCAATTCTGGCAACACCTGCTTGATGATCTCTTCACCGAAATGTTTGTACACCAAACCGGCACTGGACAATTTGGTCTTGTAATTTTCACTGAAAGTATGGTCAAACTCTCTTTGATGGTGATCAAAGTACTTCTTTTGGTCGTATTTACCACTGACATCGATCACAATATCACTGGCTTCCCAAACTTCTGGGTTTCTCGATCTCACCAATTTGGCATCCTTGTATCTTGGCAAAAGACGGAGCAAATACACTCCTAAGGCCTCATCGGCATGGAAACTTCCACTGTGTGTGCAAATCGTCAACTGTTCACTCATGGTCTTCTGTCTCTTGGGATCTGGAGTCATTTACTGAATATCAAAGATCTTCGGGGATTCTACAAACTTGTTATAATTTTCAGAGAAGAGGAAATTTTTTTCTGCGATGCTTCAACAACCTATTAGAGCTCATTAATTTCTAATATAATTGTGAGAAGACAAGAGGAAAACAATTTTGGGGTCAGTGTTTGGGGTTTGTTGCCGGGGATTTGCACTTCTGTGAGTTCAGTTCAAAGGCCAGTGCAATATCACCGTATTAGTGTGGTAGGTGGTTTGCTGCTGAAAGCTGTTGAACGACATTATGCACGGCTGTGAACTAGCCCCCAATTGTATTTTCTTGGTAATGGGACTCTGCAGTTGCTGAGTGATCATTTCAGTGATCTTCTCAGTTCGGCAAACTCTAATGGTGCTCACCCTGTGCCTCGACTGTGCCTGGAGTCTTGTTCGCTCCCCTTCACTTATTGCCAACCACTTGCCAGATCAACCACAAATCCTCAGACTGCCCAATGCGGTAACTCCCCTATCGGGAAAACGTCTGGAAATATTTTGAAAAAAATTAATCACATCACATTTGACTGACTCTCCTCGATTAATCCCGGTTAAATTCAGTCCTAAACAGCAGAAAATGGCGTTCAAGTTCCCGAGACTCAACTTGACAAGGTCTCAGTTCGAGCTTGCAAAGGTAAGTACCTTCTCACGTGATTCGATGTGACGAGTAGTACTAACAGCACCAGTTCACTTTTTACCTCTTGACACCTATATCGGTGATGTACTATGTCGGTATCGACACGGATAAGAAGTTTAACGTTCCCGGATTCTGGCCAGACCCAAACACTTTGAACAAGATCCCAAAAGAGCCATATGAGATCCAGCTGGAGTTGACTAGGATGAGACTGGCAAAATTGGAGAAGAGAAAGAGATTAGAAGAGAGGGCCAAACTGATGGGGATCGATTTGGACAAAGAGGACGAGCAAGAGTAGATGAAGATGATGAAGCCACTTGCTGTGCAGTGGTGTCATCTTGCCATCTGCAACGGTGTACTTGTATATATGAATCAACGTATCTGGGCTATACCATTTTATCCCTTTTAGGAAGTCAAAAAAAATGCAATAAAAAAATGCTTCAATTCTCATAGAGGTGAGATTTCGGATATCAGTGTTCACCAAGTACCCACTGAATACACCATGGTATGTACCGCGCTGTTGCCAATTCAATGCCAAATAACGGCAAACCACTAACAACACTTCTAGTCGCAATCGCAAACCGCACAGACACAAAATGACACCGTGGTGAGGTCTTTGTACCAGAAACTCTCTGAATCGTCACATCCAATACTGTTGCTCTTCTTCCTCGGGATCCGTATCGGATCGTTGTTGGTGTATCTACTCGGATTGCTCTTCACGAGCAACTTCATCTTGGAATTCATCGTTGTGATATTATTGCTTGCCAGCGACTTTTGGAACGTGAAAAACATCAGCGGCAGATTGTTGGTGGGCTTGAGATGGTGGAATGAGACAAACGAGATCGGAGAAAGCGTTTGGGTGTTTGAGACTCTGGATCCTTCCAGATACATCAACCCAATTGATTCCAAAGTGTTTTGGGCATTGCTCTACGGGGCGCCCCTGTTTTGGATAGTGTTGGGAGTCGTTGCAGTGTTGAAATTTGAGTTTTTGTCGTTGATATTGGTGGTGATTGCCATTGTATTGACCGTGTTGAACGCCATGCTGTTCACCAAGTGCGACAAATTCGGGAAACTGAACGACTTGGCTAATGGAGTCATGGGCAACGTCTTGGGCCGGATAAACCCGTTCAACAGGTTCTTTGGATAAGTCGGGGCCATTTCAGTAAATTAGTGTAGCCGGTTTAGCAGATTACTATGGTTCGACCAGTTGATTAAGTTAATAAAGTTGAACCAATTCAGTTTAGTACATTACTATGGTGCACCAATTTGACAATAATTGTTTAGCTATCAGTTGAACAATCATTGAGTGATTATCAATTGGACGAACATTGAATAGTTATCAATTGTGCAATAATTGAATACTTATCAATTATGCAATAATTGAATACTTATCAATTATGCAATAATTGAATAGTTATCAATTGTGCAATAATTGAATAGTTATCAATTGTGCAATAATTGAATAGTTATCAATTGGACAATAATTGTATAGTTATCAATTGAACAATAGTTGTATAGTTATCAGTTGAACATAATTTTAGTCATTCTAGTATACACTGTTCTACATTATCTTTTAGCATTCAACCAGTTGATAAAGTCAGTAAACATCGACGGCTGGATCTTGTCACTCGGATTTTTGCACCACTTCTTGATCGTTTCGGCGTAAACATCCACCAAGGAGTCCAACACTTGGGCTTTCTCTTCGGCGTCTTTACAACTGCTGACCAACACCTTGGCAGCAAAGACGCAGCTCTGATTACACGACAATGAATGAGCCTTGATACTGGATTTCGTGGCCCTGTCTTGAATCTCATGGATCAACAAGAGCAATCTGTCTTTGGCAGCCTTGTCACTGATAGAGATCTTGGATTTACAAATAGTCTTCAACAACTTGTGCAGCTTTTCACCGAGATTCTTGTCGGTGGTCAACTCGATTAAATCCAACAAGGGAATCAAGAACTCAAAGTTCAACACGGACGTGTTGGCCACATCATTGAACTTCTCTACGAGATCCAAGATCCGGTTCTTGAAAAAAATCATCTTCAGTTTCAGGTCTTCGACATCCAACTTTCTCTGGTTGCCCGACTTGACCTTGATCTCGTCCATGGCACTTTGACGTTGTTGGAAGATCTGCGAGAGTTGCGAGTCGATCAGCATCATCTGGTCATCCGACATCGACTCGGCATCGGACTCACTACCGTCTTCGTCATCTTCTTCATCTTCGGAATCAAACTTGACTTCCCCAGATTCAGATGCCGGGATGCCAAGGGCTTGAGCCAATGCGATATTCGTCTTCTGGTCCACTTCTTCCATCTCGTCATCGATATCGTCCTCCGATTCATCCTTTGTCTCTTCTTCATCTTCATCTTCGTCTTCGTCTTCATCATCTTCTTCACTATGTTCATGATCATGCCCATGCTCACCTTCTTCACCTTCTTCAACATCTCCACTACTAAACAACTTCTCCTGGCCCTCTTTGTTCTCCTTCGTAGTCAAAACATCCGCCAAAGTGTCAACTGTTGACTGGTCCAACCCGTCGGCGATCAAGAACTCCCAAATGGCAAAAGCCAACTGTTTCATCAAGGTAGAGTTCTGCGACACAAAAGTCATCAAGATATCCATCAAGATCTCGTTGGACTCTGCTTGTTCCTCTTTCGCTTCCTCCACATCTTCTACATCTGTAAACTGTTTGGCAAATGCCACATTCAACTCAGGCATGAGCAGAATGCTGTCTTCATCTCCGGCGTACAATTGCAAAAGTGATACCGAATACAACATTTCGAAACACTTCAGCTTGGCCCGCTCCTTCTCAGAGGCAGAAAGTGTCTTCAATTTGAGCAGTTCTAGTATGGAAGCCGCCTCATCTCTGATCTGGGCCAACTCTTCCTCCAATTCTGCTCTCAATTTGAGCCCAGAATCGGCATTCTCCAACTCCTTGATCACGTCGAGCACACTGCTGATACCGAACTCGGGCCAGTTCTTGGAAATGGACACCAAGACAGATTTCAACTTCTCTGTGGCCAAATCTGCGATCTTGGCATTGAAATCGTCACTTTGGCCAGCTGGAATGAAGAATGCCAATCTTACAAACAACTTCAACAGAGGCATCACTACATCTTCGGAGTTTCCGTTTTTCAACACCAACAACACCTGGTCAACGATGAAGATCTGAGACCGCAAGAAATCGTCTTGCAACGGATCCAACAGATCGAACCACTGCAAGAAGAAATCCAACAAAGTGGAGTCTGGGTCTTTAGAAGTGATGGATTCACATGTCTTGGACTTTGTCAAAGCGTCGAAATTGCAACTTCCAGACTTGGATTTCAACAATTTCGACAAAATCGGTACTCTCAAGGTGTGGGCGTCTCTCTTGGACAATTCCACCAACTCTTGCAAGACGATCTTGCCTATTTTGTTCAAAAACCTATCATTCTTGGCCGTCTGGTTGATCAAGGATCTCATCAAGTTTGGAGAAAGAACCAGGTCTACGAGCTGGGGGTCGTGAACCAATTTGAAACTGAGTCTCAAGATCTCGAACCCCCAGTATTTACGCTCAGCAGATGCATTTAACGAGAAAAATTGCTCGTCAATGACAGATTTCCAGAACTCTTCCAACTGGATAGTGCCAGTTGCAATGTTCTTTCTCTTCTTCTTTGGACTTGTTGAGTTTTTGGAACGTTTTTTCGAAGCTTTTGTCTCTTCCAGCTCGGTTTCTTCTACAGGTGCTGGTATGATCAATTCTTGCAAGAGCAACGGCCACACGTGGTGTAAACGAGGTTGCCATGACCCTTTTTGTTGCTGTGAGTCATTACTTTCCTCTGTATGTGACTCTTTCAACACTTTGCCCAACAACTGGACGTTCCCTTTGGACAATGGGTTGGAATTTTTCCAGAATTTTGTACCGTCCAGATCCAGCTCTATGCCAGCTTCTAGCACTACAGATGCTCTCTGTGACGCTGGGATGCTCAACATCAAGAGCAAACCTTCACATGTAAGTGACAAGTTGCTGAAGTGGGTCTTGGACACCAATCTGGCCCATACTCCAGTGTCGTGTCTATTTTTTGCTGCTTGCACCACGGCGACAAAACAACTCTCTCTGATCCAGGACTTGGACAACGACAATTCGATGACCTCATATATGATCTGGACAAATTCGTCGGATCTGGATGCACTGGACTCCAGATCGGTGAAAACATGGCAGTTCAACAACAGCTGGTAGCCAAAGATCTTGCCAAACAAGATGGCTCTTTCGTTTTTGCCGTTGTTCTTCGAGATGTTGGCGCGGATCTTTGTGTCTAAATCCGCCAAAAACAGGTCAACAGAGTACTTCTGCTTCAGAAACAAGATCGAGAGCAACTCTGTGAGACACGTGCTGAATCCAATTCTGGCAGACGCCCTTGAAGACGATAGACCTTTGATCAACCTGTCCAAGGCGTATTCGTATTCCTGGTCATTATCTGACTCTGCCAACTCATTGAGCAATTGTTTGGCAGCTTCTATCCTCTCGGTTTCGAGATCGCTTGCTAATCTGTAATAATGGTCTTTTGAAACGGTCATCTTTGTGCACACGCCCTCTTCTTGAGCCTCGAGCCAGGGTGAAAAGAAAATTTTTTGTCTAGAGCGATGAGCTTTGATCTGCCATTTTTCTGGGCCCCAAGAGCACGTGTCATTAAAAGGTCGAATAAGAGTCGAGGAAAAAGTTTCAATGAAAAAACTGGAAATTGTGTTCAACACATACACGCTTAGTACTTGAATAGCGTCGACAAAACAACATCAAAATGTCTACTGCATGGCAAAAAGCTGGTTTCTCGTATGTGTGAAGGTCCGATATTGGATTTGCCGCGTTGAAACGGTCAAGTTCCCGTGGAATTGAGTCTACAGATGTACTAACTAATCAGATTCAACAAATATTTGGCAATCGCTGCTAAGACCGTCAGATCTTCTTTGAAAGAAGAGCTCAGAGTCAAGGCTGAGATCAGAGGTGTCACAGAGGCTCACGTACAAACCATCAAGGACGGAGTCGCCCAGGAAGCCAAGCCATTGGTTGCTGAGAAATGAGTTGACAGAGTTCATCCTCAATTCAATAATCAATGATCAACCACCATCGGGATCTCTACGGATGTTGAGGTCTTGAACGATTAGAAGTGTTTTATTTCCAAATGATAACTCTTTATACAATATTTCGACGAATCTACAAAATGCAATCTGAAATGGAAGTGCTTGGTCAATGGCAGCTAGTGCAGCAGGCAGCTTTGAGGCTGTCTGCTTTCAGCTGCTTTTGTCTGTTGGCTCAAATCTGTAGACTCTGTAATCTTACAATACAGCTCTGCCCTATTTCTCCCTGGCTCTGTCCTGATTCTGCCCTGATCTCCCATCTAGGGCCAGTCGGCCACTCCGATCGTTGGAAAGTCGTGTCCCAATTCCTAATTCCCGTCCACACAGAGAAAAAATTGAAAATCAAGATGGTTCAATATCGAAAAGACTCATCGTGGCCCAGATCTCGAAACACTTGGCCATATACGTTCACACACTGCGTATATATGGCTCCAATATTGGCATAAACGGATCTATTGGTACCATTTGACTCATTTTGCACGATTTTCTGCCATTCTTCAGCCGCTTTCCATATTTCGCGGTCTACCAGAACTAACCCTTATCCGTCCACCCAGAACTTATCGTGATAAGCTGAACCCATCTAAACACTCACCGTTTTGCCACAAATCATACCCCAATCCGCTTTCACATGATATCGATACTATCCAGGACACATTTGAGGCGCTTTGCGACCGGCTCTGTGCCCTTGATATCGCGCTCCATCTCTGTGATATCCCGATCGCAGTTGCTGATACCACGGGTCTCCACAATAGGAATACACCAGCAGGTACGCGCTGATTATACAAGGCGTTTATTCCATCACAGCACATTTCTCAACGCCGTGGTGAAGAAAGACACACATGAAAAGGCATCAGAGGCAAAAAGAGATACCTCTGTGTCACGTGACCCTGAGGCCGACGAAGACACACTGGCTTCTCACCACTTGAAACTCTCTGCAAACTCCGGCGATATCCAGAAATCCGGATGGAAAGAAGTGCTCCGATTGCTCAAATTAGCGCGGCGGGATCTCCGGGTATTTTCCGTCGCTGTGGTACTATTGTTTTTGAGTGCAGGCATAGTGATGGCACTTCCAAAAGTCACTGGTGAGATCTTGGATGCGACTAAAAATTTCAGTTCCTTGGAAAGCATCGAGTTGTTCGGATTCGGGTTGACTCCTTTCTTGTGTATAATGGCGGGTTTGTTGCTGGTCTCTACAGTGGCCACTTTTGGGAGAATCATCATCTTGCGTGTCTTGGGAGAGAAATTGGTGGCTCGTTTGAGGTCCAATATCATGAAGAAAACTCTTTCTCAGGACATGGAATTCTACGATGTGAACAAAGTCGGTGATTTGATCTCCAGATTGTCCGGAGACGCTTATGTCGTGTCACGGTCTATTACTCAGAACCTCTCTGACGGTATAAAACACACTATAGTCGGTGTCTCTGGTATCACGATGATGCTGTTATTGTCGCTGAAGTTGTCCATGGTGATCCTCCTGTTTGCCCCACCGTTATTGTACGGTTCTTACATATATGGGCGCAAGATAAGGCAGATCTCGAGGAAATTACAACAACTGACGGGTTCTTTGACAAAGATCGCTGAAGAACAGTTGAATTCTATCAAGACTATACAATCGTTTACGTCACAGACAAAGGAGTTACACCGCTACGACAATCAGATCAGAAATGTGTACAAAATCGGGTACACAGAGGCCATGACAAATGCCACTTTTTTCGCTTCTACTGGAATCATTGGAAATGTGACTTTTTTGTTGACACTAGGGTACGGAACACATTTGGTGATGAACTCTGTGATGACTGTTGGTGATTTGACGCTGTTCATGTTGTACACGGAGTACGCCGGAGGCGCCGTGTTTGGATTGGCTAATTTTTACTCGGAATTGATGAAAGGTGCCGGTGCCCTGTCGAGATTGTTTGAATTGTTGGACAGAAAACCAAGTATCCCTTTGACACTTGGCAAAAAATTAAAGCATTCAAAGGGAGAAATCATCTTTGACAAAGTGACATTTGCGTATCCTACACGGCCTAACAATCTCATCTTTGATGAGATCTCGTTCAAGATCCTGAGTGGGTCCAATGTTTGTATAGTGGGACCCTCTGGTCGTGGTAAATCCACTATAGCCTCGTTGTTGTTGAGATTCTACAACCCATCTTCGGGACGGATCTTGATCGACGGAGAAGATTTGTTGGATTACAGTGTTCATTCGTTGAGATCCAACGTCATTGGCGTGGTGCAACAGGAACCTGTCTTGATGTCTGGTACTATCCGTGATAACATCAAGTACGGCATTCCTAGACATGTGAAAGTGACGACAGAAGAGATTGTAGCAGTGCTGAAGAAGGCTAATTGTCATGAGTTTATTGACCGGTTCCCCGACGGCTATGAGACCTCGATTGGAGCCCGTGGCTCGTTGTTATCTGGTGGTCAGAAACAGAGAGTTGCCATTCTGCGTGCCTTGTTGAAAAATCCGCTGGTTTTGGTCTTGGATGAAGCTACGTCGCTGCTCGACTCAAAATCTGAAACTGCTGTAAATAACACCTTGAACCAGTTGATGAGAGATCACAGTATGACGACTATTTCCATTCTGCACAGATTGAGTACTATTGAGAGGTCAGATTACGTCTTGGTGTTGGGTTACGATGGAAAATTGGCCGAATACGGTAAATTCAAAGAGTTGTACCACAACCAAGATTCTCAGTTGTTCAAATTGTTGAACGAGGAGATGAAAAAAGACAGCGAGGAGAAGAGTTCGTCCCATGAACCGGAGAAAGAGCAGCTGCAAGATGAAGAGGCCATGCTCGAAGAGCGTCGGGCAGAGGAGGAGGAAGAGAGAAACGAGGAGATCATCGAAAACGAAAGAATCCAGAGAAGCCGTCTGCCGTTGCTGGAACAACTCGAGGACAGGGAAGTGAGAGAAGAGAATAGAAAGCATGTATAACCCAATAGAACCCTCTCTGAAAAATACCCCCAATTTGATAACCGTATTCGGAAAAATGTAAACATAGAAAAAAAACTAATGCAAAAAATCAAAAGCATCGGTCAAAAACCACAAAAACATCGAACAAGTCGGTTTTGAAGGGACTGGGACGGCTCAATCACAACAAATTGGCCACAGAGCTCTCGGGGTTCAACTTTATACGGCTCTGGTGTTTTCTATCGAACAAAAGGCCATTGAAAAGTGAATTCTCCGTCCAAAAAAGAGGGTTAGGCATGGGCCATAGTGATAACATAGTACTTCTCTCGGATATCCTCAAATCGTGCCACCGGTTCTCCTTCTTCCATGAGCTTTTGAACTTGAAACAGTTGGAACTGTCGGGAAATGAAGATATAGCCAGTTATGACTTGATGAAGATTGTCAGCACTGTGAAGGAGATTACAGAGTACCTTCAGTCAATACTACAAGTGTTCCAAGAAGTGGAGCAGGCAGATATAGAAGACAAGAACAGTGTGAGCTGGATCTTTGAAGGACGACAAGAGATAGTAGAGGTCACCAGAAATATCCTGAGCATTGATGACATAATATCGCAGTTGTTGATCTTGCTAGAGAACAAATTAGTGAACGACGATTCACCAAATGATGAGAATGCGAAGCTTTGGAAAATCTTGGAATCGTTTGAAGCCGTCGGAGACTTGTCCTTGCAAGTGAAAAAATTCACAATTACATACAAGAAGAGACTAGATGTTGCAGTACTGTACCACGAGTTGGACACCCAAATCATTGGTGGAATTGATAACGAGTTGAATGACTGCTTGAAACAGTCTTTCAAGATACAAGAATTGAAATTGAGTACACCTCACAAAAAATCCAAAGTACCCATTATTGAAGATTGGGGTCTTTTGAAATTACATTCACATTTGAACCAAACTGGTTTGAAACTCCCAATCTTTGACGAGATGGACCAACTGGTGTATGATCAATATGTACAGCTAGAAGAGCACGTAAAACCGTTAAACATGTCTTTAGACTTTGTGCCGCTCTCCATGGACAATTTCGGAATGGTATCCCAAGACATGTATCCGAAGTTGATAGACTCGATGAAGGCTAAGTACACATTGTTGCAGGAGAAGATCGGATTTCTCAACCTGGACTTGAAGAGATTGGAGACAGAGTTGTTGGATGTCAAATGGACCGAGATTTTCGAAAAGTTGCTCAAAGAAGCATTGATCTTGCACAAAGATCTTGAAAGTTTCCAGCTGGAGAAGCTAGATCAACTGACAGCTTATAAAATATCAATGCTAGAGAAAACATTTCGTTTCATGGATAAGATATGCAAGCTCCGGTTACACAAACTTGGACCCGAATTGTCTACTGAGTACCAGCAAGTGACAAAAAATTGGGAAATTTTGCATGAAAGATTATCTAAGATGGCCAAGGAACCTTTGAATAAGATGACTGATGACGACAGAATGCATGTTTTGAGTACTGTGAAACGTGGTGTGAACGTTTTTGAGATACTACCAGATTTCTTGAGAAAGGATAACAAGTTGAAAGAGCAGGTAAAACTACAGTCTGCTTCACCTTCGAAAATTACCAGAAAAAAGGCTATGGGAGAATCCATAAGCGCCTCAATGGGCATTCAACCTGTGTACATTGACAAAACTCCAATGTCCACAGCTTTGGGAAGGAAGAAGTTGATTGACAAAGCAGACTTGACCTCGTTCAAGAAGTTCAGTGTCAGTGAAAGACTACAGCAGGAGATAAAGGAGAATGATGATGGTTCTTGTGTGGAGTCTTTGACAAAAGGTGTAGCAGATCTCAAAGTCACCACTTCCAGTGTCCCAGAGACAAGACAGCTGAGAGAAAACATAGAGAGGAAAAAGTTGCAAGACTTAATCCAGTTGAACAAGAGTGGCACCCAAAAGAGAAGATCCAAAATCCCTGTCCCAAAGCAGAGAGTTGTGAGCTGGCGGTCTTCACCAAACTCCAGTTTCACTCTGAATACAAATTCCAGGCCTCCTTCCTCTTTGGGAACACGGGCAGCCCCATTCACTCCCAAATCGAATTCCCTGATCGACTCAAGGCCATCATCTTCATTGGGAGCGAGAGTAGTTCCGTCTCCTTCAATGATCCCCCGACCAGTATCAGTTTGCTCATCTCGTCTAAGCTCCCTGAGCTCATCCCGGTCGTCAAGCAGAACATCTTCACGGGTAACTGAAGAGAACTCTACACCGGGGCTCATGCTTCCACCATTTTCTAGACCACAATCCGCTTGCAGCAGTTCCAGCTCCAAGAGATCAAGTCTTGGAAATATCACGAATGTCACGAATAACAAGAATATCACCTCGGCAAAGAATGTCACTCGGCATTCGATGCTGCCGCAATTGAGAACTGACAAGAGAAGCACCAGGCGGCCTCTGTCATCTTTGAGCAATATCAGGCCAATGGGGTCTAGACGTACCAGTCTCGGTAACACCGGAGACGAGGTTTACTAGTGTTTGATCTGTAATAATACATGTGCTAATATATCAGCGACAGCGTAGTTTATCAAGGTGGTTGATTTTGATCAATGCCCACCCACCCTCTCAATCCTAAGAGAAAGAAAAAAAAAGGGATACACGATTTATGTAAGCACCAGCGATGCTACATAGAAAAAATGAAAAAACTGAAATTTTTTTCAGGTAGATCACTGAAGAGCGCAAGATCGAAACACTCCAAGCCCATCTAACATGGCCAAGAAGGATAAAAAAAGTAAAGAGTCAAAGAAAGCTCGTCTGGCCGAGAAAAAGGAGAAGGCTGTGAAAAAATCCGAGCAAAAGAACAAGAAATTGATCAAGAAACAAGGAGATGATGAGTTTGAAGACGATGTGGATATAGATGAATTGTTGTCTAATTTGGCCAAAGAGCAAGAACTGTTCGAGGCGGTCAACATCGAGAACGTTGAGAGACCGCTGAAGAGGATGAATGCATCCCTCGTATCAAACAGCAACAATGGGAGAAAGGAGTTGATTTTGTTTGGAGGTGAAACCACCCATGGACCTTTGGCACATTTCTACAACGATTTACATGTCTACTCCATCGACAATGACAGTTGGAAAAGGATCACGTCCAAGAATTCCCCTTTACCTAGATCATCCCACACAATGTGTAACCATCCTTCTGGTGTGCTTTTGCTCTTTGGAGGTGAATTTTCGTCTCCTAAGCAGTCGACTTTCTACCATTATGGGGACACGTGGATCTTGGATTCACAGAACAAGGAGTGGACAAAAGTCGAGTACAAGAAAGGCCCATTACTGAGGTCGGGTCACCGTATGACGTATTGGAAGAATTATGTGGTAATGCACGGCGGGTTTAGAGATTTGGGCACCACTACGACTTATTTGAACGACGTATGGTTGTTTGATGTGACTTCTTACAAATGGCACGAGGTGGTGTTTCCTCCAAATCACACGGTTCCAGATTCCCGTTCCGGCCATTCTTTGGTATACTCTGCAGAAGGACCCATCTTGTGGGGTGGATATACGAAGGTGAAAGCCGGTAAAGGCTTACAGAAGGGTAAAGTGTTGACTGATTGCTGGAACTTGAAGATGAAGAGTGATATCTCAGCTATAAGATGGGAAAGGAGGAGAAAGCAAGGGTTTCAGCCGTCTCCAAGAGTCGGTTGTTCGATGTGTTACCACAAGGGAAGAGGTATCTTGTTTGGGGGAGTGTACGATTACGATGAGAGTGAAGAGAACTTGGAGTCCACTTTCTTCAACACGCTTTTCACGTTCAACGCTGAGACAAACAGATGGTACGCCCAAAGCTTGAGATCTTCAAAGAGAAAGAATCTGAGTGCAAACAGTGCACCTAAGAAATCCAGAGACAAAGAGTTGGAAGAGTTGTTGAACTCGATTTTGTCCAAGGCCAACTTGGAAGATAAAGACGGTGAGGCAATCCAGATCAACGAAGTGGATGAAGATAGCGACGAGGAAGAGGAGAAGAAAGTATACGAGATCCGGTCCCAGTTGCCACATGAGAGATTCAATGCCTCTACCACAGTGATAGATGATGTCTTGTATATATATGGTGGTGTTTGGGAATCCGGTGAACAAGAGTTCAACTTGGATTCTATGTACGCTATTGATCTTGGTAAGCTAGATGGTTGCAAAGTCTTGTGGGAAGATCTCTCTGAGCTTGATCAGCTGAAGGAAGAGTCGGATGACGAAGACGATGACGATGATGAGGACGATGACGAAGATGATGAAGAGGACGAAACCGATAGAAAATTGGTTGCAGAAGAAGAAGAAGAGGAGGAGGAAATGGTGGAAGAAGAAGAGCCAGAGATTCCTGATCTTAGACCGTGGTTACCTCATCCAAAACCTTTCGAATCGTTGAGAAACTTCTACATCAGAACAGGTGCAGAGTTTTTGGAGTGGTCTATCTCTCAAAACAGAGACGTCAGAGGTGGTAAACTTTTGAAATCTTTGCTGTTTGATCTCTGTGAGGAAAGATGGTGGGAGAGAAGAGACCAGGTACGGATTGCTGAAGACAGCATGGAGGAGTTGGGTAACGTCAGTGAAGTGGTGGAGAAAGATACTTCTAAGCCACAGCAAAAGAGAAGATGAATGTTTAAAAGAATGCACATTAAAAGTATTTATATGATCATGCGAAATGTATACCCACTTGGTGGAATGCATACAACAATTTCAAGAACTCTGTCTGGTCCATTTTACCAGCTCTCTGTTCTTTGTAACCAGTCGATGTCAACACATTCTCGATCTTTTCCTTGACAACAAGTGCTAAATCAGACTTCGAATCGACATCCATGGCCTCTGCACCCTCAGTAGCGGAGAGATATGTCTTGTAATTCTTTTCCAACATATCCAAGATACTGTTACTCTTGAACCCAGCAGAAAGAGTTCTGTTCTTTCTCACAAACACAATCCTCAACAATCCGTCCCACTCGTTGAAATCGATATTAGGTCTAGGAGACTTGACTTCGATTCTCACCACGGAAGATTCCACTTTTGGAGGTGGTCTGAAGTTGTTCTTTCCAACTTTCATGATATGTGTGACATTGGCCCACATCTGGACGTTGGCACTCAATCTACAGTACAAAGTATCACCTGGTCTAGCCAACAATCTCAATGCAAACTCTCTTTGGAACATCAAAATCGACACTCTTGGTGGTCTTGGTTGGTTCAACAACTTGAAAACCAATGGCGAAGAAATCTGATACGGAGTATTCGATATACAGACATCAAAATATGGGAGTTCTGTCTTCATGAAATCCCCCAACATGATCTCCAACTTCTTCTGTTCCGGTTTCCCCTGCACTCTCTTTGTCAACTCAGCAGCCATTCTCGGATCCATTTCCACTGCAATGACTTTTCTCAGTTTCTCTAGTATTCTCACTGTCAAGTTACCGGTACCTGGACCGACTTCCAACACAGTATCAGATGGTTTAATGTCCGCTTTGTCTACTATACCCTGGGCCACCAATGGGTTTTTCAAGATATGCTGGCCCAAGTCGGTGTTGAACTTGAACACAGAGTTGATCTGAGATCCGGATTCACTTGGTCTCTTACCCATCGGTCCTTGTGACGAAGTGAATCTCTTTTTGTCTACTTTTCCCATGATCAAACCTCCACTTATGCTATCAGTGATCTCATCTCATCTTAAAATTTAAGGACAAAAAATTTTGAAAAAAATTTTATCGGGAACTTTGATATTTGGCGCACGTCCTTGTCTCCACAAAAGAGAGAAAATGTCAATGAATCACGAGTCAATCTGATCGATACCAGAGTCAAATGGCGGAGGGTCCAAAGAAATATCCATTGAGGCTGCAGCCTCAGGGAAAGATACTGCCGAAATATGTGAAGAAGCCGGTGACACCAGAATTGCTCAATAAGGGGAAAAGCGTGCAGCTTGTGGTTGCTGGAGTGGTGTTACTTCTTTTCTCTTCAGTCGGATTATACAGTCGATTAGTGCAAGGGAACGAGAGAAAGAAAAGAACAGGTGAAATCCTCAAAGACAAGTCTGTGAGGGTATTTGATGAGGAGGAAATGAACTACAGAGACCGTAATTCGTGGGTGGTCCGAATATTTGGTGAGAAATAATGCTCGTCATCCTGCAAGGCAAGTTCTATTTATTCTATTTATTCCTAATGTACATTTTGTCTCTCAAAGAGTTCCATGTTGAGAGCAGACAAGAAACAAGCATTATCATTTTGCTCCAGAATCCAATATTGGTACAAATTTTGGGAAACCATCTCAGTTAAACCTCCCAAAGAACCAAGAGTATTAGGTTGGATCTCAATTCTCAAATCATCTCCATTCTCAATGACATTAGCAGATATGTAGAGAGAGTTATCGCCAAATCTCGAAGAGTGTAATCGTATCTTTGTAGAGCTTTCAAACTCGATCTTGTAGTTGAACAAATGATATATGATCTTGTTGAACCTCGAGATCTGTCTCTCAAAGGCTTCTCTCAATCTTTGTAACTTTTTGGAACTTTCAAACAAGTCATCTTGCAACCGTCTTTGCTCTGAAAGCAATCTGTCGTATACAGGCTGGGATATTTCTGGGCCCTTGCTTTCCAGTTCTTGTGATCTTTGTGACGTGGTGTGGCTTTTTTGTAATTCTTGTAGAGACTGGGAGAGATCAGAAACAGTCTGCTCCAATAACTTTTTCGCACTTCTATTCTGCTCGATTTCCAATTCCAAAGAAGTGATTCTCTTCACCTGGTCTTCGCTGATCGTTTCTCTGCTACCATCGTTGAATTTGCGTTTCTTTTCAGCGCTCTGGTTTGCAAAACTTTGTAATTGGCTTTGCAATTGATCGAACTGATGCTTATAATTATCCACCAAAGTCTTGGACTCCGAAAGTACTTTGTCCCTCTCTTGAGCCAAAGCCTCGCTTATGTTTTCGGATTTGGAGAACAAGAGTTTGTTCTCTTTGTCGAAAAACTCAATTTGGTTCTTGTTGAAGTCCAACTCTTGTTGTAATAATCTTTTTTCATTGTTCAACTTCATCAGTATCAAGCTGTGCTTTGAATTCTCAAGCTTCAAGTCTTCAGCCACCTGCTTTGAACTCTCGAGTTCTTCTTGTTTGATATTTAAAGCTTGTTCAAGTTTACTAATCTCCACTGAGAGATTCATAACGCGTTCTTTCAAATTAGAATTCTCCTCAGTCCGTAGCCTCACTTTGTTCACAAATTCCTGAGATGATTCACCTGCTTTATCCCTGATTTCATTCCATTTGCTAAGTTCATTCGACAGTTTTGAGTATTTAGCGCTCAATGCATCATAGTCTGTGGATAACTTCTTCATTTGGTCCAATTTTTTCAAGTTCAAATTACGCTCCTCTTTCAAGACTTCTACCAACTTGTTGCTATTGGCAAGTTTGACCAATTTTGACTCATAGCTTGAAACTTTAGTCTCCAATTCGTTGATGTATTCAATCTGCTTGTTGACTTGCTTCTTGTAGAGTATCTTTGTGTCTTCGTTGTCGATGCTTGCCTCTTCGGGGTGACTTCTCGCCGATTCCAATTGTTCTTGCAAGTCGAGTAGCTTCTTTAAATGATCACCATTGGTTTGTACTTGTTTCTGCAACTCATTATCCAACAACTCAACTTGATTTTCTAGCCTCTCAATGGTCAAAGTCTGTTCTTGTTCTTGAATTCTGGACTTTGAACTCACAGAGTCCATTTCGTATTCTAAGCTGGTGACTTTGTCATTTTGCACAGAGAGATCTCGTTGTAATTCACTGATCAATCTGTCTTTTTGCTTCAACGAATTTGCAGTGGTCTGCTTGGTTTCGTGTAGCTGCTTCTTCAAGTCTCCATTCTGCTCAAATAAGAATTTCTCATTATCGTTCAACGCTTGAATCTCTTCTTCTTTCAGTTTGATCGTCCTCTCGTAGTCCAGAACTCGCTTTTCATGGTCGATTCTGTCTATAAGGGTTTGTTGTTTTAAATTGGATAGCTCATACTCCAAGTAATGCAACTGCTTAATCTGGTCTTCGTGGTACTTTTTAGAGTCTTCACTGTCGTCAAATCCAGAGGTCTTGGTCAAAATCCGCTTGAAAGGTGATGGCATTGTAAGATTGTCCTTGTCTTCGGGAAATCCATCGGACATCGAAACATCGTCTACCGGCAGAAGATCGGGGATATCGAACGACATCTCTTTGAAGCGCCCTTTATGCTAATTGATCCAACTCGACCTTTTGTGTTGATGTTTTTCACACGTCTTTTTTTTTCTCTTCTCTGCATGAGCTTCAAATCGAGATCAGCTCAAATGGGTCGGTTGGGGGGTTGGGCCTGGCAGGATTCTTGGGTGAGAAAAATGTGGAGCAGTTACAGAAATGAAAAGCTGCTCAGTCAGAGGATAGGGTATAAATACGAGAATTACACAACTATACAACACGACTCTGCACTTCAGGCAAGGGAATATCATCGAGAGGATGGCTAAATTAAAAGACGTTTGAAACTGCGATTATGCCACTCGGTAAGGGTCTAAACATTCTATGCCTAATATATGTTCGTGATGTATGATCATAAACGTTGAAGTTTGATCTGGAGTGTTTCGTGTATCCCTTTTTGAGGGCGTAAAGCTGCTGTGCCCGAGAAAAAAAGGAAATACGTTAAACGAGCCTCGTTTTATTCATGTCTTCTTAACTATGGGCTCGAACGGTGTGGAAACGAACCTCGTTTTATAATTTAATTTTATTTTGAGCTCGAAATTATAAAAAGAGGGACTTGTGAAAAGGGGTTAGCCTGTATTAACACCTTCAAATCACACATACACTAATAATGCCCTCCACTACCAACTACTTTGTCACCGGTACTAACAAAGGTATCGGCTTTGCCTTAGTCAAAGAGATTTCGGCTAAAGAGAACGTCAAGATCTTTGCTACTGTCAGAGACCCTGAAAGAGCTGACGCATTGAAAGAATTGGCTGAAAGAACAGGTAACATTGAAATTGTTACTTTGGTTCCAAATTCTCTCGAATCTATCAACGCAATTTCCAGTTACTTGGAAGGACATCTGCCGGAAGGCATTGACTACTACATCGGTAATGCAGGATATGCAAACCCAATGGGCAGAGTCATTGACGCTTCCTACGAAACTTTTCTCGACATCTATAAAGTCAATGTCTTTGCAAATGTCTTCATTTTCAAGCAGTTGTATCCGTACCTATTGAAGAAAAGCACTAGAAAAGCTGTATTTATGAGTAGTGTGCTGGGTTCCGTGACTCTCAAAATACCGGCCCCTGTTGGCGTTTATGGCTCAACGAAGAGTGCTTTGAATCGTCTTGTTTCGGCTTTAGCGCTAGATCACGAGCTGGAGGGTTTCACCATTGTTGCTGTTCATCCAGGTAGAGTCAGCACTGAATCTGCTAAAGAAGCTGTGGCTAATATTCCAAAGGAAAAGTTGGCTATGTTTCCAATGGTTACGCCCGAGGAAACCGCTAAAGGACAGATCGAGTTCTACGAAAGGATGACTGCAGAACATTCTGGATCCTTTTTCAAACACGATGGGACCCCTAATCCGTGGTGATCTTGGAGCACTCATTCCATGATTGGCGCTGGCATTTGATAAATAGCCGAAGCACCCATAACTTTCAATTCCAATGGAAGTTACCCCTGTCTCCTTAACCTTTTCACTTTTATTGATTCACCTAATAGTCGAATAAACGATTTTTTTTTTAGTCTTGTGAGCAGAGCGTGAATAGTTATTGATATTTTGCTCAGGATGAAATTGTATTGGGGTTGGATTTTATGGACCCAAAAATTGCATTTGGGAACCATTTGATGCTGATGCTACACATACAAGGTTGCTTGGTAAGTTATTGGTGTGTTTGGTTGGTATTTTGATAACATGACCAAATATAATGACCGCCCAGACGGGTTAAATATAAAATAAATCACCTCCTGTCATTGCTGAATATTTCAAAATAATAACAAACATAAGTCAATCTGATTTATGCGGCACGAAGATCGTACAGGCAGCACCAGATTCAAAGAGTTGGTCATTCTTAGGTCCCGTTTCAAGGCCATATGTATTGCTCCGAGGGTTAACTATATGCGCTCTGGTCGTGAACGTTTATGGGTCTATAAGTTGGTCTGCACTTCCCCTCTGCTGTTCGTTGAATGTGATTACAAATAAAAACTATTTCTAGAACTACACGGTACGAATATTTGTGGCTCACGTTGTCCAGAATATCAACTAAACTGAATAGATTGCCTTGACTACTTGTACAGTGACCTCGTTTTCTTGTTTCGAAGATGGTTTTGTGGTCTAGTTGGTTATGGCATCTGCTTAACACGCAGAACGTCCCCAGTTCGATCCTGGGCAAAATCATTTTTTTTCGCCCTCGATCTGAGGGTTTTGTGGAGGAACGAAGCCATTTTTTTTTGAAAAACACTCAGGTCTGTTAACAGAGGCGCTTCCACCAGCCGCACATGGAGTTTCCTACCAGATTATATTTTTACTCTGCCTAGCTTGATCAAATCGTGTTTTGGCGATTAGTATATATTATACAACTGAATATAGATAAGAGATCCCTTTTATCAATACTCTTTTATTAAGTAATCGTAAATTCTATCTACGATCACGTCGAACTTGTAGATATCCACGATGAATAAGTTTTCGCTGATAAAGTTTTCGTTTGCAAAGTTTGAGCTCAAGAACTGCTTAATCTTTGGATCTATCGGTGAATTAGGTTGCTTTGAAGAAGTAGGTTCAAATTTCTCAAACTTGAATAGAACTATCCTCTTGTTGTAATCGACTCTGATGAAAGTCAAGAGATTGGAGAACATTATTTTGAAGTAGTTCAACTCATGGATGATCAAAGTGAACTTTAAATCTTGGGCATCGAATGTGGACAATTTTGTCACAATTGGGAATGACAACTTTAATATTTTGAGAGTCTTCAATAATCCAAAACTGTTCAAGAAATTTGTCACTTGAAGTTGCAACAACTTGTGAGGATTCGAATCGTCGAAATCGATCGACAACGACTCAGGAGAAGCAGAAACATCTAGTGTAGCACCAACGCCTTCGTAGCGAAACTGAATCAGAGATAACGTATTGGAGACAATATCGATCGACTCTTGGGACAAGACGGCCAACATCTTCAACATCTGTGAAAATTTGGTCAACAATTCCACTGAAGAAGACAAAAGATTACCCTTTGGATTGGCCTCCGAAGAATTGGACGAGGAAATGATCGAAGCGGCAGTGAGCTCAGTGGAGCTGTTAGTCAAAGCAGCGCCATCGATTGCCGATTTCACTTGGAATACATTTGTTTCTGGAGAGTAATCCAATGTCGTGCTTTTCAGATCCTTGACAATCTCGTCGTGCAACTCATTGATCTTGAAATTTTTCAACTTACCAATGATGGTGACTTGTAGTCTGTTCAACTTGTTCAATTCTATCTTGACGACCAAATTCTCGTGACAATTTGAAATTTTGAAAAGGCTTGCATTTTTGATCAAAAATGTTGGCCCGTCTCTATCATCAACGTCCTTGGTATCTGGTAACAACTCCGTAGGAAGTTTTTGTTGCTCCAGATCCAACATTTTCAACTTTGCGTCGTTGTTTTCCAAATCTTCAGTGATAAATTGTGACAACAATCTGGACCTTGCGTGCATTGACAATTCATTCAACAATTCATAAATGTTCTCCGTTGTCGATGACAAGTTCAACTTCTCACTCCATTGGATTGACCACGTCCCCAAGTAGAGTTTGATGCGCAGTACAAACCATTTGATATGAACAGGCGCCGAGCTGGAATCAACTTGAAGACAGGAAATGAGGAACCAACCCTGGGGCCAATCACGTCTTCTGTAATAATGCAATTGGTTCAAAGGTTCCACAGTGGACTCATTGGCTGGCAGAGCGACTATTTTAGAGGTGTCTGAGACTCTTATGGTGTTCTGTAACCAGTCGGTGGACTTCATCAAAGAATCCAAGAGCTCGAAGTTGGTCTTCAAGATAACAGACAACAATTCATGCGGCAAAGCTGAGAAGTTGTTTGCCAATGTATAATTCAATGAAGGTAACAACGATGCAAGTAAAGGTGTTGGATTTATGAAATACAATAAACCACTCAATGCAGATATCGACAATGTGATATTCTTTGTCGATGTCAATTGTAAGATCAACGAAAAAGTGGCACTTGAAGGTGAAGATGGTTTCAATTGGATCGATGAAGGACTTATCTTGGCCAATTTCTCGTAAAATTCCATGATATTCATATTAACGTGCTTCTCTGTTATATTTGTGAGGATGTTCTCAATGTTCAACTCGTCAGTAGTCAAGTCGAAATCTGATAATAACTCGTGTAATTCGTCATCTTTGATCCATTTCAATTGCATGGTGTTCTGATTAGTGATGGAGATTTCTATAGAGGAAGATGGGGCAGTCTTTTTCTTGTTTGAATGCTGCAATTTCAACCAGTAGTGGATGATGATGATGTTCTTATCTGCAGAATAAGTGTGTGTGATTTGAGATTTCCAGTAACCTGCTCGTATCGTGATCAACTGCCTGTGTATCAAAAACAACTTGTAATTCAGTGTGTACTGGGACAAGAGTCTTTGAAGCTCAACCAAGCCACCGCTTTCGTTAAATCTGTTCTGAAGTAAAATCTGATTTGAAACGTGTTCCAACTTGTGATGAGATTTAATAAGTTGCGTCTCTTCGTCGTAGATGATTGAGTTGTCCTTGAAACTGAAGTCAAATTTGAAATCTATGAGGAAGAATTGTGAGTTGTCATCGCTATCATCGGCAATGGATAGACAACATTGATAGCTTCTATCAACGTTGAAAAACACTTTACCATCTTTGATTTCATACTTGTAGAAAAGTGCTGGTAGTTCCTCTAGTAACGACAATCTGAATGCCAAAGAGACGCTCAAATTCTGTAAAGTTTTCAAAATGATGTGTGGAGTTAGCTTTTTTTCAGCTAAAAAATTGTATGAAGGTAGCTTTGGTCTGCCGTTCAAGAGAACTTCTAAGGATGTGATCAAATCAGGATTGGGTAACTTGGCACTTGTCAACGACGAGTTCAAGTTCCTCAATCCCCATATGGAATGTAAAGATATCTGTTCTATCGTCAATCTGAGCCAGTTCAACAAGTCTATGAGTCTACCAAATTGTGTAGAATTTGTTGACCACTTGTTGAGCACGTAGAGCCGTATGAAATTTTCTCTCAATTTGACCAACAAGAGTAAAAAGGACTTCTTCTTGTCCAGATCCGATGTATTTGTGGATTGTAGAGTCGATAAGAGCTGTGTGAGTTCTTTATAACTCTCTTCTGAGTAATTCTTGAGTATCATCAGAAGTGGGATAATATTAGCCGTGATGTGCGGTATCACTGGCAGATCCACTTTGCCATTAGCAGCTTTCAACGACATCGTTCAAATGCATCCGTTGTATATGCTTATTCTGGACTATTGCAAGATCGTAATTGAAAGGACGTTGTCGCGATGGTAGATGTATAAAGCAATGCTCCAAAAAAAAAGATCAAAGCAAATGAAACCGTCACGATTCAGTTGGAGTATATGATTCAGATGAAATTGAACCCTGGTTCTCGGTCCTGAGCCTCGATTTGTATACAGCGCCGTCTGTTTGTTACGATCTTGTGCGATATAAATTGTTCCAAGGCACCAGAGCGTCTCTGATTTTTTTCTGTACATTTTTCTTCGGTCTGAGTTAGGGTACATTTGGGATTTCGCGCACGACCTTTGAGAGTTAAGGTATTTATTAGTCTAAAAAATCTCATTGAGTGGTTTATAAGCAGTATATGAGTGACACATGACCGGATGAGTACATGGACATATAATTCTGTATTCATTTATTCGATCCTACAAAATTCATGAAATGACTCTTGACCATTCGTGGTCCTTTACACCATATTGTACTTCGGTCATCCACTCGGCAACTTTTTCAGTCAAGGCACCGAGTTCTTTGCCCTCTTGCAATGGGACAGTGATATCTTCACCGTTCCAGCCAATAGAGCCGATTGGCGAGACAACAGCAGCAGTTCCTGAGCCAAAAGCTTCGACCAATTTGCCCAGTTTAGCGGCTTCTTCAACCTCAAAGATAGTGGTGTATCTTTCGCTGATAGTCCATTCAGATGGGTCCAACTTTGTCCTGGCCAACTCAAGAATGGAGTCACGGACAACACCTTCCAAGATGGTTCCGTCCAATGGCGCAGTGACCAATTCTTTTTTACCGTCTTTCTCAAATACAAAGAAAACGTTCATGGTGCCAACTTCGGTGATGTATTTCTCTTCACCAAACAACCAAAGGTTCTGTTGGTAGCCTTTAGCAGCGGCTTGTTTCTGTGGCAAGATACATGGAGCATAATTGGCACCCAACTTTCTGTTTCCTACACCTCCTGGCCAGGCTCTTGTGGCGAAATCTGTGGCCAACAAAGAGACAGGCTTGAATCCAGTCAGGTAGTATGGACCGACAGGAGAACAGATACAGTACAACAACAGCTTGCTTGGGGATCCAACACCTAATCCGACATTTGTTCCGATCATGGTTGGCCTCAAGTACAAGGCGTAACCCTTTCCCTCTGGGATGAAACTGCTGTCAATTTTCAACAATTCGGCAATCAACTTGATAAACTCTTCGCCGTCAAACTCCGGCAAACAGATTCTCAGCGCAGATTTGTTCATTCTCTCCATGTTCTTGTTAGGTCTGAAGATTCTGATTTGTCCCTTGGCGTCTTTGTACAGCTTCAAACCTTCAAACAATTCAAATGCATAGTGCAAGACAGAAGTAGCCGGGTCCATCTGGAAATTCCCATATGGTTTGATTTCTGGAGTGCCCCATCCGTTTTCGACATCCCATTCGATGGTCAACATGTGATCGGTGAAACTCTGGCCAAAGACCAACTGTTCATTTGGCAATTTGGCCTTTGGTGTAGTGGTCTTTGTGATTTTTAACTTTGTAGAATCTAATTGTGCAGGCATTGTGTTGTATGATCTGAACCGGGAACCAGCTGTTAGTATGCGTTGTACTTTCTTGAACATCTATCTCGTGTACTTACAGATCTCTGTTTCCAGATTACTTCGGCAAATAAGTTGTCTTTTATAATTCTTCACCGGTATTTTTTTTCAACAAAACGGCATTTAACAAATCTTTTATATCTCTTTTTTTGCACTAGTAATGAAAAAGGAACAAGATGAGTCAGTTAGCGATGGAGATAAGGCGTGAGTGGATGAGTGTGCATTAAATACCGATGGGTCCAAGCTGGGAGCGGGGTGAAAGCAGGTGAAGCCTATCAGGTCTCAAGGTCGGTCTTCGATCATGAGTCACTGTCACCGGGGCGTCGTATGATTGACATTTCGGCAATCAATGGCTGATTACATATGTTTTTTTCATCTCCTGTACCGGAGCAGATAATTTGGCTTTGGTTTTTGGCTTAAATTGGTTTTGTGATTTTTTTGATTTGTGATTTTTTTCAATCATAATATACATTTATTCAGGTGGTTCATTGGTGACTCTCCTGGCATATTTCTTAGCATCTCTGCTGGATTCTCCTAGACTTTCTTTAATCTTACCGATTCCAGCGAGTTCTCCCATCTTACTACACCAAGGGGGCTTAAACTATAGAGATCTCTCTAATTCTCTTTGCTTGATAATCAGTGCCCTCACGTCATCATCCACACAGTCCATAAAGATATCGTCTTCCAAATCAGCAAATCCGAGCTTTCTAGCTTTCAAATCTCCAGCCATCACTTTGGTGAACGCGAGTCTGTTAGGCGACGGTTTCACCTTCTTCAACTTGGCAGAATCCGGCTGTGTGTGTTGTGGGACAAACCTTATATTTGTGTACTTGTCTTTGATCGATTTGGGTCTCGTGGTGTAGTAAAGATGATTCAAATGTATACTCGAGGTGGCACTCGTGTAGATCCAGTTATCTGGAGCCACTTTCAAATACTTTCTCATCTCGATCAGCGCCTCTTCACGGGCCCTCTGTACTGCTGTGACATTGCTACTAGTGGACGGTGTGGCTGAGTTATTCGTGCTTGGAGGCGGGGTTTGCACTGCAGGACTCTCAGCACTTCCCACAGCATTTCCACCAGGCTGATACTCCAGTGGCGGTGTCACAAGGTCACCTTCTTTGAGATTTGGCTCTTCCAGTTTCAGCTTTTCTTCGTAGTAGTCGTCCACAATATGTTTCCCATTGGCAACGATATTTGCCCCAAATTCACGGAATCCGGATCTGGCAGTTATCAAGCCAATCACACGCGGCTTGTAGCTCAATGGCATTAGTCCGCGGTCCACAAGATCCAGCTTTTGCTTGTCAGAGGCAATATATTTGTACAAGTTGGTGTGCTTTTGGAAAAAGAGATACGAATCACGGAACCCCATTGTACGTGCCACTTCTGTAGACAACATGTACAACCTCGAGTCCTTATCAGGGATCGTGAACAGCTTGATCCTGTATTCACGTCCGCCTTGCAATTGTCCATCACTGTTGACTTTTTGGTCTCCTTTCTCGTCCCCCGGTAACTCGTATTCGTCCCCGACAATCTCCAATTTCAATTCGTTCACAACTTCCTTTTCATCGTCTCCAATTTCGTCATCTTCCTGCACTTTTTGTCTCTTTTCCACGGGATCCACAGATTTACTACGCGATCTCTTCTTGCTATTGACGACCTCTTCCTCATCATCATCTTCTTCATCATCGTCATCAGCCAACTCTTCCACTTCAGCTTCTACTTCTTCTTCTTCCACTTCTTCGTCGTCATCATCGTCTTCAGCCGCATCTTCTTGGTATTCATCATCCTCTTGATCTACTCCGTCGCTATTTGCTATAGTCGTGTTCAGCGAGCTAGCCGCACGTCTTGGACGTCTTCTCAGAGGAGATTCATCTAATTCCGCAGGTGGATGGCGCAGTGATCTTCTTCTTCCGGTCGACATCTCGCCAATTATCCCGCTTGATCTGTTTGGATCCTTCTTCAAGTGCTATAAACAAGTTGAAATGTTTTTGAATTGATCTATTTGCATTTTTTTCCTTCGATCGATAATGTTTGTGTTTCGGGACACGACTATTATAAGGGATACAATTTGGATATTGAGAAAACACATTACATAAAACTATATAGAGACAATTAGACAGTGGTTTGGTTATCCAAAGAAGGTTCGGTACTTACACGTTCCTTTTCATCGATCGGTTCAGAGATCTGGTGCAGTTGGTACTGGGAGCCTGCTCCTGCTGGGATGTTTTTCAGGCTCAATTTGTCTGGTCTGTAGAATCTCAAGTCCACTCTTCCAAGCAAGTATAACAAGTTCACCACAGTCTCCAAGACACCCCAAACAACATACATAACAACCGGTTTGTAAACAGAAGTCTGGTTTCCATATGTCTTGTCCATAAAGGTGCAGACCAGTCTGAAGATGGCCCCAATCAAGATAAAGATCGAGGTGATTGCAATCAACACGTTACTGAAACTGTGCGTAACGTTGTTAGGTCTATCAGTGGTTTGGTTGCCTACAGAGCCCAAATGGTGCTTTTTGGAGGCAATAATACGTTTGGCGTCCAATGCACGTTGAGGATCAATGGCCAAAGTCTCTTGTTCGGCATTTTGAGAAGCATTCTTTTCAACATAGTAAAATGGACTGAAGGATCTGATCCAGGATGGTTGGTAGACACTGGTCTCCAAAGATCCACTTTGTTTGAAAACAAAGGCAATGGTGGTCAAAAATAATGCCAATACAGAATAGAGACAAACCAAGATTGCAGACACCTTTTGTACATTCTTGCACATGTCGTAGTGCTTCTCAGACAAAAAGTAGAGGTATGGCACCAAAGAGGCAATAATTGTCATCACAACAACCGCAAACACAATGGTGTAAACAGTAATCATGAGAGCCCAAAAGATCTTGGAAGAACCAACCACCGGATGTCTCCATGTGAAGATTCTTTGTGCCAATACCAAGTTAAACGATGCCAAAAAGATCGTTGGCAAGATCAAAAACACCTCACTAACCATTCCTGCCTTCAATTTCATAATATCCTTCAGCCAGACGAGTCTTAAGGTGAAACCCAACCATCTGAGCAAACAGTAGAAGGAGAATCCGATACTCAACCAAAATTTATGGCCTCTTGACAAGTTTTTGAGAAATACAAAAGTGTGTGCCAAAAAGAATAGTAAAAATACAACGAGGAACACGGCACTTGGAGCCACATCCTTGTGGTCGGGATAAGAACCAAAGATTCCCAATTGGATATCCAAGACATAGGATATCAAGTAACTTGGAATGGTACCACCCAACATAGCACTGGCTTTTGCTGATAATGGAACAATCCCGGTACCTTGTGCGGCACCATTGGTCTCTGCAGTTAACAAACCAACTAACGATGACATGTTGAATACGTTAAAAATTTTATACTAATTTGAGCTCTCCAACTTGGAAATGGCAATTTCCAATGGTATTTATATTTTAAGACTTTGTAAGTGTATGCCCCATTTGAAAAAGGGAACAAAGAATAAGAAAAAAAATGACAGAAAACAGAAGAGGGGATAATTTATGATATGTCTTGGTACGATGTACAAGAGGGTAAAAATAGTATGAGAAATCACAAAATTCACATACGAAGGGGTGAATTCAATTTCAGATGAGCTATGGAGTGCAACAGATGCACTTGGAATGTAGCTCAAAGCGTTGATCGTTCAACAATTATAGTCATCACCGTCAACCCTAGGTTGCATTTTTTCCCGATTCAATTTACTGAAACAGAAAAGCTTTGAACAGCATGTATAGCCGAAATAGGAAATGGAAGGGGCAGATGAAAAACCCTGGGCTGGGAAAAGAAAAAGTTTCCAACAGTACGAAAGAGCATCAGATCATACGGCTTTTGGACACCATTCTGCAGTCGTTGGTATATTTACATCACTTTATGGTGTTTGACATCTGTTGGGACTGACCCAACCAAATTGATCCTTGTAAGGTTGTGGATGTTGGAATTTTGTGGGTTTTGAAATATCTTGTTCTGGGGAGAACAATGCTACTTGTCTTTTGCCCTCTCACTGTAGGGGCGAACTGCCAAAACCTTGTTTCTAAGAGAGTGGTAAAGAGAAATGTGGCTAGAGCGTACCAGGGTTGGATTATATCAGGCGAGAGTCTAACTTTGAAGAATCCTTTCGATTGGAGTAACTCTATCAGCGTAGCGGTGTATGATGTACTTCTGCTGGTTATGACTTACATTCACGTACAGTTGTGCAACGTTTTATTCAGCTTTTGTGGTCTGTGTCTTGAAATAGTCTCGGGGCTACTCCGAAAAAATTCAAAATATTGTATTTTTTTCACTGAGCAAACGAGGCAAGATTATCCTCTTTTTTCAACACAAATGAACACAGTAGAATTGAGAAAACGAGGAATCCCCCACAAACTTGATTCTTGTATCTAAATCCAAGGCTTGAACAACTATTTTACTCGGAGCCTCCGGCAACAAGCCGGTCGTCTAACTTTGTCCTCTAAAAACCTTAACATCTCCAATTTTGCCGATCTCCCCGCTTGATTGTATGTACTATGCTATCTTGACAATCTGTGCACATTGAGCACTACTTATCAATCAGGCCCC